>BMAU01021254.1:0-505636 GCA_019973935.1 Trichonephila clavipes | reverse complement strand
CATGGGGCAGATTTATTTGTTTTTAGGAAATTGAGTGCTTGCACGAGATTTCTGTAGTGTCTGCTCTTTCGCTTTTGTCTCAGGTCATTAAAATTTTTAAAAATAAAGCACTGAGAGTTATTTTACCAATTAGACTTACAAGACAAGAATTAGATCACATTAATAAATTAGATGTATACAAGCTGAACTATTAATGTAAACGTTAGAATATGTTTTTTAAACAACTTGAATATATTTAGAAATAGTTTCATACACACACTATGCGTAGATAAACTTTGCATCATTAGCAGTTTATAATATACGAAGTATTTACGCAAGACATAACAAACGAGTCTGCTCCCCGACTTATCGGCATCGCGACGGATCACTCACGTTTGCTCATAATACTTCATAGTAAACTTAATTATTTTAAGCTAAAATGCAAATCGTTTTTGATCGATGGCGTGCCCAAAATATTCTCTCTCGTGCCATCATTGGCACGCGTGCCATTGGTTCACCATCCCTGGTCTAAGGGGTCATAGCATATGATAGCCGGTCCGTCTAAGGGGTCATAGCATATGATAGCCGGTCCATTTTAATTGTGATGCGTGGAACCTTAACGAGCCAACATTACGTTGATGATATTCTTCCACCCCATGTAGAATCTTTCCTAAATGGTCTCCCAGGGGCAATTTTCCAGCAAGATAATTCTCGTCCGCATACAGCAAGAGTTGCTCAAGACTTCCTACGTCATTTTCAGACCCTTCCATGGCCAGCCCGCTCCCCCGATTTGTCCCCTGTAGAGCACGTGTGGGATCTGCTAAAACGGCAGATGCCATCGTGTCACTCTGTACAAGATTAATAGTTGGCTGTTCAAGATTTGTGGGCCCATCTGCCTCAGGACAACATAAGGTGTCTAATCAACTCAATGGCGGACCGTGTGGCGGCATGTATTGCAGCTGGAGGTGGTCCAACGCGCTATTGAAGTTGCCCAGTCTTGTTTTTGAGATCAAGTGAATCTCTCATCTGTGTCATTATGTGTATGAAATTTCTTTTCAATCCGAGGCTTTCTTCTTGGGTCGCTATTTTCAATGTTCCTGAGTGTACTTATAAATGTATCAGTACCGCACAATTTATTGGATCATTAATTCATCAATACAAAGTTAAGAACAACTTTGATAATTACTAGCTACCCCATGGACTGTGTCATATACAAAATTATATGCAAAATTTTATACTTATCTTGATAATTTGTACAGTTCATTATTAAAGTCGAACTGTAGCTTAAGCGTTAAATTATGATTGAATTCAATACGTTGTTACTGTATAGAGGGGGGGTCATGAAAATTATGTTTGAAAATTGAGTCACAAACATTGAAAGTTTGAGAAGCAATGACTTAAGTAATGAATGAGCGTGACGTAAAAAATAACAAATTTCATTTTTCAAATATAATTTGTTCTGCGAATTCCTCACAGTATAACATTTTATCCAGCTTGAAGCTAATCTCTCATGTTGTAAATCATTTATGCATTTACATTACACACGAAATGTTAATGCGTGAACTATTTACGTTAGTACTTACTAGGTACT
Organism: Trichonephila clavipes; assembly: GCA_019973935.1. Lineage (NCBI taxonomy): Eukaryota > Metazoa > Arthropoda > Arachnida > Araneae > Nephilidae > Trichonephila > Trichonephila clavipes. Next base: position 504,066 of record BMAU01021254.1, on the reverse strand, counting down.
CTCACTTTTTACCACGCGTGCTTTAAGCTGTGTTTGTTGCGAATTGTTATTTATACCAGCTGTCAACTGAAGGTCTTTTTGAGGAAAGAATTCTTTATGGAAACGGAAGTTAATAAATTTAATTCCAAATGAAACCCTGTATCGGACGTTAGAGAATAGGAAAATATTAATTATACAAATTAAATTATCTCTTTGTTTTTGCTCTGTGAATGTCACTCGAACGAAAATTCTATCCTGAATGATAGGCGTTTGAATGCAACTATTGTTATGTTAATTCGTAGAGTTCGATCGTTCCCAGCACGCATAGCGATTTGAAAAAAAATGTTTATTTAAATATTGCACGAAAATTCCTACGAAAAACATTGTATGATTTCCTATCGATTTTCTGGAGAAAGAAACTATTAATTGAAAACTTTTTTTAAGAAAAGTTTTTAGAATAAAAGGAAAAAATGATTTTTAGTTACTTTTAAAGAGAACGATAACAACAACAGTAAAAAGAACAAACGATAAAAGAAAATGGCTTTATTTCCGAGTAAATTATTGTTGTAAGTTTGTTATGATTCTATAAAATGAAAAAAAAAACTCTCTATTTTCTTTTAAATCTTTTGTTTTAAAAAAATCGTAGCATTGAGATTTCTTTTTTATATTACATTTCCTACAGGAAAAGCATAAGATTAATGTATTTTACGATACATAAGCCCTGTTTTTAAATTAAACAGAATGGAAATGGAAATCACACAGTTGTTTGTTCCATTATTTTTAATTTTTAAGGATCCTTTCACATCACATCCTTTTGTATAGTTAACAATAATGTATCCATATTCTATAAAATGCTCTATTATTTTTTTAATTTTGTTTATTGTGCCTTTTTCCCCCTAATTACTTTTCTTTTATATTTTGTCGATTGTTTAAAGAAGTAAACTTCTCGACTTTTTCTCTAATTTATTGGGTATAAGGGAAAGTTCTGTCGTTTCTGAACACTTGCACTTTTATGCGCGATAGATCCTTAGTAAAAATTCGGATCCGACCGAAACTGGTTTAAATAGTTACATAAGCATATTATTAGTAATTCATACACATTTTTCACATTTTAGTTAGTTTGTTTAAACTTGTAAAACTGTCAACATGAGCGAAGTGCACTTATGACGTTGCATGTTGTTTGTGTTCCAAAAAAGAAATACAGGATGGAGGTAAAAATAAATTTGTGTGAGGTGTTTGTAGAGGAAACAGTGACAGCTTGAGCATGCCAAAGATGGCTTACGAAATTTTTCTAGGGGATGTTTCTTTGAAAGATGAACCCTCCCCTCCCGGTTCAGGAAAGCTATCAGATGTCAGTGACGTATGATCAGGACAAACCCCACGTTAACTTCTTCAGAAGTGGGCTTCAAACTTGGAATTCATAGGACTACTACTTTGTATCACATTAAAAAGCTTGGATTCGTGTCCAAACTCACTGTTTGGGCACCACACGAAAACAATTTAATGGACATAATTTTGATATGTTCTGATAGATGGACTGAGTGATAGCTGTGTTAGTCTAATTCGCGTAAGTCGAGATATAATTTTGCACATAAATACATATAAATTATTTGTAATTGGGGCTAGAAACGAAAGAAAATAGTAATTTAGGGAAAAAATGTTTAAGAGGTGTTGGAAAGCTGAAATCTTATTTTTTTGACAATTTGAGGTTTTTACATTGTCAAATTGTACAGATTTTAACCTTTCTAAAAATACCTTACTTCAACCTCTAGGGTAATTAGAAGCTCTTGAAACCTATTTTTAAATAATCGTTGAAACTGGGCCACGCCCATTTGAATAGCGAAAAATGTAAACAAAGTACTTCGTTTTTGCTTATAAGTTGTGAACGTCTGATGTAAACCAAAACATATATCTTTTATTGTAAATTGAGCCTTTTATTTTTTTATTTCCTAACTGATTAGAAGCCTCACTGTATATATTAAAATCAATTTACCTCAAAATGTAAATTTTGATGTTCGATATATCTTTTCTGAGGAACTACTGTTCACAGGTATGTAAATCTTTAAAGATATATTTATTATGATGGCTAATATATACTGAAATGAGCTTTTTGTAAAAAACTCAAAAATTCCTTTTTTACAAATTTTTCAATGTAAAAATGGGTCAAATTTCACTATGTTGGATAAAATATTTTATAAATTATGAAAAAAATTAGCTAAAAGCTCATTTCAGTATAATGAGAAAGGTGTACTTTAATTGTATGAAAAATTTCAAGCATGTACATTTAACAAATTTTGAGAAAAGGTACATCGAAAACAGCCAATTTAACATTGTCAGTATGTATATATAGAGAGAGGTTTCTAACTCCCTAAAAAAAGAATAAAGGGCGAATTGACGAAATTTGAAAATTGCGTAACTCCGGGTTCGCGTAAGTCGAGGTATTATGGTATATTTTTTTGAGGAAGAATTTAAATCTTTAAATATTTTACTAAAATGTATAACTGAATAGGACATTTTATCACTGTTGAAATGTACCATAAATAATAGTTTAAACTTGTGATCGAAAAACTCTACAGACCTTTGAAAACATTTTGTATTACATTTTTCAAAGAGTAACTAACATTTTTTACTTTAGATTTATACCAGAAGACTTCATTTCTAATTTTATATTTAAAATTCACAACACATTAATTAGAGATAATAAACACGTAAATTGCCGTTAAAAATTAAATGTAAAATATAAAAATGTCACTAAAATGCAGACAATGGAAAAAAGCAGAAATTTCATTTCCCTTTAAAAAAATTAACTGTATAATATTTAACTATTAATGGCAGAAAAGAAATATATATTACTTAGTCACAAACATATTATTGCTGAAAGCTATTTCGAGTTAATTAGTTTTAAAAAGAAATAAAATTCACACAGCTTGTATTTTAAGGTGCATTTTACCGAAAAATAAATGAGCTTCACTAAGCCTTTTTAACTAATTATAGAATTATGTATTCGGAAAAAGAAATGAAAATAAACACCAGTTTGTGCTGCATAAATTTTTTTTAAAATTTTATGTCTTTTGAAAATGTTTAAAATGCTTAGTATTCAGTAAATATGTTTCCGGAACTTTCACAATCAAATTATAAAAGTACCTATTCTTTCTTTTTTAATTAAGAATGACATATTTTGCTTGTGCACGTTTAATTGTCATAATAAAAGAGTTGAAACTCCATTAAATTATTCATAAATCATTTTTTTTTCTTATTCTGTTTTTGTTCCGATGACATCATCACTTTTTGAATATTCCATTTTCTTTTTCTTTTAGTTTCCGAACATTAACTAGTAGAAGAATTACTTGTTCTTTTTTGGTGTAAATCATTATTTTCCTTGAAAAGGTCATGCAAAAATAAATTATTTTAAAGCTCACGAAGCTGTTTCTTTATGCAGGTTAAATATTTTAGCAGTTTGCTTAGAAATAAATGTATTAGGTTTATAAAAGGTTTCTTTTTACAGCTTAAATAAATAGTTGCAATTATTAAAACGAATTAAAAATCGCGATTTAACGTTCTAAAGAAAGGAATATCCGGAAGAGTTTTTGTGGGCACATTTAAAGAATGAATAAAAAATATTTAAAGAACGTGTTGGTCCTTTTTCTCTTAAGAATAGAAAAATTGCATAAAAATTAATAAAGCATTTTGTATTCGTTAGGTTTAACTACCGCTAAAGTAAGAACGTTGCAAGTTAGCCAATATCAATATACGAACTGTTGCCAATCTGGTAAAGCAAAGAAGTTACAAGAAATTATATTTCCATATTTACACAATTAAAATTTTTTAAAAGTTTACAATTAAATAATATTTACAATTATAAAAAAACATTAAAAAATTAAAAACAGTTAATTAACATAGAATACAAACTAGTAAATTATAAATGTCTAAATATTAAATAATCAAATTCATCTATAAAATTAACGTAAACAAAAACAAAACACGTAAAATCTAAAAAAAATGTAAATAACTGGAAATTGTGAAAAATGTAAACAATTAATTATTGTTTCACAATATTTTTACATTGAAGTTTCATTATTACGTATTGATCTGTTATATGTCGTAAATGATGAGTAATCTTAAAAATAACTGTTATATACAGGCAGTTTAAAACAGTAATAACAACTTTAAGTAATTTCAAGGAGATCTGAACAATGAATAGAGAGAGAGCAAAAAAGTTCTTACTATTTTTCTTTGGAGAATCTGAAAAATATTTATTAAAAAAGCCAAAACAACAACATAGTTTCCGATAGTTAATTTCTTTAAAAGTGCAGTGTTCTTTTTTTAATGCTACCATCACGTAATAAAGCAACTGCATTTTAACAAGTATTATCCAAAAAGATTAGTTCTATATTGTAGTCACGCAACAAATTTAATTCAAGAAGCTTGTTGCATAAATAATGCGAAAATGTTCGTAAATTTTCCATTATGTGATGTAAATGTTGAAGTTATTCATGCTGTGTAAATAACATTTTCTTTTTAAACTTGCATTTTTACATTTTGTTCCTTCATTTTGCTAGACGATTATTGATTTTAAATAAAAGTAACATGTGTATTGTTGAATTTCCCCCAATTTCTTCGTTAGTAATATTTAAGCAGTTGAACTAAACAACAACCAAACGACTTTTTTCTGCCTAACTAATTTATAAACTAGTATAAAATATGTATCCCATTTAGTGCTTTAATATATTTCGGTAAACTCCTAGGAGAGCCCCCACCCTTGGCGCCAAACCGGAAAAAGCGCCAAGCAAAAACAAAATGGCGCCAAGCAAACCCGACAACGGTGACAAGTAAATATAGCAGTATAAGATGGATGCGCAATGAAAATATATGTAAACAATACAGAAATTTAACATTTAAGATAAAAAATATAACAACAGCACTTACTTTCTTATTGTTGATCCTTCCCAAGTGGAGGGTAAAGTGTAACAACTGCTTTTAAAAAATTCTGGAAAGTCTCGTCGCTGTGTGAGTGATCCCGAGAGCGCCGCCATAAATACTCAGCGAGGTAATGGTCGAACATGCCTTCTACGTGGCTGGTGTGATTACGGAGAAAACGTTTTATTGCCGATTAACTTACGAATTCTTTCTTATACTTCTGCAAACATCATGCGTATTCACACCTTTTTTTCGACATCTCCATTCAAATCCATCCAAAACAACACTCTTTCGTTCATTAAATCCCACTTGCTCATTACATTTAGGACATTCATAACTTCAAGCAATTAATCCTTCTTTTATACAACATTCAATCAATTCTTTCTTGCCTCTAGCATTCAATAACGTAAAAAATTCTAACGTGTATTCACTTACAAGCGCAGCCATACTTTCAACCCGGTGCCCAACAACAAAATGAAATTTGAAATGCGCGCCCACAAATGACGAAAATTCTAGAAAAAGCTAGGGTTGCCGTATGTTGTATTTAAAAAAGCAAGGTTACCATGACGGCGCAATTATCGCCAACCAAAGTAATTCGCGCCAAGGGTGGGGGCTCTCCTAGGTGTGAACCTATATTTCTAATTCAAGAAAAAAAATTTGTGATTTTATCGATTGTTCTTATAATATACAGTGGGCCACAAAAGTGTTCATACACTTGCAATTTCCTATAAAATTTCATGTTTTCGACTAATAAAAATTAATACATTGTAACTGTAATTTTTTATGATATCTGCAACTTATTCTTAATAAAATGACATAATTAATTTTTTAAAAATAGTAAACCATTTTTTTAAAAAATTAATAATCAAAAAGCTACTAAAAATTACGCCACAAAAGTCTTCGCACACTTAACAAAAATCTCAACTTAGCTTTAAATATTGTATTTCTTTCTTAATTCAACACTTAGTAGGATATCTTTTAGTGTTCACAAAAACTTTTAAGGGTCTTGGTATAGATTTAATGAATTTTTCGTAATTTCTGCATCGATTTTGCTCCATACTTCTGTGATTAGTTTTTACTTCATATTATGTGTTTATGACATATTTACTTTTTTAAAAAAAATCAAATTCTCCCCAAATATGTTCTACTGGGCTAAATATAATGATTGAGAGGTGTTTTCAGAATTTGGGAACAGTTATACAGACACTAGTGGCGTACAATGAGAGCAGTACACTTGGCGTCATTACCCTGTTAAAAAATTAAGTTGTCTCCAATATCTAAATTTCGGGCGGATAATTTAAAATTTTTCTTTAAAATAATTAAATAGAGCTCATGATTCATAATACCTTGAAAAAATACCAAATTACCTAATACTGTGGCCGATTTACACCCCAACACTAGAACTCCTTCTCTTTCATGCTTCAGCATGGAAGTGAAGGAGTTCTTGTTCCACATAAATTCATGGGATTAAACTCCTTATTTTTTCATTTACAAGCTATTATTGGTCCATCGGAACCAAAATTGTTGAATTATCTGCCATCCCAATCAATTTGCTGTCAATTTTGAATTTTCTGAAACTAAATTCCAAGAATCTAGTTGGATCAATAAAACATGGAGGTAGAAGTGTTCTTGCGTGGGGGTGTAAATCGGCCACAGAATTAGGTAATTTGGTATTTTTTGTTGATATTGTGAATCATGAGCTCTACTTAATTATTTTAAAGAGAAATTTTAAATTATTCGCCCGAAATTTGGATACTGGAGACTACTTAATTTTTTAACAGGGTAATGATGCCAAGTGCACTGATCTCATTGTACGCCACTAGTGTCTCTATAAGTGTTCCCAAATTCAGAAAACACCTCTAAATCACTATATTTAGCCCAGTAGAACATATTTGGGGAGAATTTGATTTTAAAAAAGAAGTAAATATGACATATAAATACATAATATGAAGTAAAAACTAATCACAGAAGTATGGAGGAAAATCGATGCAGAAATTACGAAAAATTCATTAAATCTATACCCTTAAAAGTTGTTGTGGACACTAAAAAATATCCTACTAAGTACTAAATTAAGAAAGAAATACAATATTTAAAGCTAAGTTGAGATTTTTGTTAAGTGTACGAAGACTTTTGTGGCGTAATTTTTAGTAGCTTTTTGATAATTAATTTTTAAAAAATGGTTATACTATTTTTAAAAAATAATTATATCATTCCATTAAGAACAAGTTGCAGATATCATAAAAAAATTACAATTACAATAGATTAATTTTTATTAGTCGAAAACATTAAATTTTATAGGAAATTGCAAGTGTATGAACACTTTTGTGGTCCACTGTATTTATTAAATGAATATTAAAATATTTCTTTGAGTTAGATTTAAAAACATGCTTTTATAGCCTTTTTTGTGAGTAAGTTCGACGTTCTTCCTTTTTCCTTTCACAATAGTTTAAGTTTATTCATGGAGTAGCTATAAGATGTTTCTTTTGTACATTTGTGTGCATTAATATTTTATAAATAGTAGCTTTCAGAATTTCGCCTTGAATTTATTTTAGAACATTGCATCTTTTTTTTCTAGATATCAATTTTTTGTAATGTTTTATGCTCAGTTTTATCTTTTAAGGAAAAATCTATACTATTAAAATTCGTAGGTAAACAAACGTATCTATGTATGTATCCCAATTTTCTCAAGAACCACAAGACGTAGAAACTAGCAGAAGGTATCAAAATTTAGGGAATGATACGAGGAATCCGTTTTGACCATTTATATTCCGATATTCCAATTAGTTAAAAATATATTAATTAAAAACACAAAAATCTTCCAATATTTTAAAGATTATTTTACCGTTCTAACCGAAGGAAAGCGTAGCATGGTTGATTAAGGCACTGCTTTTTAAAACGGCAGTTCCCAGGTTCGAACCTGAAGAGGAATAACGAAACGGGATATCAAAAAATAAATTTTTATTTTAAAGGTATTAATCACCAAAACACACTTCGGGAATTTGAAGTTTTATCTATATTATAAATATTGCAGATAAAACAAACGAAATATTTTTTAAAAAAAATACGTAAAGAAATGTTTAAAACTACTTCAAAATAAATTTAGAAATTACCTTCTTTTTTTTTTAATTTATGGAATGGTTCGCTATTTTTTTTAAAATAAAAAACATTCAGGCGGAATTTCTCTCTCTTTGAATGTATAACACATTCTTAACAATTCAAACTAATTACACTGTAAATGGTTTTCATTAACTATTTTTTATACGTAATCTGTACAAATATTGATAAAATATCTTAAAATTTACGGTTAAAATATGTGTTTTTCAACTTTTTTTCCTTTTGCGATAAATTAAATAATTCTAATTACATTCTTTGGTTCACTCCTAGGAGAGCCCACACCCTTGGCGGGAATTATTTGGTTGGCGATAATTGCACCATCTACTTTTAAACATTACATATGGCAACCCTATCTATTTCTAGCATTTTCATATTTTGTGGGCACGCATTTCGAATTTCATTTTGTTGTTGGGCTCCGGGCTGGCTGCGTGTGTGAGGGAATATACTTTAGAATTTTTTACTTTGTTGAATGTGAAAGGTAATAAAGAATTGATTGAATGGTGTATGAAAGAAGGATGGATTGCTTCGAGTTATGAATGCCCTAAATGTAATAATCGGCATGATGTAACATGGTCAGCAATGAAACGCTTTCTTCGAAATCGTACCAGCCACACCGAATGTATGTTTGACCATTACCTAGCAGAATAAATATGGCGGCGCTCACACGATCATTAGCTTAGCAATGAGACCTTTAAGGCTTTTTTAAAATCTGTTGTTACGCTGTACCCTCCACTCGGAAAAGATCAGCAGTAAGAAAGTAAGTGCTGTTTATATATTTTTTATCTTAAATGTTTAATTTCTGTATTGTTTACATATATTTTCATTACGCATCCACCTTACCCCGCTATATTCCCTTGCCGTCATCTTGTTCTGTCTTGGCGCTTTTTTCGGTTTGTCGCCAAGGGTGTTGTGGGCTCTCCTAGGATTTTACCCATTCTTTATTTTTTTTTACCATTTATATTCCGATATTCCAATTAGTTAAAAAGATATTAATTAAAACCTTAAAACGCATTAAAATGCATCGTGGTGCCATCTGCAGAGAATATCGGAAAAAAATTCTGTTTTTACGAAACAACGAAACTTTGCATATAAATAAATTTATTTAAATCTGTACAAAGATTTATAGAATATCTTAAAAATTACGGTTAAAAAAACAATATCTTTCTTTCAATTTAATTATTTTACAATTTTTATTTTTAAAATATTTTCGGAACTTCTTTTTTTTTTTTTCAGAGGTTTTTAAAACATGATCTAATAATTTTGTAATTTTGAAAATTTCTGTTCCATACATAAAATATTATTTTTTTAAAAATTTACTTTTGAGTTTCCGGTGGCTGCAAAATTAAACGAAAAAAATTGCCTAAAATGTCAGTAATAATTAATTAATTATAATTGCATTCTTTATTTGTGTTTCATCTTTTGATTACAAAAGCAATCGTTTCAATAGCTATCTGTAGATTTTTCTTTTAATAATTACTTATAGAAATTTGATTTTAATAAATATACATATGTTTTTTCAAAAGCATTATTTCTATTATTTCATTACTAAAGGAATTCTTTGTTAATTAAAAAGTACATCGTCTATTATTTATATGAAATTTGAAAGCATTAACATAAAAATGAAGCCCGAAAAAAAATCTTTTACTTTAACGAAATGATATATTAAAAAAAATCTACCTTTATTTTAAGCTCAATGCTTCTCCCTGAAGGAACCGACGCCGCGACTGTTAAATCGGCTGCGCTTTATGAAACGGCAGTTCCCACGTTCGAAACTGAGGAGGCTGAAATTTTCAATTTCACTTTACGCTACATTTTAAAGCTTCACTCTTAGTATCAGAATAAATTTCTTTTTATTATTGTTTTACATTAATAATTGTTTTAATTCTAACGCAATATTTTTTTTATAAGTCATACATCGAAATTTGAAGCTATATCTTATCTGTGAGAAGGAGGGAAAGAGAGAACAATAATTTTACACTAAAAAGAACCGTGTTCGGGCTCTAGAGAGGGGAAAGAAACCTGTCTTAAATCAAAAATAAGTGGAATGGAGCAAATTTCGAAAAAGGGAAATTTTTTGACATAATTTTAGAAATCACTCTCATTGTGCGCGTACAAACACACACACACAGAAATGCTGGTGTCACGAGGAAAATAGAATGCCCGAGCAAAGCTGGGCTAAGTGGTGGAGGGGGGAGGGTGGAAATCATTTTGAAAATGAGTATTAGAAGTTCCGATTTTGTGAAAGAAAGGGAAAATTTATAACAGTATTGATAGCCCGTGCAACGCCGGGCCATGCCGCTAGTATATTCATAAAATTTGTCTAGAATGACAGTTTTTTAAAATTAATGTATAGTCATCTTTAAAAAGAGAGAGAGAGAGATATCAGACTAAACCTGTTTGGAATTTAAAGAATATATACATATGTTTTAACTACTAACTTATCGACTGAAAAAAGAACACTGAAGTGAAGGGATTATGCTGTGAAAGTACTCACTTACGGTTATTCTAATATGCGCGTCATATGCGTCTGAATGTTGTATATAGATGTAATTATGTTTTTTAAACATTAGTGATGTCTTAATGTAATTAAACCAAACTCTAATAAACTTAATTTTGTTGATATATGGTTTTTTTGCAATATCCTTTTGTAACGGGTTTATCCACGAATCTTTCACTAATCCTCTTGGGTAATATTATTCTTTTTAACTGTAAGTTTAGTTGAAAATCTTTCTCGGAGAAGATAATATTTAGGCAGATGAGTATTTCTATTTAAACGTTGACATTAGAGTATGCGATAAGGACCGACTGTTGATAGTTGACGGTTAAAAGTGGAGATTAAATTGTGAACAACGATTATGACCGGAAGTCGTATTGAGCAAGATATTTAAAGAGAATTCTAGCGTAAGTGTCAAGAGTGCTCCAGTCTCAGAAAAGTACTTTTATTTACATGTTAGTTGAATTAAGCCTTTGCGATTGCTTTTCCAGGTTTATTTTATTGAGTGCATTCCCTACCTTTAATTATGTTTGTTGATTAAGTGAAGATAGTAATAAAACTGTGTTTAAAGTGCTATAGTTGATCTTAGCTCAAACCCCCAAGCACCAACAATCTCTGAGTTGTTACCCTTTAACTCGAAATTCTTTTAGCACGAAAAAATATTTCAGTCCCTTCAGTTTCACATTAAACAATTTTCACTATATTTTTTGACAGCATATACAATTTTTAATGCCAAATTAGATTATTTATTGAATGTTTCTCAATTTTGCAAGTGCGTTTCAACAAATGGACAGATGGGTTACTTTCACATAAATTCGTATGAATAATAAGTTATTTTTTGTACCTAAAATAATGTTTTTTAATGTTTTGTTCTTTTTTTAACATTTCAATACAAGTTTAATTTTCACTGCTCAATTGAACTTACGATTTGTGCTAATAATTTGAACGAAACACATGCAAAAGTCTTACAAAAGTAATACTGAAAATTCAATTTCTCAGAGAGTTGAAAACTGTACGAATCATTTCTTAAGACATCCGATATTGTTCCTAGAAAAGTTGATGTTTCGAACTATTGGTAAGTGTTTTCACGTAAAGGCCAGCAGACCGTGTGCTTTTCTAAACTCATTAGTTCCGCTTTTGCACTTGAGAAGCAAGCTTGTAAGCAAGTCATTAACTTTACACCCTTTTTCAGGAGGGTGGCATTTAACCTAAAGCTATTATGTCCGAAAATGAGAAGGTTTGTGGATGACAGCAGTTGTGTTCTGCTTCGTTCGTTTCTTATAGAAAAGAATACATTTTACAATAAAATTTCACTTTAAAATTTGGTTTAATACTATTTTAATCTTTTATTGTCGTATTTTTTACAGTATTAAATTATAAAATTCTATAGAGATACATCGTTAGATTTTATTCTGTTATTTATTTATTGTCATTTTGTTTTATTGTTATAGAGGTGGCATCACATAGAATAATATTTTTGTTGCATAATGATTTTTTATTTTTAAATAATTAAATATTTATAAGGTTATTAATGACGTTTAAAATGGGACTTTCGGATTATTATTTCACTCAAATATCTTGGAATTCAGCCATGTACTGGCCGGAAAAATAATTTGTATCTTTAAGATTTATGAATGCATTAAAACTCATATGTTTTCCTTATAACTGCACAATATAAGATAGGAAAGAAGCGATAAATCTTTATACCAGGAAATAGTATTGATGACTAATATTTTTTCGGAACCTTCAAACAAATATATTTAATACAGGCCGGGCCCACCAATTTCTCTAAGTATTCCATAAAACTGTAAAACTACACATTTGTTTAAGGTAATTGTTGTCTAAGTCTTAGCATCAAGTTGGTTGAAATTGGAAAATCGCGTCTTGATTTAAAAAGGAGAGGACATCTTAATTTCTGAAATAAAAGTGTATTTCTCATTTACGCCTTTACAGATGTCTTCCTTCACAGTCAATTTCCTCAAACCCCATTTTTAGTGGATCTCTACTCATTAAAAGGAACATGATTGCCAAATTCGAAGTCTGAAAATCTAATTGTTCAAAAACTGGATTGCTTTTTATCTATAACGCGCCCCTCCCTACAACCATCTTTGGGAGTCAATTTCCGTAAAACAAGTTCCTAGTGGATCTCTACTCAACAAAAGAAACATGCTTACTGAATTTCAACCTGTAGGTCGAATTGTTCAAAATTTTTGTCTAAAACGCCTACGTTACACCTCCCTTTAAAAAGTTGATTTTCGAAAAACCAGTTCTCAGCTTGTGTTAGGGAGAACATTAGGCCCCTCCCCTACAAAGTCAAGGTTTAGGCCCCTAGCCGGATCTCACAAAGGTAATGTACTAGGCGTAAGTCAGGCTTTGGGTTCCCTAGAATTCTGAGAGCCTCGCAATTCGGGGATTGCGGAGGAGTATGCTACACCTCACCAAATCATTACTAATTAAAAGGAATATTCTCGAAAAATTTCAGGACTCTAAGTCTAATAGCTCCGGAGATTTCATGATGAGTGAGTCGCTTTTTTCCTGTATACAGGGTCTCTCAGGTTTATTAACACAAATTTTAGGGGAAGGTGAGGGGTATTACAAGGATTCAGATTTGCATAGCAAGCCATGGTCAGAAACATCTTTGTTAGGTGCTAGGGGGCGTTGTTCACTAAAGCAATGAAGAAAACAGCCTTGTGTTACTTCAGCCATTTGAGCTGTAATCGTTCGCAGAGGAGTATGGAACAGTTTTACGAACACCTAACTGGTAGATATGCACCTGATCGCGAAAAATACCCACAGAGGTTCGCCGGATAGCCAGATGTTTTGCTAATTTTTATCACAATTTGTGTGAATACGGATCATTAAGAGGTAATCGAAATAGTGAGAGCTGCCCACGTATTCCAACGGGCCACGGTATCAAACACATTTTGTTCCATGTATGGGACAAAATGCGCTGTATACCGTTCGAAGGAGTCTGAGTACCAGGTTGGAAGCTCGAGTTATTCGTGGCTTCGCCCTTTACACATCCTTCTTAAAACGAAAATGCAGAATAAATTTTTTGTTCAGATATTAAGGAAGTGAAAATTTATTTGAACAAAATGTCGTTCTAATTCTAAGCTTTAGTATAGTTACACATGTAAATATTTTTATAAGTATATTTTTAATTTGAGAAATAACTTGTCAACTAATCATTGATTTAAAAAATAAGTTATTTATTAAATACCATAAAACTGAAATTCTACGTTAATTATTTAGAATACACAGCTTAAAAAGTATAGGTGTTTTTTAAATTTAAATTTCAGGTTTTGCATACTGAAATGGAAGAAATTGAATTTCGTTTTTAGAACTTTTTTTTTATTGAAATAACACATTATTGCTAATTGGGCATACTTCAAACATAATTTTTCTCTTTAATGCAAATAGGGGCTTCATCAGATATTTCGTTTGATAATACTTAAAAATGTTCGTAAAACAAACTATTCCTAGTTGTTTAAAAAAAATAACAGTAAAAGAGTTTCGGATATTTTTTTTTTTTTTGTTTGAGAGGTATACGTAAATTTTTTTTTCTAATAAGGTTAAAATATGCATATTGTAACCCGTTAATACACTTTTATAAAGAGTTCGATTATAGAATGATTGATTAAAAGTTTTTACAAAAATCGTCAAACGATAATATTAGCATGAATTTTTTCTCTTCTATAAAAGGGGGGAAAAAAGATCCAAAACTTCATTTGCAAACGCTTTGCATGGGTTATTTTAATAAAAATATTTTTCTTGAAGAGCTAAAAAATACATCGGTTGGTTGATAGAACATTCCGTAAAAACCGATCAATCAAATCCTTCCAAAATCTTCAAAAGTTTTAAAACGTCGTTTGTTTCCCTTTTGTTATGATGTTCTTTTTTAGACATTTTCTATCTCAACTTTCTTCTTTTTTCCCCCTCTGATTTTTTTTATAAAAAAAGATCACTTATTTTCTTCTAAATGATGAAATTTTTATCGTTTGTTTACTTCGAACGTTAGGTTTCATTTTCACGAAAATGTTCAACTGTAAAATGGTTCTTTGTATTCTCCGAAAATAAATAAATGTGTTTTTGATTAACTCTCCTGAGTATTTCATAGAATATATTTACATCTACCTCACCAATAGACACAATGTCGTTTAGTGAAACAGAAGTTAGAAGTTTTTTTCGCTTTAGTGAGTCCATAAAGTTTACCTCTTGAGAACGAAACCTTAATTAGGCGTAGTGCCTCATTTGCCAATTGATTTTTCCCTATTTCTCAGAAACCTACACTTATCAATAACCTTCAATTGAGGTTTCTGATTTCCCGCTTTTTCCATTCTCGGAAATTTCCGGGAACGTAATAGTCGTTCTCTCGGAAATATGTCAATATTTCGAAAATTTTAAGAACACACAAGTTATTTTAATTGACATCAATAAAAAGTATATAAAATAAGGATACATACAAATTCCAAAATTTATACTCAATTATACATTTAACTAAAAATACAAAAAATATAAATATGTTAATTATTAGTTTTTGAAGTGTAATTTGAGAAAACATAACTAAGCATAGTGTAACGTCTAGCCATGTAATGTTGGCACTTGGTTGGTATTTTGAAGGTTTATTTTCATGTACACAGGACAGTTCACAGACACAAACAATTTACATTATTTACACGTTTTAAGGCTACACAGTACCTTAAAAATTTCATTTTTACCGAAAAAAATTTTTGGCATGTTTTGGTGGCCCATATCATTGAGATACTTGCCACGAAATTTCAGATCTGTTAGCAAATTAGTTTTTAAGATATTTGAAGTTTTATGAGCTATGGTTTTGGTTTCGGTTTCCTTTTAAAGCATTTTTTCACACTTAAGTTGAATTAATTATAAATATTTTTGAGCTTTTAGTTTGAAATTGGTTATTAATTTCAATTTTCATTACTAAAATCATTTCTGCTTGATTATG
This sequence comes from Trichonephila clavipes, assembly GCA_019973935.1. NCBI lineage: Eukaryota > Metazoa > Arthropoda > Arachnida > Araneae > Nephilidae > Trichonephila > Trichonephila clavipes. Next base: position 488,596 of record BMAU01021254.1, on the reverse strand, counting down.
TTTTGAGTTTTTGAGTTCTCATAATTAATTAATAAAGATTAATTTCATGGCGAATTTTTTCTTTAAAAATAGTTTATATAAACTTAAAAGCTTTATCATTAATTTTTTCCTGTAGAAAAAATGCCATGGCAAACGCGTTGTGGGTTTCTGTGAGAAATAATATTTCGAAGAGATGGAATACTACTGAAAATGATGTATTTAAAAATCAGTCCTCAGCTGATTCTGCAATTAGACTTCCGAATACAAGTATTCTGAAATCTAATGCTGCAGATATAACTGAATATTTCCTTGATGTACCAAACTACATTATACTAAACATATTGTAGTACTATATTTTAGTATTTTAAAGTCGTACGACAAGAGCTAAAACTTCCTTAAAAACTGCCCCAATTTAAAACTGAAAAAATTAAATTTTATGAGCAAACCTGACTATTTTTAGCTTAAGTTAGTATCATTATTATTTTGTACATGAATGCTTCGTGTTTCAAAACTTTTGTGAAATGTTAGGTTAAGATAAAGCTGAATAAACTGACGTCTTAACAAATGCTATCAATAATATGCAAAAATATATTTTGAATTAAAAATATAATTTTCAGTCATATTAAATAAAAATAGTGTTTTAATGTAGAACATACATTGGAAAATAACATATTAAAAAATTAGAGTTTTTCGGGCATTATAAGTTTTTGTTTTATGATTTTACAAACTTTAAATGCGTTTTTCTCAGACTTTTAATTTTGAAGGTATAAGTGTTTTCTAATCCCTAAGGCTTTTTTTCTGTTCAAGATAGAGCCTTGAATTTTTTTGTATATTCTCCCAAATGTATGTTCTAAAAATGTTAGTATGGATTTAAGACTGAGAACTCTAGTTATTTTTCTAAAAAATGCTAAATTTGATATTTAAAAAAATTTCGTGTTTTTTCCAGGTTTTTCTAGAAAAATAATTATTAAAAATCAACAAGATAATAGATTTTCAAATCCATACTAAATATTGTTTGTAATAATCTAAGAATCATAAATAACTTAAAATTACTAAAATATTTTAAAAATTGGGTATTTTATAAGAGTTTTAAAAAACTTCAAAAATTCCTAATTTCTAAAAATTGTAAAATAATGGCTGGTCCAACTGACTGTTTGCTTACAGATTCAGCTTAATAATATAATCTAAATATAAAACATCAATTATTTTTACTGTAACTGTCTCGAAAAATTTTTTTTGAAAAAGGATACCGTGTAGCCTTAAACACACACAGTTGCGGAGTTCATTCCCTTCTTCAAACTGCTGATTCAAATAAATAGTATGTAATAAAGACAAGTATCAGAATTCTTTTTAAACAAATTAAATAAATAACAGTTTTAAGTCAAGTACTTAGGTTATCAATGTAAATTAAGATATCAGAACATCATCAAATCAGTCGTGCTGGTAGACTATGAAATAATGTTCATTTAAAAATTAAATACTTTTAGTTAACGAAGACAGACAGACAGGAAATGATCAGTATTTCATGCGTTTACTCTTTCCTTCAACAAGCTTCAAATATTCTCCTCAACCCTACATGTGAGGGTTACTTTTCCTCTTTTTTTCAATTCCTACTATTAGGCGCTCAATTGAGTTGACATTTTATATACAAGCTTATTTTGGATGACAATACAATAATTAAATTGTAATTAATAAAAATTAATTGATTAAAACCAATTATCCAAAGAATTACAAATACAACTACGTTGGCATCCGTTTTGGCGACTTGTGTCAAAACTTAAAAAGGTTTTTTTTATTACATTTTAAAGCACTTATTTCAGCTGAATTTTTCTGTACACTATTATTTTTAGTAAAAATACGATAATTTAATTATAATTAATTAAAATTAATTGAATGAAGCTAATTATTTAAGGAACTACAGATACAGCCGCGTTGGTTTCATTTTTATCGACTTGGGTCGAAACTTGAAAAGATTTTTTTTCTCACATTTTAAAGCATTCAGTTAAACTGAAATTTTATATCCACGATTGTTTTGGATGAGAATACGATACTTTAATGATAATGAATAAAAAATAATTACCACTTAATGCTGTGATTCTGTCCTATGTATATACACATTTATATTAATTGTAAGTATTTAATAAAAAGGAGCTAAAATAAAAATTTTCTTTGTTGATATAAGCACGAATTGACTTAATTTTTTTTATATTACTTATATTTCATTTTTATCCCATGGTTGGGGGGCTCAAATGAACATTTCTTCGTCCAAGGAATTCGCAGTGAAAGATCGAAAAATTGCAGCCGTGCGGTCAGCTAAAATTTACATCGGAGGTCAAAATCGAAAGTCAAGTCAATACTAGCTACCTCAGATTATTTCAGTTCCTTGTTCCCGGGAATACAAAAAGTATGGAAATCTTATAGGTGTGGAAACAATACAATCGGTGTGGAATGTTGTATAATAATATTTTACAATGAGAAAAAATAGAATTTTTTTCTATTTATTCTGAAATATTGAAACATGCAACCTGTGATGTTCCTCCTCTTGGAAGTACATCTCTCGAAGCATCAGCGTGAGCTAGAGGTGTAGGATTAACGAAAGAACTAGGATCAAACATTATCTTAATAAGACTTTATTAAGATATTCAACTTAAACCTTTAACAAATTCAATTATAATAATTAATATGAGAGAATCTACGATGACGCAATACGCAACACATAATATATATATATATATATATATATATATATATATATATATATATATATATATATATTATATATATATATTTATATTAAGACCGAATCCAATTCAGACCAATATCAATAAGCGAACCTCCTAATCCTCGATTCTAATATTAAGTATTCAATCCTACCTTATTATATCTTGTAGTAGCTCTTGTCTTTATCTGCAATGGGATGCAGCTGTACGCAGTACGGCTTCCTTCTAATCGAGTACCAATATATGTATCCACGTCACGCAGAACTTATTCAAACTTGAAACACGAACTGTGATAATCATCAACTGCCACAACGCACATCAATTGTCTAACATTCCTTTACATTGCCATCGCGCTTAGTCTAAGATCCGATATTTAAAGTCCATTTATTTGCATCTTTACTTCACATCTTATTTCTTGGATTTGGTTGGAAAAGAGTTGCCATTAATTCTGGCCCAAAGAAACCAAAGGACTTGTTAAAGAAAAGACGCGTAAGACGTCACAAACCTATGTTGCTTTCCTTGCGATAATACACTGTTTGAAGAAAAATTGAGTTTTATAGCATGAACTTAAAAGCAGGTGCCTTGAAAAAATAAGATAACAACAACCCTAGATGATAAATTAAGGGTTACCAGGTTGGCGACTTTTTTGACCTTGGGGACAAATTATATTGCCAACTAGAAATCTCTGGGATCGATCCTTTTGAAATTTCCATGAGGCTGTTTAAAGAATCTTTGAGACAGCAGTTGAAGAACATGAACAACAATTCGTACTTCATCGTAAGATATTTTCCATTCATCCATATCACACGCACATATTTTACATGTATTTGTTATGAGACGTTAAGGTTTCGCCATCAATAATTCATACTGTTGCAAATTTGCGTAGGGCAAAACCAGTCAATGACTCCATTTATTTGAATAATTACAGATTTATTAATGGACAATTGCAAACAGAAGACTACACGGAGCGAAAGTGGCATGCATACAAAAATAAATATTATTATGGATTATTAACAGTAGTTGAAAACTCATAAGTTATAAAAGAAAGCTTTTCAAAGCTCTAGAAATGTCTCTTTCGAACAGTTCCATTACCAGGAACTCCGACGGTTAAAGTCTATCGGTCTTACAGCGGACAACGCACAAGCATATTCTAAGTTCGACTGACTCGACCTTTGTCACAAAGGTTCCTCATACAGCCTCACGGAAATTTCCAGAAGGGATAATCCCAGAGATTTCTAAAAGGTTCCTTGGCAATACAAGTTATTTCCAAAGGCAAAAAAGTTGCCAACCTGATAACCCTGACCAAACCATTTTGGGTTGTCATTATCTAATTTTTCCAAGTTCCCTCTGGGAAATGAACTTTCTTTGTAAACTCAATTTTCCTACAAGCAGTTGTTGTTGTTGTTTTCTGATGCCACCTGTATGACGTAGTCAGATCGAGGCCCACGAAATTCATCGTGGCATGGGCAAGAGGTACGCCTGTCGTTGGCCTTGAGCACCATACAGGTGACAGTACGATTTTAGCTCGGCGAAGTTCCCCGAAGGGATGATAGATGGTGACACGACCTCTATCTCCACCTCCACAATTTCTGCATGTAAACTGAAGGGGAGGGAAATATTCTCCAGTCTCTGCGCTCGTGATTAAGCCCACAAGACTACGGACCCACTGATTTAACGAGCACGTACTCCGTGTGTACTCGGAGGGTGTTTGGTGGCATCGGGCATCGAACCCAGGCCTTCCGGTCTGGAGTCCGATGCTCTAACCACTAGGCTACCCACCCTACAAGCAGTAAATCACTGAAGAGAAAAAAATATACGTTGCGTGTTCCAATATATTTCAGAATAAATAAAAACAATTTTTTCTACTTTCTCTCATTGTAAAATATTACTATACATCATTCTAAACGTATCGTAAGGTTATTATGCATTTTCCAAATTTATCCTTTTACATTTATCAGAAATTGCTTCGCTGTAATAAAAAATGCTAATTTCGCATCTTTTCGAAAGGGAAAAATACCTCATTAAAAAATATTTTGATGTATTGGAAAATTCCAAACATTTACAGCTTGTCGAAAAAAAAAAGATTCTTATTATTTTTTAAAAAAATTAAATTTGTCGTAAAAAATTTTCTTGATAGCTTGACATATAAATGACTTCTAACCACTTTAAAAAAAAAACTTCTTTTATATTTTTTGAAACTTAATTTCACGTAATATCTATATCTCCTTTTTTCAGAGACATTTTGTGTCCACTTTTTTAAATTAACGATAATTTTGTATTATTTTTGGTTTGATCGTTAAAAAATACCAATAAAATGACATTGCACTGTACTCATCCATTTACGAAGTACAACAATTTATTAAAGCGCTATGTCAGACAAAATAAATTGTTTCTATTTGCTATAATATACAAACAACTAAAAGCCGTTTGTCTCACTTATGACAGACATCCTTTGGCAAAACCCATCTTGACCAGCAGACGGACTTCACCAATTACGATCGATGAGGGAAATAAACTCTTTTTAAAACTGTTTGATGTGAAACATTCGGTGCCAGTTCTTTGTCTTTAACGCAGTACTTCTCAAACTTTCAATATTTGCTTCCCAACTTTTAAACATAATTTTCTTAATGCTCCTCCCATACAATAACAATGTAAGGAATGAAATAATTATATACTTTGAAGCTTCGGCTACAATACAACCTTAACTATAAACTGAACTAATTAGATACATAAGTATTAAACTTTGTATGTGTTACTTTTAAGTAATAGATAGATAATTTAAGAAAATTACTTTTAAGGTATCCGACTACGTTCGGAACCGTGATTTTAAAAAAGTGCATAAATGGATAATTTTTATGATATTTAGTGTCACTCAGATTAGAATGCATGCATAAAATTGTTTTAAGGACATTTTGACAAAAAAAATTTATTTAAATATAATATTTTGGCAAAAAATTAACTTAGAATACTCTTTTTTCCAAATGTTCTCCTTTTGTGAAAAATGGTTCTATTATAATAATATTTTGCCTGTATATAGCTCAGACCTCTCTACAGAGGCCCAACTAGAATTTTTGAAAAGTTCCACATTATTTTCAGAGTTACCACCTATTGAAATAATCATTGGCGTTTTTTTTTCTTAAAATTAATACCCTCTGTTGTCGTAAAATATGAATAAACCCACTTCTAAGTTATATATTTCAAATTTATTATTTTTTTTATTTAGTCATATGAAAATATATCTTCTTTTAGCTACATAAAGATAATTTAGAAATGCATAAAAACTCATAAATTTATAGGCCCTAAAAACTCAACATTTTAAGGAGGGAAAATAATGTACGGATAGATAAAGCGTTTTTCCAAATATTAATCGATGAGTGTATAAACCGAAAGTGATTTTTTTTCCAAAAATTAACCCAAAATTCGAAACCCGTGCATATGCAGAATCGAAAAAAGAAAAAAAAATCCTGTAAGTTTTAAATATGTGGAACACAAAAGCGTAAATAATGCCAAGCGTGGAAAACGGGTGGAATATTTTCCAATCAAAATGTAATAAAGTGCCAACGATATAGTTTTACTTCTGCGTTAATACTCTCTGAAGCTAACACATTTTTTCATTTATTTGTTTTATTGTACAATATCTGTGCCAGTCATTATTTGGAAAATCAGCGGAAAAGAAATTCGTATGCGGTACGTGATCGTCGATTTATGCTTCATTTTTTGGAGAAAGAACTCGCTGTATGATAATCATAGATTTCAAGGAATTTTATGAATTATTCGAAAACTTGAATTCTGATACTGATTTTGAAGGATCTATGTGATTTTTTCTCTTTTTTTCTTTTAGAATAAAAGTGCTATTCAAAACATTCAAATAATTAAAAGATTAAAAGCGCTTACTCATGGCAAACGGGAAATGTTAGCTAACCCTTTTTTCCTAAGTTATGTTTTTTTTCTAGCTTAGCGGATCCGTATATTAGCCGACTTCCTTACTTTCATTTAAAAAAATCCTAAAATTATTGGCTTACACACGGAAATATATATATATATACAGAGAGTATATTTTTAATATAATTACCTTAATATGTATATAAAAGAGCTCATATTTTTTGTTGTGAATAATGACTTCTAACTGTTGTAATATGTTTCTATATTTGTGTTTCCCATTGTCATTTTGCAAACAATTTTACTCTAGAATTTTTTTTTTATTAAGACTAGTCGCGGACTCAATAGAAGCAAATATGAGCGTCTTTCTTTTCCCACACATATAGTGCCATTCGTCAAAGAAATTTTCAAAATTTTTGAGTATTCTTAAGATGTTTTTGATTTATTTTTTTAGCAAACACCAATAAGATGTTTCGAAAGATTAACAATATGCTGTAAGTTTGTGACAGGTTCTATCCAAGGAACTTCTGTTGGAGAAATTCTTCTTTGTGGTTTGAGCTTAAGGCCATCTTCCGTAGAGCGAACTTTATTTTATGCAAATTTGAGTGCTATTTAAACCCTGGCTATGGGTGTGTTACAGTTAGTTCTGACACTATCATTCAAGTGATTTGATAGAATTGCTTTTCGGAAACTTGCTAGTAAGAGAAGTTTTGAATTGAAATATAGCCTACCTAAAAGAGGTCAGATAAGTGTTCTGCTAGTGGATCAAAGCCGATAAATGTTTAATTAATTGTCGTATAATTTAAACCGTTGCCTTGGTTTATAACCTTTAATTCAACATAAATTGATTAATCAGAAATAAAAGTAATTATTTTTAGAACAATGTCTGATGATTCGGTATCCAAAACTACACCTGCAATCTCCGAGTTGCAACAAGCTACGTAATTACACAAGCTATTGTGTAAAATGCATTATTCAAGAATGCCTTATTAGGATATTAAGTTACAAATTATCTAGAATTTACATGAACTTAGGTTTTACTACGACTATCATTTTTCTATCTAATCTCTCTCTTTATTTATGAGCTTTGTGCAATGGTCAACAAGCTTACGAATCCCTTACGGTTGATCAAGATGCCATTTTTGTACCGCATTTACGAGCTAGTCGTGGATGATTTGATGGGCAGTACCATTATTAATGCTCAAAGCAAATACTAACACATCAATAATAGTTCACCAAAGCCATTTCTCGATCTTGCTAGACGTTGTCGTTGACACCTGAAACTGATGGCCATTCGGTTCGCTTTTAAAGAAGTACGCTTGTTTGGCCTCTTTTAAGTACTTCGATCCTCAACCATAGGTCTACTTTAAAGTATCCTTCTCCTATATTGTGTTGATAATCTACGATGAACTGCTGAAGGAAGGATTTCTGAAGAATCGGATTATAGCATTTTACTCCTATTTTTAGTGCAAACTATTAAGGGAGTGGCCTTGATTAATTTACAATAGGAGGGAGAAAAATAGCAAGCATTCATAGTACAGTAATACCTCGACTTACGCGAATTCGGAGTTACGCGATTTTCAAATCTCGTCAATTTATTTGTTTGTTTTTATCATTGAAATTCAGGCGGAATCAAAGCCAGAGCCTGATGAAATTGATAATTTGATTGAAGATGTTGTCAATCTTGCCAGGCAAATAAATTTAGAAGTGAATACTGATCAAGATCAAGTACTATTGGATTCCACAATCAGGAGCTGACAAGGTATGAGCTCACAGAAATCAATGAGCAGAAATCTCTTTAGTCTTTTCTTCATTCGATCTTCTGATTGACCTAGTTCAATCAGAAGATCGAAGGACGGTTGAGAACTTGACGGAAATTTTCAGTTTAATCGAAAAAGGGTTATAAATTTTTTAGAAAATACAAGGAATAAAACTTTTAGGAAAAACAAGGAATAAAAGAATTATTAACAGGCCACGAAAACATTTGGCTGGTAAGTGAAATTTTTTTTTGAGCCGGCAGACTACTTAGTGGAATTTGTTAAACCTTCTACATCAAAACAACTTCAGTTTGCGATTTTGTATTTGTGTTTTATCTGGGACTTTGTTAAACTTTTTTTTGCTCCAATTTATTATTTTCTTTCATCTTCGTATTCAACAAAAAATAATTTATTTGTAACTATATGCGAAATTACACTCCGACCTACTCGGTTATCTCTCAGTCCCACCTAGTTCGGGGTATTGCCGTATTACCTCAATAGTATAATAATAATACACTGAAGTGCCACTGAATTAGGGATAGCAAGGGCTATGCAAATTGTGTAGCACTGCGCATCATTTATGCGCAAGTGAGGGATCTGTGGTAACTGCATATATAGCGCGTTCTGTGGTTCTGAATTAGTTGTTGGAATTGCCAGTATGGGTAAACTGGCTAATTTAGACACGTTCGATAGTGGACAAATCGTAGGTGCGCAATGAATGGGCCATTCAATTTCCGAAATCGTCAGACAGCTAGGATTTTCAAGGTCGACAATATCAAGAGTATACCAAGAATACAAGAATGGTGGACAAAAAAACTAGAGATTGGGAAAACCGAAAAGGACAATTAGCTTTGACAGTGTGTGGTGTGAGATGGCTCAGGCGTATTGTACGTAGCCAGCGAAGCTAAACATTAGCTCATATTACCACCCAGTTGAACGACGGTACCAGTCGTTCAGACAGTTAACGGACTGTGCAACACTTGCTTCACCACATGGGTTTCGGGGGCCGTCAACCTACGAGAGTACCTTTGCTCAATGCTCGCCATCGGGTTGCAAGTCTTGCCGGGGCAAGAGGGCACAGAGACTGGAGTGTAGAGGACTGGAAACGAGTAACATGGAGTAATGAGTCTCGATTCCAACTACTTAACGCCGACTGGAGGCTAAGAATATGGCGTCAAGATCATGAAGACATGGATCCTGCATGCCAGGTTGGAATTGTACAAGAGCATGGTGGCTCTTGTGCTGTTCTGTTATCCGCACGGTAATGGGGTTTTCCAGGAAGACAACTGTGCCTCTCACAAGTCCCAGTTGGCTACTGGCTGGTTGGATGAGCATGTGACGGGCTCACGAGTCTTTTCATTAATATGTCCTTTGGGTTTCTTTGGGGCCAGAATTAATGGCAACTCTTTTCCAACCAAATCCAAGAAGTGAAGAGTGGAGGAAAGATGCAAAGTAGGAAGCTTTTAAATAACAGAAGTTAGAGTAAGCGGTGTGGCAATTTGAGGAATGGTAACGATAATCCGTGGTTCAAGCGTGAAGAGGTTTTGGAAAAGTTAAATGACAGAAAACAGAAATTATACGTGATAGAGAGCCCTTAAGTCAAGGTGCATACCATTGCACTCGAGTAAACGGCAACTTCATCTAGGATTATAGTGATCGCTACTTCTGTCTACATTAAAGGTAGGAGTGACTGTTTAATATTCGGATCTGTGATAGTCTAGGAATAGAGCTTAGGCAAGTTAGTATAGATAGTGGTCCGGGTTACGTTATTTCGGTAATATATAGATTGTGTGTTTAGCCACCGTAGATTCTCTCACATATATTATTATTATCTAATTTGTTAAAGGTTTAAGTTGAATATCTTAATAAAGTCATATTAATATCATGTCTGCTTCTAGTTCTTCCGTTATTCCTACACCTCACGCTAATAATCAAGGAGAAGGGCACCCGAGAGGGGCGGCCCCTCAAACATTCCCCTGACTTTTCTGGCATAAATTGGCCACCTAGAAGCCTAGACTTAAATCCTATTGGGTATCTTTGGGATGTTTTGGAACAAGGCGTGAAAGGCCATCACACAGCACCAACGAACTTCACTGAATTATGAACAGCTTCAGCCAATGTTTGGCAAGTCATTCCCGTGGTACGTTTCCAGAAACTTGTTGAATCTATGCCTCTTCGTGTGACAGCCGTTATCAAGGTAGAGGAGGCCCAACTCGTTACTAGGTAGACATCCCTAATTCAGTGGCACTTCAGTATATATAAGGGAGATCAGTGCGCACAATGTATGAAGATTTATGTCAAAAGTATAGACAATTTTTGACTTCCCCTTACATAATAAAAAATATAAAAAAACAGGTTTTTTAAAAAATATTAATATTCATTTTGATTTTATCATATTTATTTAAAAAATAAAATTTCTATAGAAAGAAATGTGACCCGATAGCTAAGTGGTCATAGTCACGAACTCGTAGTTATCTTTTTCTGATGTAACGATGATATAAACGAGTAAAAAAGTTAGTGCGCTCAATATAAAATGAATTATATCAAGAGTGTGGATAATTTTTGACTTCTCCTTAAATGTGAAAAAATATAAGAATAGGTATATTTTAAGAGAATATTAAAACTCGCTGATTTTATATTATTTATTTACAGAAAAAAACAGGCAGTCCTAAAAAAGCAATTATAATGTTTTAGTGCTCTATTTTTTAAAACGTACTCCATACGAGTTCGGATACCTTAAAAAATATTTTTCTTTTCTGAGTTCAGGGTATTGATTGTTAAAATGGTTTTGTAATCAGGATTTCCCGTAAAGTAAGTCTGGTCTCCTCTTTTTAACATAAGACCGTCATTTTAAGGGGGAAAACCCCCAAAAGCCATTATCTTTAGAAAGGACATTTTGTTACAACTGAGAACATATGCTTTAACTGGTCGCAAGTAAAATAAAAAAATACTGTTTTTCTTTCGCTCGTTGTTTCATCAAATTATGAGGAGCACGCAAAATTTACATCTTGGTTTTTTCTTAATGTACGTGCTCTTTATAATTATATTTAGTTTTATTTTTCTTTCTTTTTTCAGTTCTGAGAGTAACCAAAATTGACTAGGGAACTGTGAGAAAATTAATCACTATTCAGAGGAAAATTTGAACAGGGGCTTAAATCCAATCATTAAGATATTAGTGATAGTTGATTTTGTTACTGCTATGTAATACAATCATCACAAAAAATAAATTATACAAATATTTATAAGATATAAGATTTAATAGGACGAATAGATACATGGAATAGCTCAAAATAAATTTCTTTTGCTAATCACCTTCAAAATAATGGTAATTCTAAGCGTGTTATAGAAAACTTGAAGCACTTTTTTTCTATTTTTAAAAAAGTTAGAAATTTCAATTTTTTAGTCTAATAATAAATCTTCCAGTATATATGAACACTGATTTTATTGTTCTATAGTATTATAAATAAAAGGGTTTTTTTCATTTTCTAACCAATTTTGCAAAGTTTTTTTCAAGTGCCTGTAGCTCCCATTATATTATTTGAATTTACACACACAAAAAATCCATTTTGAAAACGTCGAGGAGGATTGAGGGCAAATGCACGCACTTTGATCCATCAGGACACTATCCGCGCGTTAGTGTGTGATGGGTCCTATTTACGACCTTTCATTAATTCGCTAGGGGAAAAATACTTCTTGAACTGTTGTTTGCGTTTAAAACCAGCTTCCGTAGAGATAACTTAACTTTTTGCTAATTTGAGTGCTATTTAAACCCTAGCAAAGTGCGTGTTGGAGTTAGTGGTTTGCTGCAATTATAGTGACATTTGTGAAGTGACTATCAAACGCGCTTTGTGTATTTGAAAAGAATCTTTAGACCGGAAAATCTGGTTGACACAGGCAAGACCCGGAGAGAATTGTTTCATGGGATCTCGCTCAGTTAAGTGCTTAATTATTTGTGTTAGGAATTTAGGGTAGCCATTTATTTTGATTTCTCCCTCGGATTTTAATTTTGCTCGAAAGTAAATTGATAAACAAGTAAATTTGATTATTTTTCATAACAATGTCTATTCATTTGGTGTCTCAAACTTCACCTGCGATCTTAGGTAGAAGCAGTAACTCGCAGGCTTGTTGCTTGCATTTTCATGAGAGGTGACTCTACTTCTTACTGATATCTTTATATTTACTACCAGAGTTGTCGAATCACAGGCTCTAAATCTTCGGCCACTGGAGACAAATTGTGAATAGGGGGTGATGAATGTGACATCTGTAAGGGCTCGAAGTTTTTTCGCTGGCATGATGTGGAAGTTTGAAGAAAGAAGTTGTGACGGAATCTATTCGCACCAGTCGCACGCACAAAAATTTTTCAAGGGGGCGGGATCGAAAGTTCACCATTCTTGTATCATGCTCCTCTTGATTTTGTCGATTTTCGGGAACAAAATACAGTAAAAAACTAATTATTGAATAAATAATCAGCATTAATTAACAAAATTAGTCATTAATAAAAAATACTTAATTAAATTTTACGTATTATATACACAGAATGATAATCAATCGGAAAAAAATCAAGGGATTTGGGGGGTCTGGACCCTCAGGACCCCCTCTTGTGCGCACCACTGATTCGCACCTATGACTAATCCTCTGGGGAAAATATTTCTTAACTGTTGTATGTGAACAACTTTCTTCCCGTTGAAAATCCGTGATGTTAATTTGAGTGTTATTTAAACTCTAGATAAGTGAGTGTAAGAGTTAATCGTTAGGCTGCAATGGAAGTAAAAATATCCAAGTTAATATCTGAAGTCCTCGGAGTTAGTGAAGTTAATATTTAATCCGATTCATTTTAAATAATACCGTTCAAGCGGGACTAGTGCTGTTACTTCGGATCGTTGGCAAGTCAAGTTATTTAATTCTTCGTTTTAGAATATTAGAATAGCGATTAAGTTGACCACTCCCTCAATTTATGACATTTCTTGATAGAAAATTGAAAGATTAATAAATGTATTGATTTTATCATAATTGCTGATTATTCGGTGTTTCCTACTTCACCAGTGGCCGCAGTGTCGGGACAAGGTCCCAACTCGGATGTCATCCTCTGTACTTGACCGAAGTTCAAAATTAAGAGATGCATCACTAATAACACTCGTGTTGCTTTAGAATGCGACTTAAAGGAACACTCACTCCGCTAAAGACCCATAATAGGGGTTGGAACATATGTAAGAGAAATCTGTCAAGTTTTCATGTTGTCATTGCATAGATGTGAAGGCTGGATTAGTTCTGGGTACCTTCCATTCCAAAAACGAGTATCTTAGCCATCACGCTGAAACGATCGTTGTCGCGTGGTGGCTATTACTGGTTTATATCGATATCACACCGCCACCCTACCCTCACGCCAGTGATTCGGCGAATAGATGAACGAACGATACCATGTTTTTGGCGAGCTTGTGAGCAGTTGCCTAATCCGTGCGTGACAGCTTGAGAGTTGCGTCATGTGTGAGACGGCTTTGGGGGGCTCCGTCATTTGTGTGAGATGGCTTTGGGAATTACGTCATTTGTGTGATGGCTTAAATGTGTCATGTGTCTGATGGCTTGTTTGTTTCTGCGGTGGATAGATGGCGCCACGACTGCTGTGCGTGAAGGTTATGGTTCTCTTTGCACGGCCAGGGTCATCAATGAAGGAAGGAAGATTCGATCTGGGCACCTTCCGATCCGAAAACAAGTATCTTAGCCACCCTGCCAAAACGATCGTTATAGCATAGAGGCTATTACTGGCTTATATCGATATCACACTGCCACAGATGTACAGAGTTTGGGTGCCAGGCTTGTAGTTTGGAGATAGGGTGCCTTTTCAAGGTTGTCCTCTGTAGTTGACCAAAACTACGAGGTACGATGCCAAATAGCCCCTTGATTCAGCGTGTGACGTAAATTTAAGTCATATCACTTACATTTTCATTGCTTATTATTAATAAAAATTGATTGCAGGTAAAATTACTGATTTGCATAAGCACTCTCCATCTTAACATGAATTTTTTAGTACATTCCATGGTTTTGCAATTTCAGTATTGAGCAATCTATGTTGTAACTTGAAAAAAAATTTTTTTTTTAATTATGAGATAGATTTTGATCACTGCAATATAGTTTACTAGGATTTTATACTTTATTTGTGTTAACCTGGAAGCGATTGCACAAGGCACAGAGATCCCGAAGTCTTTAATTTTGTAAAAACTTTTTGTTTGTTGCCAATGACCTTGTGTGTTCAGTATCTTCCTATATGATAGTCTTGGTGTGAACTAAAATGTATTTGTCACACACCTCCCTCATTTTTAGAAATGACAAACGGTTTTTACATTCTTAAGGTGCTTAGTTCCCCGCACGAACACTTTTGCTTCAAAATATTTTGTATGAACAAGCTACATTTTCCCTCTGTGAACGACTTAGTGGTTTTGATTGTTGTGTTGTACGACTCTATAATTTGTAAATGAGAATGAACAGAATATAAAACAAGTTGTGAGAACTCCCCTAGGTTCCACCCTGGACACTAAGATTGAATTGAGACAAAGAACTACCAGACGCCATTTTTAGAATAACAAATTATATTTATTCAATTGATTCAATTAGCAACTTTCTAAATACAAATATTAAACAATAGGTCCACGTCAAAGGGATTTACCTTTAATATTAAATTAAATCACAAAATATGATATTAATGAACTACTAAACTCAATATCGAACGGATTTACCGGAATAAGAGGACCGAGAAATATACGCAACTTGAATTACTAAGATTCATTAACTTTACACTAACTTTATTATATATTAACACTTGTGGTCAGATAAACTAAGTTTTAAATATCACCTGGCTATAATGTCGTTCTCTCCAGGTAGATCAATACTTCCAATGGTATTTCGCTGGCTAATAACAGTAAGACTCTAATCACGCAATCAACTTGAATCTTCATAACTTCGTCACTACTTCTCTTGGCTCAATAGCCTTCTATCTGCTAACTTACAACGCTCTCCTTAAATACCTTAATTCATTGGCATATCCCGTTTTCTCCTTTCAGAGCTGGTTGGAAATTACGCGAATTTACAATCCCCAAAGACGCCTAAAAGTATTAGTGATAAGGTGCCGTATAGATTCGTCACAAATTAATATAAAAATATTTTTTAAGTCAATTCCTACTTCGATCAACAATTTTTTTTTTATTTTAGCTACTTTTTATTAAATAGTTACAATTAATATAAATATGTATATACATATGACAGAATCACAGCATTAAGTGGTAATTAATTTTATTCATTATCATTAAAATATCGTATTGTCATCCAAAACAATCGTGTATATAAAATTTCAGTTCAACTAAATGCTTTAAAAGGTGAGAAAAAAAATATTTTAAGTTTTGTCCCACGTCGCGAAAAATGAAACCGACGGGGCTGTATCTGTAATTCTTTAAATAATTAGTTTCAGTCAATTAATTTTAATTAATTGTAATTAAATAAACGTATTTTTACACAAAACTATAGTGTATAGAAAATTGCAGCTCAAACGAGCGCTTTAAAATGTGAGAAAAAAACTTTTCATGTTTTGACACAAGTCGCCAAAATGGTTTCTAAGTCGCCAATAATGCCAACGTGGCTGTATTTGTAATTTTTTGAATAATTAATTTTAATCAATTAATTTTTATTATTTATAATTAAATTAATGTATTGTCATCCAAAATAATCATGTATATAAAATTTCAGCTCAATTGAGCGCATTAAAATGTGTTTCATTAACGATAGAAAATTCCACGAAGATAAATAAATAATATATAGTATGAGAGCTAATAGTAGGAATTGAAAAATAAATGAGTACCTACGATCTTTATTGGATGAAGTTGAGAAATTTTGAATAAATTTATCAAACAAGGGAAGGATCTGATGAAATAATGGATATTAATCATGATAGCGAAAGTAAATTTGAGAAAAGCGAAGAAAAGGAGACGTTTCAGTCGAAAGGAAGATTTTTCAAAAGCTACTTAAGGAGATCTATCAAAAAAGATATAAAGCCAAAAGTGTATTTCAAGACACACTGCTCCCTTTTAAAAAGACAAAAGCAAGAATAAGTTCAACATACTATTTATAGATCATCTAAGCACAATAAAACTACAACGTGTTGAACAAAATATGGCAGTTTTGCCTGCAAATGACATTCCTGTAATATTAGCGTAAAGTGTCTGTGATTTCTGTCCTTTATTAAAGTCCCACATATTTGAAATCCTTTAGTTTTGTTTGATTGGATATTTTTTTCAAATTATCAAAGAAAATTTGTAAAGTCCTTAAAAGTAGGAAAGTAGACGTTCGCTCACTTAAATTATTCAAGTGCGATTTTTATTGTGTGCAATGAAAATAATTATAAACAAGAATTATATATATAAAAAAAATTAAGTCAATTTCTACTTAGGTAAGCAAAGAAAAATTTTATTTTAGTTAATTAAATTTAATTAATGAATTAATATTTGAAAAACTGCATTAACATCAAGTGTCATCCACTACTAGTTTTAAAAAATGCATTTGAAATTCAGAGGATGAATAAAAGAATAAGTATTTGAAGCCAAGAAAAAATTCTCGTGAGAAAAACCTACTGGCGCTATCTGTTGCAGCTAGTTCTAACTTCGTCAAAAATAATGCAGAATAACGTTAAAATTAAAAAGTAAAATTTAATTAATAAATTAATATTTGAAAAAACTTTAATAACATCACACACACACAAGTGTCTTCCACTTCATGTTTAAAAAATCGTATTTGAACTTGAGGGGATGAAATTAACGATTGAAAATTTGAACAAGCTATATAAATAAATATATATATAGGGAGAGAGTGAACTAATAGTAGTGATTGGAAAAGAGGATTGGTCACTCTGTCAACTAATGCGACCACTAACGTTAGTATCGAGTGCGCACCTTCTTCCCTGTTTTAATCAATTTTCCAGATTTTAAGTATATCGTCTTCAAATTTATTGTTTATGATCTAAGCTTCTTAGTCTTGAGTGAATGCTCAACATTCTTTTTTTCATTTCTTTTGGGCCTGTCGAAATTGAGGCTAGTTAAACTATAATTCTCTGAAGATATATTTTGAAAAATAAATATTCGAGTTTTATTTTATGATAGAGCTTACGGTTTATATTGAAATCCTTTTATGAGTTCATAAGATAAAGCAAAATAGGAAAGATAAGTCTCAAATGCATATTTCGAGGAAATAGAATGCATTCAATATTAAATATGGAATGCCATAGTCGACTTACAAAAATCATTTATTACAAAACCAACTGTTGGAATATTTTCTAGCATTTCAGAGTCACTCTAAAGATATTTCTGATTATAATGGCATTTATATCTATCCAGTTCTAGACAAAAATAGCTGCAGCTTAAGGTCATTATTCTAAGAGAGAAAGAATGTATGTACTAGAAAAAAGGATGCTTGAAAAAAATCTCGAATATAGTACTCCACTTCACGAAATATTCATTTTGATTTATTTACTAATTTTTTTACTATTTCTCTACATTTAAAAAAACAAGGAGAGCGTAGAAACATCTAAAATAAAAAATGTGCAAAAGAAATGGGAAAAAATGAAGCTGTGATTTTAGTTCTAAGGATTTCGCCTTTACGTCTAAAAAAAAAAGAACTAGCCCAAAATATCACTTATTGCTACAAAAGAAGATCATTTATTTTTACTGAAAGAAGAGTATGACGATCATTTATTTCTATTTGTGGAAAGATTTGTATCTCTTCGGGAAAACCATACCAAGGAGAAAATTGACTTCTCACTTTTTTTTACTTCACTGAATTCAAATTTTTTCCCCATATTGAATAATATACTAAATTATGGTATAGTTTTAAAAGAAGCATGCACGTGCGAATGAGAGCATTGCTATCCGTAAAAAAATTAATCTAATTTTTTTTTGTATTTGGCCTTTATGATTTGTCTGAATGCAATTGTAAGTATTTATATTTTTACAAAATAATAAAATACTCTCTTATTTTGAAATTAATTCTGTTTCATTTTATATAATGTAATCAAATTTATTTAAAAAATGAAGTAATTCTTAAAAAATCAAAAAGAAATCCTGAAAAAATTAATTAAAAAATTAGTGTACAATGAAAATTTAATCTATAAGTACACACAATATATAAAAATTAAAATTGAAATTAGGAGTTGTTGTGGCTAATGCCACTTGTCTGACGTAGTCAGAACGAGGCCCACGAAATTCATCGTGGCATGGGCAAGAGGTACGCCTGTCGTTGGCCTTGAGCACCATACAGGTGACTGTGCGATTTAAGCTCGGAGAAACTCCCCGAAGGGACGATAGATGGCGACACGACCTCTATCTCCACCTCCACAATTTCTGCAAGTGAACTGAAGGGGAGGGAAACATTCTCCAGTTCCTGCGCTAGTGAATAAGCCCACAAGACTACGGACCCACAGATTTAACGAGCACGTACTCCGTGTGCACTCGGAGGGTATTTGGTGACATCGAGCATCGAACCCAGGCCTTCCGGTCTGGAGTCCGATGCTCTAACCACTAGGCTACCCACGGCCCGAAATTAGGAGTAAAACTACTAAGAGCTATTCATCGCTATTTAATAGCAAGCGAGCACGCGTATTACGAACTGGATCAAAAATGCTATCCTCAGTATATGTGTCAGATATGTCTACAATTCTGATTGTTTTGGATTCAAATGAAGAATTCAGTTCGTTATTAATGGCCTCAATTTTTTTCTGCTACAAAATCTATTATTAGCGCCATTTTTGTGGTTTTTTTTAAGTTGCTTATAATTCTTGATATAACGCTACACATAACTTATGATTACGTTGAAATTATAATGTATGCTGTATGTCAGGATCATGAGTAAGAGAGAAGCTGTTGTTCAAATTTCAAGATTGTAGCAAATTTTAAGCCCTCACGAATTAAATCAGCTATTAGTATCTGAACCTACCCTTTCGACTTCGTCATTTTATTGACTTCTTTTTAATCATAAACTTTCATAAAATCGATCAAATCGTTCTCATCCAAAGGGCACGAATCCCCAAATTTTTTGGAAATTCGTGCTAGAACAAAAAATTTGTGTACAAAAATATTCGTGAAACTCGTGTACCGTGTTGCTTCAAAATCGTGTAAAAAGAGAGTTGGGTGTATAGGAATTCAAATCTGTAAACACAACTTCGTACCTCGCATAAAGCAAATGAAACACACTTGTGCTGACAAATGTTTGACTCTCTCTCAAATGTTGCTTTCCTGCATCATCCTTACACAGGCAGGGAAACCATTTTAGAAGCTTCGTGTGTGAGAGAGTTCTCTCCAAAAGTCATTCTAGATTCTTTGAAATTTGTCTCAAAGTATATAGTTTTGACCTTTTGGTGCCTCCAAGGTCACTTCTACTTACTTAGCATTATTGCAGAGATTCTCTCTTGGTCTACAAACGATCTTTATAGTCACAATATCCTTTCGGCAGTGAGTGAGTGAGAAGGTGAGTGAGTGAATATTAACGTCGCACACTGTTCAGCTACACAATGGCTTTAGGCGACGGGTTTTTGGACGTAATTTTGAACCATGGTCAAGTGACGAGGACGGCACCTGAGCTAACACCATCCCCTCTCCTAACTACCACACCAACTGGAGGACGTTTGAGCTCTCGACAGATTTTCCGTGCATTGCTTCCCTACACGGCGGGTCTTTAGTGGTACTGGGCTCCATCTCATGACATGCCTGCCGTGATCCGATACCTTGACCACTGGGCTACCTCAGCCCCATCCTTTCGGCAGAGAAGCGAACTAAGTTCGGAATTTGCATCATAATATATATTGTGAAGGGACCTAAGGATTTTTATTTCTACTAAATGTGGTAGTATTTGAAAAAGGTTTCAAATACTTTAGCAAAATTGCTTCAGAAATTTCAATCCTTTGGTCGAAAAGTCATTGTTCAACAGAGTCGGATGCATTGAGAGTTTATAGGTGAAGCGAAGACTTAAAAATGTTTACAATGTTTTTTTTTCGTATCAATATTTTACATTTCGAATAAGATAATTTTAAATAAAATTAAACATTCCTAACAGGAATTATAACAGGTATTGATTATAATAATTTTAGACTAATCAATAAATCAAAAAATCCAATAAGGTAACTACAATCACGTGTTTTTAAATAATCAGTTCATAAATTCATATGACATCATAGCCATTTTATAAATGAAAACACGTATTTCCAGCCTATCAGTCCAGGCGCTTCACTGTTGCCAACTCTTGCTCTTTATTGAATCTTTTTTAAAAAAAGTTCATAGACGTCAATAACAATAACGCACATAGGTAAACAATATAGATTGATAAAAAAGCATATATATATATAAATTAATTTATATATATATATATATATAAATTAATTTCGAAAAAGTTTTGAAGAATCTTAATATTTGAAAATTTTCATTAAACTGTCAAATTTAAAGTTGTATCAATTTTACGAGTGGAACAGAGCATACAAGTCTAATGGTAGCTTTGAATTTAATGGAGAACACGTGGCTGTATTTATCATATGAATTTTGCCCATTGAATGTCATTCTATTGTAATCATATATTTTGGAACTAATTAAAAAATGAAGAAATCGGAAGAAAATAATAATAAAAAAAAATTTCATATGGAATTCAATTGGCTAAATTCAAGACGATCACAAAATAAATACAATCACGTGTTCTTCATTGAATGGGATGTATTCAAGTGACGTCATAATCACTTGATAACTGCAACACTTGTTTTCGGTCAATCAGTTCATAAATACATGTGACGTCATAATCACCAGATAAATGTATTCATGTGTTTCCAGCCAATCAGTTCACGCGCTGCACTGTTGTCGACTTTAATTTCTTGCAGAAACTTTCGTTTAAAAAGTACATATTTGTCAACAATGACAACTCTCGTAGGTAAACAAACTGCATTTGATTTAAAACTACGTGTAATATAAGATATTTTTTTTTAAATTTTGAAAGTTTTTTTTTAAAATCTTATATATATATAGTACTTAAACACCTTCTCACTATTATCAAGTCCTTCTGTCAGTTTTCAGAATTTTTTTATCATTTCTCTAACTCAACTTTCCTTAAAAAAAATTCAAATTCATTATATGACACTCCTTAAAGCTTTTTAACTGAATATTGAAACTTCTGTTCCTTCTACATTTCTTCCTTTTTCTTCGAGGAATATTACTTCTTTTAAAAATATAATTTTCAATACATTATTCATCTCTTCCCTTTATTTTTGTGTTGCATATTTTAAAAATTTGATTTATTTGATAATTTCCTTTGGTTTGTTTAAAATGCAACTTTGAATGAGTATACGCATATATCTTTATATATAAAAATCTTCTGTGCGTGTGTTTGTCACTAAACTCCTCCTAAACGGCTGGACCGATTTCGATGAAATTTTTTGTGTGGGTTGAAGTAAATTCGAGAATGGTTTAGATTCATAATTCGGTCCGATATCGCAATTAGTTAAAAAGTTATTAATTAAAAACATTCAAAAAATACAACTCAATATTCACCTGCATTTTTGTAACAACGCTATTGTTATAAACACACACACACACACACACACAAGTAATATAAAAAAAATTTAAAATCAATTCCTACTTAGATCAACCAAGAAAAATTTATTTTAGCTACTTTTTATTAAATAGTTGCAATTAATATAAATATGTATATACGTATGACAGAATCACAACATTAAGTGGTAATTATTTTTTATTAATTATCATTAAAGTATCGTATTGTCATTCAAAACAATCGTGTATATAAAATTTCCTTTCAACAGAATGCTTTAACACGTGAGAAAAAAACCTTTTCAAATTTTGTCATAAGTCGCCAAAAGGGTCGCTATGTCACCAACGTGGCTGTATTTGTAATTTTTTAAATAATTAGTTTTAATCAATTAACTTTTATTAATTATAATTAAAAATTAATGTATTGTCATCCAAAATAATCATGTACATTACATTTCAGCTCAATTGAACGCTTTAAATATATTTTATTAACGATTGAAAATTCCAACAAGATAAATAAATAAATAAACAAACAAATAAGTAAAATATGTATAGAGATTGTGAGCTAATAGTAGGAATTGAAAAAGACGTAAGTTGGCGTTGGAAATTGATTTTCAGCCAAACTTGCCAAACCCGGTCTTTATTGTTACGAAAATGCAGACGCGATTCTCGCTTTTTAGCGTTTTTAATTACTATCTTTTTAATAAATGTACCTTTTATAAAATATTTTGAGTCTCAACTTTTTCACCTTTTATTAAAACAAGTTTAACTTTTGATTCCCATAGCCTTTACATTTAACTTCGCTCATAGTATGCACATACTCATACGCTATCAATTGATTGAATTGTGATAACCGTACATGTAATGACGTTAGACATTGTAATAACTTTTTAATACAAATTTTACTCAAAACGGTACAGATTGTTAAAGCTTATTCAAAAAATTTGGAATTTTTTAAATTTAAGATGTGTGCGCAGGACAACGTCTGTCGGGTCCTCTAGTATATATATATGAATATTTTTTAGAATAACCTTTATAAGGATTTTGTCAAAAATAAAATATGTATCACTCTGCCAAACGATTTCTGCAACACATTTCGTATCTTTTTCTAACATTTTTAAAATAAAAAAACAACGAGTTTCCCATATTTAATGGAAGCTTTTATCATTATATACTTGAATTATTTCTTCACACAATATTGTCATCATTCATGGTATTTATATACTAAATTTTAAGAAGTTAATACACACATTCATGATATAAATTAATTGAAGTTTAGAAATAAATAGAATGGAACTGAAGCGAAATCGGATAAGATAACTTTATTAATAGAATATTTAGCAACGAGCATGCGCATTATTGACCACTATGAGTATACTGTAAGGAAAAAACCATAAGGGAATACATCACAAAGAAACTGGTAAAAAAGAAATATTTCCAGCCATTTAAATAGATTATCGTAGCTTAACTGAAACATGTAATAGAATTCTCCAATTTTCCCCTTCACGCTTAATTACTTTAACTATAGAATGTTACTAGGTATAACTATAAATACATTGTCGCCGCTGGCTTAGATCATAAATACGTCACAATTGTCGCGCCTGCGTCACTCAATAGGAAATCGTGACGTCAATATTTATGCACAGTAGATATGATGACGTCACTTTTTGTAACGAAATTTATTACGTGTTTATCTACTGTATTGTTGCGAGACTTAACTCTAAAAATCCTTTCATTCCATAAGTAAGATCTTATTTGAATAAATACACTAAAATATTTTAAGTGCTCGGTAGAAATTTCGCCCAGACTTATAATTTAGTTTCCTAATCTATATGTAATTTCTTTCTTGTTGGTTAAACAATTTTTTCTGCTATTGATACGTGAATTTATCATTATTCTTTAGGTTCCCTTTTAATCAAATCACTTCCAATATTTTTATGCTGACAAAATTGTTAAATTAATACTTAACCTAACAAATATTTTTCAGGACTCTTCTTTAACTTTTAAATGTCAATCTCCTTTACATATTAAGTGGGTGAGTGTTTATTAACCTCTCGTTATAAAACAACCCAATGGCCATTGGCGACTGACCTTGTAATTTTGAACCACCGTCAAGTGACGAGGACGACACCTGAACTGGCACCACTACCACACCACATCAACGGGAGGCAGTTTGTCTATGAACTGAAGTATTTCTCATCCACGAATTTCTCTGTAGTAAAGGCTTTTCATTGAAGGCAGGAATTTAGATTTTGGAAAACATTCGATAAAGAACAGAGATGGCCAAGGCAATGTGCAATTTGTTGCTTGAGAAGAAATGAAAATGGGATTGATTGATTGAATATTAACGTCGCACTGTTCAGCTACACGAGGGCTTTTGGCGACGTACCACGTAATTTTGAACCATGGTCAAGTGACGTGGACGACACCTGAGCTGGCACCCCCTCTCCTAACTACCACACCACACCAACGGGAGGACGTTTCAGCTCTCGACAAATTTAACGTGCATCGCAATGAAAATGGGAAGATAATCCGAAAAAGCCGATATTACCTCTGTCTCCATAGCAATGTTAGTATTACACCAGGCTTCAAATTGTGTGTGCATATATATATGCACACACACACGAAATCTTCAGCCATTTGAAAACGAGGTATGAGCATATGAAAATTTTGTATGTATGAGAGGAATTCTTTTAGGATAATGAAATATTCTTCGTAGCACGTAGAGTGTACTTATAAAAAGCAAACATTTAGGGGTTTTGTGCTCCACAATTATAAAATAAAAATAGTATGAAAACTTTAAAAGGAAGTTCTTCTATTTTCATACTCTACAAAGTATTATACTTAAATATATTCATTAAAATATGTGCCCTTTTTTGGAGCATTTTCGCCAAAAAATTGTCCACTTAAGAGGTTCAATGCTCATATATTTTTATTTTTAAAGGAATTATTTTTATATCCATCGTCTAATGCGCACCCGATTATAAAGTATTTTAAGAAAATAGAGCCCGCTCCGTTCTTAGTTTTTGCTTAATATTGCATTACAGTGAAAAAACCTTTTTCATTAAGCCTTCTACTACATTTAATAGTTATTGCGACTTAAAAATAGTTCTGGCAAAAGGAAATAATTATCCTCTGTCAATAAATCATTGTTGTACTGTGACTACGGAAATGGCGACCTTCGTTTAGCGAGCACATGCGCAAGTCGAACACTCGAAATGGCAAGAATTCAAAGTTCTCGTCTCAGATAGTTAAATTCGAATAAATTATTCTGGTTCAGTGGAACAAAATATTTGTAATATTTTCCTAATAATGATTTATCTAACGCTACTTAAAAGAATTTACTAATTACATTCACATTTCATTTCTGTACAGAATATTTCTCAAAAAAAATAAAGATAGTTTAATTTATCCTTATTTTTCTACAATAAATCTGAATCATCATCAGAACTGTACTTTTCTTCATAGAAGTATTATGTGTAGCTCTGAATAAATTGTTTTGGGCTTATTATCAATTCTGTTAGGAATCATTAAAAGGATGTATAAATTAGATTTATGATTAACTAGCTGGTAGACCCGTTCTTCGCACGGGTGAACTGAAAAATCAAACAACATAGATTGAAGGATAAAGAAGTTTTTAATGAGTTGATTTTACGTGAATTGCAAATTAAATAAAAAAAGCTTTTTGTATATCTCAGCTAAACAAAAAAAAAAAAAAAAAAAAAAGAAAACCACCTTTGTTAAATTTTATGTATGTAGATCTAATACCAGATAAAAAGAATTTTTTAAAAAAAATTTTAACTCACCGTAACACTCTTGAGAGTCTATTTTTGAAAATACCTCCCTAAGCTGATCTCTGCTCAGCAAAAGTAACACATTGTTAAAAGTTTTGTGTAATGAACGCTTAACATAGTGTAAATAATTTATATCTGAAAGTGTAATACATTAATATTACTTTCTGTTGTATTTATTTTATGTTAAAATTGTAATATTCGCAAGCAACGCCGTTTCTCAAATTATAATGGCGATTTAATGAAAAACATAGCGAAATGTTAACGATAGAGTCAAGTTGGCAAATGTCTAGCTACTTTCATAGTTCGAGCTTTATTAGAGCTTTGTAAGACTAAGACCCGCCGTGTAGGGGAGCGATGCAAGTTAATATTTTATCCACCGCATTATGATTTACTACAGTTTTTTTCATACAATATATATTTTTTTTTTGGATCACTACATTGAAAATTAAGGGATATACATAAACAAAATACTCCACTTTGGGAGATTTAATCCGTTGGAGCTAATAAATTAATTGAAGATATTCCACTGTAAAATTAATTATATACACCTTTCACTTAAAATAAATAGTCGAATCGTTTTCTAAGGTCTTCATTAACATACAAAAACATAAGACACTTAAATTTTGACATAAACTATATTTTCCGGACAAAAATAATAATCTTTGCAATCCGCTGAAAACGTCATCAGCTGAAAACGCAATATCTGCTACAAAACTATTCGCCTTCCCCGCTAAAATACTCATCATAGAACCCGTGCTGCCACATATCTTGGAAGAGTGGATTTCAAAGAATGTTCCTGCTAAGTATTGGTTGAATATTCCTTCTAAGTTGGCGTGGTGTAGTAGTTAGGAGAAGGGGGTGCCAGCTCAGTGGTCGTCCACGTCACTTGACCATGGTTCAAAATTACGTGGTCCGTTGGCAAAAGCCCTCGGGTAGCTGAACAGCGCGACGTTAATACTCATTCACTCACTCACTCCAAAAATACAGTAGAGTAGTTATAATTATTTTTATACTTAAATATGCAATATCCGCCTATTCAATTAAAATTATAGCGTTATAATTAAGTATAAAAAGTATATAATTAAGTATATAATTAATTTACTACAAGCAAATTTGGAAAATTTTTCCAATGATGTAGTGTGAATGAGAAAGTTTATTTACATTAAGTACCTGAGCCAATAAAAAACATTTATTTTGAAAAAAGATCAAATTTTCTTACTACCAAATGTGCATAGTAAAATCACAAAAAAAAAACATTCAAATAAAGAGAGATTTATAACAACCTCTCCCATCAAAACTTAGTTTTATTCTGAAATAAAAAAAATAGGGATTATGTTGATCACAGAATTTAATTAGAAGCGAGCGCCTAGTGTATCTAAAGCAAAAATAGTTTCTTCACAAACAAAAGATAGATAAATGCTACCGTGAGCTTTTTTGCAGCGCACGCCAGAATTGCTTGCAGATGGCAGAATTTTTTCCTACTTTCGTGACAAATATCGTTATATTTTCGACACCTCACACTATAAATTATAGCCTATGCTGTAAATTATAGCTTATGTGTTATTCTGATGTATAAGCTATATTACTGTAAATTTTCATTAAAATCCATTCAGTTGTTTTTGCGTGAAAGACGCCCAAACATCCTCACAAACTTTCGCATTTATAATATATATCTAGATGTCCATTAGTTCACTTTTTAACAGCTGATATTTCGGATAAATAAATCATGTATGTAACGGCTGATTCTGTTTCATGCTTAGAAATGTTTCAAAACAATGAGCTTGTAGAATTTTTATTTTTTTTTAGAAATGTAACAAATTATATATATATATATATATATATATATATATATATATATATATATATATATATATAAAAGGTTATTTTATTTAATTCTTTCTATTATTAGTTGTATAAATTTTATATTTTCCTCGTTTGTAATAATAATAATAATTTTTAAATCAATTTTGCTCTTAAAATATAAGAATATGTAAACTAAAGTATTTTATTTTATTTTATGAACGATGAAAATTTTTCGAATACTCAAATGTTTTTATTGAAATTCCCTTTAAATTTAAAACAAATAACTTTATATGAATAATATGACGATTTATACGTTTAAATCTGAATACTTTTTTTCACGTAAAAATAAATGCTTCAGACAAATGTAATATTTAGTTGATATAAATTTTTTAAAATTTAATATTGCAAGAACTAAAAAAACCTCGACTATAAGGAACAAAATAATTATGAACAAAAATTGTTTTGGAATAACTAATAGCCTTACATCTTTTGAATCTGAAAATTGTTTTTCAATTCCTACTATTAGTAAGAATTGAAAACTCTCTATATATATTTATTTATATATCTTGTTCAAATTTTCAAGCGTTAATAAAATATTTTTCATTCATCCACTCAAGTTCAAATACAATTTCTTAGGCTTGTAGTGAATGACACTTTTTGTTAATACAGTTTTTTCAAATATTAATTAATTAGTTAAATTAAATTAATTATAGTTTAAGATATATTTCAGTCGATATTATTCATATAGAGGGCAGCACCATTGGATAAAACAGCTTTTGTTAAATTTGTGATGAAGATTTAACTTAAGGGACCTTAAACCTCTCTCTCTATACTGACAATGTTAAATTGGCTGTTTTCGATGTACCTTTTCTCAAAATCTGTTTTATGTACATGCTTGAAATTTTTCATACTATTAAAGTACACCTCTCTCATTATGCTAAAATGAGCTTTTAGCTTATTTTGAATTTTTTAATAAATTATGAAATATTTTATCAAACATTGCGAAATTTGACCCCTTTTTTACTTAAAAAATTTGTCAAAATTAAATTTTTGTATTTTTTTTACAAAAAGCTCATTTTAGTATATATTAGACATCATTATAAATAATTCATAAAAAATTTACATACCTGTGAACAGTAGTTTCTCAGAAAAGATACATCGCACATTAAAATTTACATTTTGAGATAAATTGATTTTAATGTATACAGTGAGACTTCTAATCGAGTAGGAAATAAAAAAATAAAAGGCTCAATTTAAAATAAAAGATACATGTTTTGGTTTACATCAGTCGTTACACTTATAAGAAAAAACAAAGTAATTTGTTTACAATTTTCGCCATTAAAATGGGCATGGCCCAAATTCAATGATTATTTAAAAATACGTTTTAAGGGCTTCTAAATACCCTAGAGGTTAAAGTAAGGTATTTTTAGAAAGGTTAAAATCTATACAGTTTGAAAATGTAAAATCTCAAATTGTCAAAAAAATAAGAATTTAGCTTTCCAACACCCCTTAACCTAAATAATCATATGCTAGTTAGACGCCAGAATTCCTTTTACACTTCCTTTTCCTTCAGATAAATTCGAACCTATTTAAACAATTTTTATTTAAAAATGTAATTAGAAATTTAATGTGGTTAAAAAGTTTTTAATCTTAATTTATAAAGATATTTTGCTACTTAATATTGTGATTCTTTCATATGTATATGCATATTTATATCAACTGTAATTATTTAATAAAAAGTAACTAAAATAAAATATTTCTTTGTTGACCTAAGTAGGAATTGGCGTACATTTTTTTTTTATATCAGTTGTTAAGAAACGAAATTTGGAAAATGTTTATAAGCATTTTAAATAAAGCATTTAAATTTTAAAAAATGTACATTTTTTGAAAAAAATTTTTATTAAAATATTTAAATTACAAATCTTATTAACAGTTTATTCTAAAAATTTTGTAGTTAAGATGTTCTCAACAAAAAGAGTATTCAAACTAAATCAAATAGTACAAAAATTTTATCAATTTCAATTGAATAATAAACCATTATCTTTCCGTTAAATTATTTATAAATGTTCATGTCATTTAAAATTTGATTAATAGATTTTTATAAAGATTTTACAATTTTGCGAATTTAAATGTTATTCATTAAAATCTTATAATGAAGACAATTTTTTAAATTAAATCATAAAAAAATAATTCTAGATTCAAAATTACAATTTTAATTATTTTTGATACTTGGACTCTTATTCGAAGTAAAATAAATTACACAATATAGTCTATGGTACAGAATAGTTTTAATCATAACATTTATGTTATTTTTTAGAGATTTTATATTATAATTTTATAAATTTTATGATCTTCCCACGTAAGCTTTTTTAAAGCTTACGGGAAGTATTTTATATCTTCAACTAAATTCTACACGCCTTGATACTTTTCTCAAAAACTTTCTAAAATCATATAAAAACAGAGAAACTGTTTATGAACATGATCTCCAGACTTCTTCTATTGCATACTTTACAGAAGTTTTATGAAAATTCCTGGGCCTGAATCAAAATTTTTCAACTTCATTGCAATAAAAAGGGACATTACTTTCATCTCTTCACTTACAAATTGCACATTACATTTTTTTCATTTCCCGCTTTGTCTCACAATACCATTTTTTTAAAATCATATTTTAAAATTCTCGAATCATAAGACAAAAAAAAACTTATTTTTTTACAGCTTGTAGAATAATTTATAAAAATGTTAGGCTTTCTCATATGGGTTCAAATAGGAGAATCTTGGAATTGAAGCAATTTTAATGGTAGTTTTATTTCATTTCTACCGCTATAATGCATATAATAAAGTTCTTTTAAAAATATTTGGCGGTAACGTGCCAGTAGTAGATAACGTTTCTTAGTAAAACGGACCATTCTTCTTTAGTTACAGTTTTCTTATCTTCAAACTTATAAAAATAAGATATTTCATTTTTTTTTACATTTTTGAAACAGGATACTGAGACAAAAAAAACCCCTACATTATAGCAGGGGTGTCCAACACGTGGCCCGCCGACTTTTTTAAAAAAATTTTAAATATCAGATTTTTAAAGTTTTTTCATTTCGAAATTTATTTGAGGGGAAATTTATATATATGAAAGAAATATGTATTATATATCAAAAATAAGAAATAATAGATAATGAACATAACAAGAAATAGCGTAATAAAAATATAAAAGCTGAACATGAAGAACAAAATTATAGAAAAATAAAAAAAGAAACTACAAAAAAGAAGAACCTAGCGAGTCAGAAAGCAATTTCGGACTTAGGACCGAATAAGTGTGGTTAAACTAGTTTGAAGGCTCCAACCTTCCCCCTTTGCAACTCGGTAGGAAAAACCAAATGAAATAAAATAAACAAAAATTCAGAGTATGGAAAACTCAGAGAGTATGATAAAACCACTCACTACTATTATGTAACAAACTCTCCCAAATTCTTAATGCAGAAAAATCGCAAAATAATTACGTAAGAAAAGTAGAAAAATCCTAAAAAAATTACATAAGAAAAGTATTTTTCAAAAAATAATTTAACAAAATTTCTTTACTCACAGAGCTTTTACGAAGAGAATCAAGCATCTTGACATCAATTAAAATCAATTATTCACCAAGTTAAAAAGATCGAATATACATAAACACATCTTTTGAGCTAACTTTTAAACCAGCCAGCAGAGACAGATATCAAAAAAGACGACAATCAAATATGGTAGAGTTTGAATTGGTTGATTGTCAAAAATGTAAATTTGCTAGGCTCTAATTTGGTTGGTTGTCAACAATGTGTAAGATGTTCAAGATGTGTGTGGAAAAAATGTAAACTGTGATATGAGTGTTATGATATCTTTACAGCAAGACCACTAACATGCTATATATATTTGTGTGGGTATATAGGGTTCAAAATTGATAACACACAGCTTCCACTTCCGGCTAAATTGGTTCTTAACTGGTTAGCTATCGAGTCGAACTGGGCTTAGATGACAGATATGGGAAAATCGTTTTATGCGGCTTCAAATCTTGCCTCATTTTACCAATCGTAGTTGCTCGAAAATGGTGGCCTAGTATCTTAACAACCCACGATCGTATATTTTTAAAGGATGAGATATGTGGAGAACATTTTGGCGAGGGCAACAGTCGAACACCCTCTATGTCGCGGTAGGATATGACGTGCGTTCTATTGAAAGGTGAAGTCTCCAAGGCCTTGAAGATAAGGCACACTTACCAGCCTTAAAATATAAGAAATGCTGGCTGTTTAGATAACGACGACGCAAACAACAGATATTCGTATCGTGTACCCAATCGCTGTGTCCATACCATGATACAAGGTGCAAGACTCGTTTGATGAGTATGATGATATCAAATGCAAGCATGCCACTTTTTTTTACTTTTGTGGCCCTCCAGACACAAATGCCTTCATAATGATGTTGCGTTACACGCACAACCAGAATATGTATGAAAAAGACAACGTAGTGTCACTCTTGTGTCCAGATTTGTCGCTGGTTGTACCACTATAGCCGTGAGTTTCTATGCTGTGGCTGTACGATCCTACAAGAACGACCAAACAACATTTCTGTGCTCTCCAGGCGTCAGAGTCGGGTGGTTATTGAGATTGTAACGTTAGAGAAAATTGAGGGTAACGTAAGATTCAGGATATTAAATATTTTGTTTATTTACTTCATAGCTATTAATTACAGTATATACATTTACATTGAAGTCATTCATAATATTGATTAGAGATCAGAATACGTTATTTGCGAGGGAGAAGGCAACGCAACTGTTCTCTTCGGTGTTTTCCAAAGGAATCCCTTCTCCACTATCCGGGGTGGGGAGAGGTCGCCCTTTTATTCCAAAACTACACTCCAGCGCGTGGGCGAAGGGGTGTTTTTCTCACGGTCATAGGTTGCTGGGGTGATGTCAGATGACAGAACCCCGTAATATATAGAGGTTCACGTGTGCATAGGAATGCTGTTATGCTATCAACAAAAAGAAGTCTATTTTTCAGCTGTGTGACGTGACAACGTCAAAAGTTCTTGTGTGAAGTTCAGTATAACCTTTTTAAGCAAATAGGTACTATATTCGCGTGACTGTTAATGGATTTTGGCCAATACGCGTACCACCAACACGGAACGATATCACACTCACGACAGCTATGATTGAGCTCCGAATTCATCCTTCTTATTCAAGGTATAATATTATCTTCTCACAAACAACCAATATTTAATGTGAATTCGGAATAGGAACACGCAGCGTAATTTTCCTTTTCTACAGAGCTTGAGATGCCGTTTCTCCCTTCTACCTCGATCAATTGCGCTTAAAAAGTAATCACTTACATATATCAGTATTCCAGAATCTCCTTCCCTTTGTCCGAATTTGTCGTTTGTATCTTTCTTTCGTGATTTTTACAATTTTCATAGTCGGTATAAAAATATATACATATATGTGTGTGTTTTTATGTGAGGGTAATTTTTGTTTATTAAAAAGAGCAATTAATTATAATTTTACGTTAAGGGGACGTGGTACGATTCACACAAAAATTTTTAATTTAAGGATTTTTCAAAATGTTTTTATTGCCCCCTCTCTTTTGTGTATGTATCATGTAAAAAAGATTTTGCGTTCAAAATTTCATATAAAGTGAACTATTTAATTTTTTAGGGAAAAAACTTAAAATTTATGAAGTGATTTTAAAATGCTACTCTCTCTCTCCTTCTTCTAAAATTGACATGCGCACAAAAAATTTGATTTACAAGCGCGTCAAACTATGAATAAAAAAAGTTGGCATGGATTTTGAGGTAACATGAATGGTATTCGCGTAATACTTATTTTTATGAATACTTATTAAAAATTCCTTAAAAATTGTGTAAATTCTAAATCCAATTATTTTTTTAAAAAATAAGTATTGCTTTGAAATACGCACTAACTTTTGTTACATGTATTATTAGTAATTGTTAGAAAAATATTAAAGCATTTGACACAATAGAAAATCTTAGCATCTTTCATTTAGCAAGAAATTAGCATAAGTAATTTGCATCTTAGCATTTTAAATGAAGAAAAATTAGTTATTACACCTTTCTGAGAGAAACTAGTTTGTAGTTTTGATTTCCCATTGCGATGTGAATTAAAAAGAACGTAAAAGTTATTATAACTCTTCGTTCTTTCAACTTAGAATTTTCAAATTTTGTGAGATTATAGAAAAATATATAAAGGATAATTTAGCCTAAAAGGTTAGATTTGATTTTTTGACCAATTTTCGTCAAACAAATCGTACTGTGTCCTCTTAAATGAGATATCTGTACTTGCTATATTCTTGAAATATCTTCTTTGCAAATAATTTTTTAGATAAACATGCTTTTAAATCTTTGAACGAGGGACTCAGATATGATTGATTTTTATTTTTGTTATTAACCATTTGACTCACAAATATGACGCTGAGTACCGAAGAGATATTTCTTCTATGTTTATTTTGGTAAAACTGAAGTATTTTAGCTGTTTAAAAAGGGTTCACTGCTTAAGGTATCCGAATACGTTCGGAGCAGTGATTTAAAAAAAAACATATAAATGGATAATTTTCATGATATTTAGTGTCATTTGGATTGGAATATATGTATAAATTGTTTTAAGTATCTTATTGGAGTAAAAAATTATTTAAATGCGATGTTTTGGCAAAAAATGAACTTAGAATTACCTATTTTGAAAACATTCTCCTTTGATGAAAAATGCTTCTATAATAATAATATTTTGCTTATGTAAAGCAAAGATTTCTCCAGAGGGCTTAAACTAGGATTTTTGAAAAATTCACATCATATATTTTCAGAGTTACTACCTATTGAAACAATTATCGGTGCTTTTTTCTTAAAACTTCTCTACCCTTATAAAGAATTAAAATAAGGATGTTAAAATATTAAAAATAAGGATATATCCACTTCTAAGTTATATTATTTCAAAAAAAAAATCCTAGTTCAGACGACTCTGTGCAGAGGTCTGAGCTATATATAGGCGAAATATTATTATAGAAGCATTTTCCACAAAAGGAGAATGTTTTGAAAATAGATAATTCTATGTTCAATTTTGGCAAAATATTACATTTAAATTATTTTTATTGTAATACTATTTTTAAAACAATTTTATACGCCTTTTTAATCTAAGTGACACTAAATATCGTAAATATTATCCATTTATACGCTTTTGCAAAACAATTTTCCCAACGTAGTCGGATACCCTAATATATATATTCCAAAAACTACCCCCTCTCAATATTTTTTTATTACTTCACAAAATAAACTCTTAATTTTCTGCAATATTAAACTTTTTAATCGAAAATAATCAATTTGAGATTTTAACGCATTATTCTTGCCTTACATCAATTTGTAACAGCCAACTTTACAAAAATTGTCAACCTACGGTATGAATGCAAGTAGAAAATGATTATGTAAATAAAAATTAACCTGACATCTTATTTTTAAATAATAAGATGCGAAATATATTATGAAAATACGATAAGAAAAGATGTTCGTGACTTCTGATTGATTCTTTTAACCAACCGGCCGATATATCGGAACCAAAAGGGTTCTCCAAACCCCACTGTAACGTCCGGTAGCTGTAACCACGCTTAAGCAATCAGTCAATCTCCAGTAATGTTGATTCCGTCGTCCGGGCAACGGCTTGGATGCAGGGCGGAGACACTGCGCAGGCGCGGAGACGAAAGGCTAAAACCTTCGGAGAACCTCTCACATTCAGTTGAAAACGGTCAAAAGCGGACGGGTGAAAGGTTCGAAAACTATTAGTGAAGACAGGAGCCTTGGAAAAATCACTTTTCCCAGCACTTAGTCGTCGCAGGTAAGTCGAGCGTGCTTTTTCTTACCCGTGGGGGGTTGAGAGGAACATCTGCTCCCTTTTTGATCTCGATTCGCTTTGCAGATTTTTTTCTCTCCTTTCGAAAATTAAGATTAGTTTAAATATCCCTGTCCTGCACTGGAATTGTATGTTCACCTTTTGACATTGAAGTGTATTGTGGTACCAGGAAGAAATATAAATTTAGGTACTATTTCAGTTTACGAGAAATCAATATACATTTGTTCTTTTGCAATTAAGCTGTTTTGGCTCGAAGGGGGATTCGAATTGTTGCAAGTCCTAAATGGAGGAATGCGTCTAGGGTGAGCCAGGAGCGGGTCATGGGGTCAGAAGAACATGTGAATTTTGATCGAGGTGTAAAAGGTCAATTATCGTCTGAAAAGTTAATGTTTTGTAAATGTTTTTGTTGTTTAAATGGTATTTGTGTTCTAAAATTAAAATTTGGGAAGATCGGAACGTGTAATGTTTTTTGTCTAACGGGACGGTTTATTTTTAATGCAGTTTAAGTTTTAAGGGAGTGATATATATGCATGCTGAATTTTTTTTCTTTTTTTAAGTGGAAAATGTATAAATATTTTTGGTTAAATAATGCACAGTTTTGTACTGTGGAATGGTTAAAATATTATTCATGTTGAAAAATAATTTGAATTACAAAATTATTGAATGATAAAAGTTTTTCCGCGTGTTTTTTTGAAGTTATTAATTTGTATGGTAGCAAATTTTATTAAATCAAATTAAATGTTCATTTTGTTATGATAAATTAAATATATTTTTTTAATTCTGTTCTTCGAAAATAAAAGAATTATTGAGAGAAGTAATTTCGTTTTTTGTTTTTTAAGGATTTTTTTGTGTGTTCTATTAATAATATTTTGTTTTAAAATGAGGTCTGTTTCAGTATAGTATTTACAAAAGAGTTTTTGAAATTATTTGTGGTATGAAAGAATATTTTAAATCTTGTTTGCAACGATATTTTAAACTTCATTTATTTTTAAACTTTTCATTGTAAATTCAATTTGGGATCAGGTAAAACACTTCAAAAAGAGGTAAATAATAATACAACTGTATTATGGATTTTAGTCAACTTTTTCCGGCATTCATATGAACTTCAAAAAAAAAAAAAAAAAAAAGTTCATAAATCTTTAAAACTAATTTTTATTTCATATGAAGAAGTATTTAATAGCATCGCAATATAAAAAATATTTATTTTAAAGTTCTTTAAATTACTTTAAATAGAATAAAGGTTCGGTTGAATCGAATTATAAGTTTGCTTTGGGAATTTTTATTGATTTCTTTTATTTAAGAATTTTAAAGAATTCAAAAAGCATGTGTGACATTAATAAAAAAACGTTTGTTATTAAATAATTTAACTAATACTTCGTAAAAAAAATATTTTGTGTTGTAATCATTTTTGACCGGAAAGCTATTTTTAATATCTGCAAAAGAAATTGTTGACCATGAAATGAACTAATGTAAAATTCAATTTCCTTTTCCATTCGAAAAACTTACAAATATTCCTTAGAATTTTTTTTGATAATTTATTCCTATGTGTTTATTGTTCTTACGCGACCAATAACTTCAATTTCAATAAAGCTTATAATTTTGAAATTACGGGTATAAATAAAAAGTCCTCTTTTGAAAACATATTGTCATTGGATTGGATTTATTATTTTAAAATATTTTTAATGGAACAAAAGATATAACAAAGACACCAAAGAATCTTTTTTGGGGTCTTTAAAATTGTCTTAATCGAAAAAGAACTCTACTTTTCTTTGAGAATTGATTACTGGAATTTGTGATTTTTTGATCCACGTAAAATGCTGTTTAATTAATATTTTAAATTATTTTTTTAAAAAATAATTTTCTCAATTTAATAACTAACTCGTGAATAACTTTTGCATCCATTTATTATGGACAAACTGCTGGCACAAAATTTGAGATGTTTCTTATTGTAAAACTTCCACAATGCTATTGTGTCTTAAGAAATCTCTCATAATAGGACAGGTCATTAGAGAACCACATTCGAACGAAAGCCTTTACAATGAATTATGTAACTTCTCAAAGGAAAGAGTAATTAATGAATAAGTTTTCAACGCGCGAAATTCTAGTTAAGTGATAATTAATAGCTCACATGGTTTTTTTCTTTTATTTGATAAACTTTCCTCTTTAAATTAAAATTCATTTAGGTACTTGGGTTTTAATTAATTTAATTTAGGAGATATATATGAGAATATTGGTTTTTAAAAGTTCTAACATTTTCAGAACGAAGCTTCTAATATTTTATTTAATATATTAACTAATATTTTGCGACAAAAAAGGAATTTTACTACGAAAAAATAATTTAAAAAATATAAAAGGAAATTTGTTTTTGGAGCATTGATAAATATTTAATTATCGATAATTATTTAAATTATCGATTGATAATTATTTAAATATCGATTTATATTTGAGTATGGCAAATGAAACACAAATTAGAGCAAGAAAGCAGTTACAGCAGTACGAATAACTTGTTACATTTATTTTAAATCCCAGTAAAGGAAAAAAATTAGCAAAAGAACTTAAAGAAATATTTAATTGTTTAGAGGAGAATGGAAATTATATTAAATTCGTGATTTTCAATCTTAAGCCTCAAAAGAATAGGTTATATTCTTATGTTATGGATTCTAAATTATTAAACTAAATTCTTTAAAGTTTAAAACAGTATTAGACTAAAACAGGAAGTTTTTAGATGCTTGTATCAAAAGTTTTACTGAAAGCTTACAAAGGGTTATTCTAACAACAAGTTAATATACACACAGCCTGTTTTATATTTTTCATTAAGAGCGTAGTTTGGTCAGTAAAATGGAGAGGTCATACTAGTTAAGTATAGTTTTAATCTATTCTCCGTACGTAGGAAGTTAGTTTTTTTGTTCTTTGATTTAACACACGCATAATAAATACATTTTTCGTATATCTGATTTTAGTGATGATTTTATTCTACTCTCAGTAAAATCTTTTTGCCACAATTCAGAAATTTCTTTATTACCAATCGCATTATTCGATACATTTTTAACGATAAATTATTTTAGAATGTACTTTCATGTTCGTTATTTTAACCTTGCTGAAAATATTATTATGCGGAACAAAGTTTTCTTTCCAAGTTTTTGTGATGTATCTCAAATTTATACGCTACGCTCCAAAATCTCTTTCGGTGTTATATCGTTGAAAATAAAAAATATCGATGCGTGTCTAAAAAATGTATCATCTTTTTTTCTAAAATAAGTAAATATAAAGCATAGATTTCATTGATTTGCATTTTGTTGTTATAACAACGATTTTTTTTTCACAGTGCTGTCAACTGATATATCGCACAAATGTAATATATTCCTTACGAATATATTATGTTTTACGGTGAAAGACTTCGGGAATGACATGAATAAATGTAAAGAGTGTTTTTTTCCAGGTATAGAAGTTTAAGTTGGCATTACTTTCCAAGATGGCGACCGATTTAACAACTGTCAAGTGATTTATTTTCAGTTTGGTTTGGCAATTCATCAAAACGATCATCAAGCAAGGCGTAGATTCGTCGAATGGGCCCAAAACGAGATTGCCGTTGTTCCCTATTTTCATAAGCGAATTTTGTTTAGCGATGAAGCGCACTTCTGGTTGAATGGCTACGTCAACAAACAAAACTGCCGCATTTGGAGTGAAGCTAATCCACAAGTGTATGTCGAAACACCGTTACATCCAGAAAAACTGACTGTTTGGTGCGCTTTATGGGCTGGTGGAATCCTTTTTCAAAAACGATGAAGGCCACAACGTTACAGTCAATGGTGATCGGTATAGAGCCATGATTACTAACTTTTCATTCCCGAATTGAACGATCATGATGTCCAGGAGCTGTGGTTCCAACAAAACGGCGCAACATGTCACACAGCTCGAGCCACAATCGATTTATTGAAAGACACGTTTGGTGACCGCCTAATTTCACGTTTTGGACCTGTGAATTGGCCTCGGAAGATCTTGTGATTTAACACTGCTAGATTATTTCCTGTGGGGCTATGTAAAGTCATTGGTCCATGCGGATAAGCCACAGACGCTTGACCATTTGGAAGACAACATTCGCCGTGTTATTGCCGATATACGGCCACAAATGTTGGAAAAAGTCATCGAAAATTTGACGTCCAGATTGGACTACATCCGAGCCAGCCGTGGCAGTCCTATGCCAGAAATCATATTTAAAATGTAATGCCACAAGATTATCTTTCGAATAAAAAAAATTCATGTCAATCGAATAATACATCGTTGTTTTATTGCAATTTAAAGTTCTATACCTCTAAAAAAACACTTTTTATAAAAATTACTTTTTTTTACACTAAAGGAGAAA
Organism: Trichonephila clavipes; assembly: GCA_019973935.1. Lineage (NCBI taxonomy): Eukaryota > Metazoa > Arthropoda > Arachnida > Araneae > Nephilidae > Trichonephila > Trichonephila clavipes. Next base: position 448,878 of record BMAU01021254.1, on the reverse strand, counting down.
TTTCAGCCACACATACGGAGACATTAGAGAAAATATGTGTAGAATTTTCATTATCTATCTTTACAGTTCGTAAAAAAAGTTTGCTTCCATGCTTCAACCTGTGAAAGTGAACAAGAATTATTTGTAAGATAGGACATTCAACTTGCTCTGATTTAACCCTTTAAGCCAGAGGTACTCAACCTTTTTTCCGTCCGGGTCGCAACATGAGGATTAATAGAAAAGCATTATAAGATCAGGGCAATATTGGACACGTAAAATGTGGAAAATTGATCAAAATATTAAAATTCGTTTTTGGTTTTAATACTATATCAATCTCTATCAAACACATAAAAATTTTTTTTTCAAATTTACGCATTCTTTCTTGAGTTATGGGGTAGTTTCGGTTTCCCATCCATGACCAAGCTCCCAGTTTACATTCACTGTCATACAAACATAGCTGCATTGTCGTTTGAAATTTGTTTTCGTTTTTGACAAATTCCCTCTTATTTTTATTTCAAATATTAATTCATCAAGCGCAGAATGGCAGAAAAGAGGGAGTTTTGACTGAATTCCGGACAGAAATCAGTATTATTAGTTTATAAATAAAACTCATTTCCCCCATAAAATAGTCCCTACTCCAGTTCAGTTCACTATTTCACTGTTTTTTGTTATTACCAACCGTTACAGTTACAAAAGGGGAAAAGAATCTTGCACTTCGTAGCCCAATCTTGCAGCATCGACAACAAAATCGGCACATGTGATTGCTTCATTGATAGAATTTCTCGCTACATTTTTAATACAATGTTCTTAAATAATTGAATTGTTTAGAGCCATGAGCGGGCCACAAGTTGAGTATCGCTGCCTTAGGCGGTCAATTTTTTAGCCCAAAATGCTCTAAAAAAGATATATATTTTTATTGCATATAACTAAGCATAATATACTAGAAGAAGTTTACCTTAATTTTCAATTTTAAAGTTTTCACACTATTTTATACTTTATAATTGTGGAACGCAAAAAGCCCTTAATGTTTGCCTTTTATGAGTCTCCTCTGCATGCTATGAAGAATATTTCATATATCTGAAGAGAACTTCTCTCATACTTACAAAACATTTCAAATGGTTGAGGATTTTGTGTATGCATAACGATTTGAAGCATGGTGTAATACTAAGTCTTACATTTCAAAGGGGACAGAGATAATGTCGGCCTTTTTTGGACTGTCCTTCCATTTTCTTTTCTTCTTAAACAAGAAATCGCCTATTGCCTTGCTAATCCCAGTTCTTTATGGAATATTTTTAAGAATGTAAATTACTGCCTTTAATGAAAACTCCCCACCTACACCACATGGAAAAATTCTGGATGAGAAGTATTTCGATGGACGAATTGTATCTCTTAAAAGCATTAGCATTAATAATCTCACTAGAAGAATTAAAAATATGTGCAAATCAAAGAGAGAAAGAAGAAAATATCAGTACCCATACAGCGTACGGGCTAACTAGTTGTGGCTAGCTTTTGGTAGCCCGTGCGGAGCACGGGCAAACCAGTTAAGGGTTTAAGAAATTCGTTAAACTAACATTCAATGTATTTCTTCATATTCTACGTGTTGAAATAGTTTTTAAATATAAAGTTAGCTTATCTGTAGTATTGTATGTAGTAGAAGTATTTCGAATTTTTGTTTTACCAATGCTTGAAAATGGATTTAAAAAAACCACAATAATTCACTTTTATTTTTATGCGTTATTTTCCTTTTGAGAAGTCGAAGTTTTCTTTTAAAATTGTGTCTTGTTTGTTTTTAGAAGCTATTTGCTGTGGAGTACTTATCTTGGAAAACATTGGTTGAAAAATTCAGAAATCTAAAAATGTTCTAGAATGGTTTTATCTCCCAAGTGGGATATACTCTTACATGCAAATATAATTTTTTATTTTTTTCGTATTTTTATTTAAAAAAATTATTTAAATTTTATATTTATTTCCTATTTTATATATAAGTCGATTAGTATTCGATAACCCAGAAGAATATATTTATAATCAAATATTCCCGTAATGTAGCACTGTAGCTTTTTGTTTGTTCTTTTCACAACAGTATATGTAGGTTATCTTAAATTATTTTTTTGGAACTATGTTATTTAGTTTAATACATATTAGTTTTAATATTTTAAAATTTTTTCCTTTATTTCTACCTATATTTTCTAATACTTAATATTTTTTTCCTGAATTTTATTTTATTCTTAAAAATAAAGGGAAATGAAAATATTCTGTTCCAGCAAATAAAGGGAAAAGGTTGGAACCTTAAAACCTTGGTTTAACCTTGCGATCATCTTAGCCCTAAGCCTATGCATTTCCTGATATACTATTTGTGACTATAGTACTTGGTCCTGTACTTTTTTTGCTACTTTTCTTTAATGTTTTAGTTTAACTTGTATTTGAGTGTGTGTGTGTGTAGTAATTTAGTATTATATAATAATAATTATAAAATGATAACGATAAAATCTTGAAAAGATAAAATTTACATTTTAATAAAACATATTTTATATGTAAGAAGATCGAATTTATTTTTCTTTCTCCTATTACGCGTGACAACTTATTACGTTTTGTTACCGTAGTAACGTTGTCCTATTGGCAACCTCAGAAAATAATTTTCGCCAAGTCTAATCTCTTATGTTTGGAAGTGTCGAATGTGTGGCGTAGTGCGTTTGGCGCTGATCTTCTACGCTTTTCGAGTTCGACATCGAAACGGTGTATTTTCATGATGCAAAATGTCGATAGCACCCGTGTCGTATGAATTTGCGGCATGTAAAAGATCCTTTAAGTGCCTGTTTAGCTTGGGTTCTCTCGGCAAAATTAAATTCCTTGTACGGTTTCACATCGACAGAACTCAGGTGCCTCCTTCTGGAGGGGAAACTGGGCATCAAAATTCATTGTGGTGATTGGTATACCACCTATAAGGCGCCGCCAGTGGCGCACACAAGGAGGTGTCCTAGAGCTCCGGAGTCCCCCCCCAAGCCGTTGATGTCTTTTCGATTGATTATAATTCTAAATATATAGTACGTAAAATTTAATTAAATATTTGTTATTAATGAGATTAATTTTATTAATTAATGCTAATTATTTATTCAATAATTAGTTTTTTTACTGTTTTTTGCTCCCGAAAATCGAAAAAATCAAAAGAAGCATGATACAAGAATGGACTTTCGACCCTGGACCCCCCCTTGAAAAATTCCTATGTGCGCTACTGGGTGCCGCACTAAAGAAATACCAGCTTCCGGGGAATGTACTACATCTGCAACGATAAAACACCAATCCGCAGCCCCAACATAAATAAAAACGTTTCAAAGTAGACATTTGAAAAGTGGTCAGATACAACAATAGAGAGAGAGTTTGTTAGCTAAAACAATAGCCCTTTAGTGGCTTAAATAAGCTTTCAAAATTATGTATTTTTAAAAGAAGTATTTAATTTAGTCATGCTTAGGAATTCTAACTTTAAAAAATTTATAGGATTTCAAGCTGCTTTTCCCCGCATTTTAATAATAAATTACTTCTATATATGAAGAATTTGCCCATTTAAAAATACAGAAATTCATATTCTGCGCATAAAATTATTAATAAATTATAATAAAAACTAAAATAGGTTTTTATTAGCTAAGGATTTAAAATTAAGCATTAATTCCTCAATCTTATTTAAAGTTGAGAAAAATTACATTCTCAACAAATTCAACGAAAATAAATAAATAAATAAATAAAAAATAGTGTAGAAAAATATGTGTTTATATATTTTTTAATGTTATATGTATTTAAATTTTTCAAAATATATTTTGATTTCTGTTGTTGAGAAGTAAATATTTTGATATCCTTTATTATTCACAGCATGATTTTCTTTACATAAAAAAAAGTTCGACGAGCATATTCTTCCTTGAAAGGAATTACTTTTCTAAAAGTTTTTTTCCAAACCAATTGGAAGAATCATTTTTTATAATTATGCGCAGAATTACTATACTTATCAAAATATATTACTTAAAATAAATCTGATGTTTCAGTCAATTTGTGTACTTAATGGGAACAAAACATTCCTCCTTCCTACGTGAAAAGTAGTTACTTTTCTAACAATATGAAATTCTGATCAAGTTCCGCAGAGTTTTGAAAATACCATCTGTGAATTAATAAGAAAATTTAATTGCTGAAGGGGCTTATTGTGATACCATTTACATTTTTAAAAATATATTTGACACCTATAAATTTTTATTCTTTTTAAATGTCGTAAAAGGTTTGTTGATTAATGTTATGCCCAGTCCATTATAATGTCATGTAATAATCAAAATATACATAATTATAGGTTTTTATAATTACTATAATATTGAGTTCGTCGTACTTATTAACTGCTACTAAACATTGTATTCAGAATCATGTTTTAATCTTCAATTTTGGAACTAACTCAATACTGAACTCAGTGGTGCAATAGCCCATAAGGGCCAAGGCTTATTGTGCCCATATCAGTAAACGTGACCTTGGGCCCTGAGGTGCATGAGCAGATGTTTAGGTCAAGTGGTCAGTATAACGCGAAAAACTCCCAGTGTTCAGTTCCCAAGCAAGCTTGGTACTCATTTATAGACCCACTGAAGGGATGAAAGGCAGAGTTAGCCTTGCCCAGCCAAGGATTTGAACCACGATCCGATACCTTGACCACTCGGCTACCGCGGCCACACCAACCTCATGAGAGGACTTGCGGCTCGACGGCTATTTAGTGTACCTACATACCACGATGACACTATACGTTTACATACATCCATGCCTTCTCCAGGATTCGAACACAGACTTGACGGCATAGCAGTCAGTGTCACTAACCATTATATCAGATAGGTGGCTTTTAGTAAGTTAGTGTATTGATAAATTAATTATCAGTTATACAGTATATACAGTACTGATACATTTCTAAGTACATTATAAAGTGCATTTTATTTTTTATTATGTCGGAATAATGTATTTTAATTTGCTTCCTCTCAGTAAACTAATAATTTTTTTAAATAATATTCTATTTTTGATTTTTCGTTATGCTCGCACGCCTCATGCAGGGTTATCACGCCCCCCTAGAGGGTACGTTGCACAGTTTGAGAAACGCAGAGTTAATGGGGATACGTGCTTTTTCCATTCTATTTTGGTGTCCACAAACATATGTTTTTAACTACACATTCTTTTCGAAAAATAATCAAATTTACTATCATACATAAATGAATGAAAAATTCAAGGAAAAATACAATATATAAAACACATTTCGTATTTTATTGTTGCATGCATTCAAACCCATTTGAATAGGAATTCTTAAAATGAATAAAACATTTACATTTTGTGGACTTACATTTTTGGTAGCCTATTGTAAATTCAGAACATATTGTATTGGAAATTATATTTTTAACCTTTTAAGTATTGAATTTTAATTGAAGAATATCGTTAGGAAGTATTTAACATCCACAGTGACGATTTGTGAAAGAAATACCTTCCAATAAAGTTTTTCGTACAACAAAAGACTGTCATTTTACTTTTCAAAAATTATGTATAAATAACTTTTGCAAAATGTGAAAGGCATCCACACAAAACATCATTATGATTAAAATGTCCGTAAAAAAACTAAATTTTTATGGAATGATCGCGCAAGAGAAGTATAATTTGTTGAGAAAACACGAAAAATATTTAATCATCTGTGCTTCAAATTACAATGAATTTTTGTAAAAATTTCGCAATTTTGCATCAACTGGAAGAAAATAGTTTCTATTATATGAAATGTACTGTACTCTAAAATTTAGTTTTTTCGTTGATTCATTTCGCATGGCTTTATTCCATTGTATCTGTTCTAATTTTTTCAGCGACACCACGTTCATTTCCCGAATTTGTTTATGCAAATCGAATAAGAATAAAGCGAACAGTATCTTCTGGTTCAGTATGCAATAGTCTTCTCAGAGACAATTGAGAGAAGTTATTGCTAAGTTCAATCTATATGTGAGTAAATGAGTTCTATTAACCCGTTCAGGACCGTGATCACATGTATGTGATCACGCGTTTCTCCCTCCACGGCTCACAGTATCATACATGTAATTGAGCTTTCCCTCTTCGCAGGCCCATGATCACACCGGTGTGATCAGAGTTAGGAACGCTTTTATATTAATTTCTACAAGCACTAGATGGCGGTTAAAAACCGTTTTTTTCGAATGATGTTTCATAAAACTTTGAACTTGAATATGTACTTTCATCTCCGTGTTTTTTAAAATTATATCCGAGATATTTCTGAATATAAACAACTGCACATGTTTATTTTTGGAGAGAATCGGACATTTAGAGGTTCGTGCTCTATGGATTTCTGTTTATATTTTAAATAAATTGGATTAGTTTTCTAATATTTTCTGTATTCGTATTTAAATGTATGGGATTTTTGTCATTTTTTTTGGAAGTGTATGTATTTTTTTTTATTAAAATGAAAACATTTTCTTTAAAATTCGAAATTGTTTTTTTTTAAATATAGCGAAAATTTTTGTACTCCATGTTCAAATATTATCAATGATAGTAAATTGTAAGTTTTAGCGTATTTGAGATTGCATTTAAAACTTTATATGAATTTTTAAAGGAAATTAGGCTTAGCAGGGAAATTCGCCCGGACCCGTGCGTGCGTATCCTCTCCGAACGTACGTGCCAGGGGAAGCGCTTCTTTCTCCTTCCGCTGGTCCTGAAGGGGTTAATGCTACTTTTTAGTAACTGCTGTTGATCTAAGTGATTGAGGATTTAAAATTGTGATAATAACGTTTAATGTAATGTAATAAAGACTAAATCCTTTTATTATGTAGAAGTTAAACTTATAATGGAATTTTCTTAAACCGAAGAATAGATGTCCCCTGATTTTAGTCTCATTGGCACAGGTGGTCATAGATTTTGAAATACCTTTAGAGATAGGAAAAAACACACATAATCATAGACCTCATTATGCTATTTTGGCTTCAGAGAACAAATGATATTTAAGTCTTGTAACTTCATCATCTTGTAAGGCACTCGTTCGGGGGTGCCCCACTTCTACATTATCCTCATGATCTAGATTTGTGGGAAGGAATGAAGAAGTAGCCATATCGTTTATCTTAATATCACTTCATTAAGATCTTAACTTAAACAATATAAAGAGTGTTTTTTAGAGGTATAGAACTTTAAATTGCAATAAAACAACGATGTATTATTCGATTGACATGAATTTTTTTTATTCGAAAGATAATCTTGTGGCATTACATTTTAAATATGATTTCTGGCATAGGACTGCCACGGCTGGCTCGGATGTAGTCCAATCTGGACGTCCAATTTTCGATGAATTTTTCCAACATTTGTGGCCGTATATCGGCAATAACACGACGAATGTTGTCTTCCAAATGGTCAAGCGTTTGTGGTTTATCCGCATAGACCAATGACTTTACATAGCCCCACAAAAAGTGGTCTAGCGGTGTTAAATCACAAGATCTTGCGAGGCCAATTCACAGGTCCAAAACGTGAAATTAGGCGGTCACCCAACGTGTCTTTCAATAAATCGATTGTGGCACGAGCTGTGTGACATGTTGCGCCGTCTTGTTGGAACCACAGCTCCTGGACATCATGATTGTTCAATTCAGGAATGAAAAAGTTAGTAATCATGGCTCTATACCGATCACCATTGACTGTAACGTTGTGGCCTTCATCGTTTTTGAAGAAAAATTCCACCAGCCCATAAAGCGCACCAAACAGTCAGTTTTTCTGGATGTAACGGTGTTTCGACATACACTTGTGGATTAGCTTCACTCCAAATGCGGCAGTTTTGTTTGTTGACGTAGCCATTCAACCAGAAGTGCGCTTCATCGCTAAACAAAATTCGCTTATGAAAAACACTCTTTACAATAATAAATATAATAATCAATTCAAGTGAATCTGGAGTGAAAGAGTCACACTATTCGTATTACCAAATAATCTTGTAACCGACCACTATATCTAACTCTACCGGCTATTTCTAACTCAGTAGCTACACAGGTCTTAATAATTTAATTTAACAGTCTTACCGCTATATCTTGGGTAAACAGCAATTCGCTTGATTCTAACTGACGTGGCCTTGTGGAATGGTATCCACCTTTAACTTTATCGCACAGGTACGGATAGCTTAACTCTTAAACTCCTGATTTCCTCTCGCTTTAACTTAAGCACTGGCAAAACATAGACCTCGTATATTCACTTCTCATACCCACCCCGCGTACGCTAAACTTCTACTATTTATAAGATTCCTAATTTGAATATTCACGCTTCTCTTCTCGAGTTGGTTGGAAAGAATTGCCATTCTGGCCCCAAAGAAACCTTAGAGGATAATTAGTTGAATCGCGATGAGCCCGTCACAATCTTTGCAAATAAAAACACAAGTAATGGAGCTGTTTGATTTTATTTTTTTTATCAACCTCACTCTCTAAAGGGCTATTGGTGACAGACATCATAATTTTGTGAGTTAACTGCACCTGAGATATTATTCCCCCTTGTGGAGGATAGATCCCGTGATTATCAGTACCGAAGCCGGGTAACATGACCACGACAAAAGTGATCACCCCTGTCCGGAGGCTGTTACCGCCTTATCTAGATACCGCTACAGTATTTTTTAGGGTACAGGAATTTTTCAAGGGGGAGGAGGGGGTCCAGGATCAGAAGTCCACTATTTTCGTATCATGCTCCAATACGCTGCCTTTTTGATTTTGTCGATTTTCGGGAACAAAAAAACAGTAAAAAAATCAATTATTTAATAATAATTAGCATTAATTAATAAAATTAATTATAAATAACAAATAGTTAATTAAATTTTACGTACTATGTACATAGTATTATAATCAAGCAAAAAAAAAATCAGGGTCTATGGGGGTTATGGACCCGGATACCCCCCCTCCCTTGTGTGCGCCACTGATAGCCAGTGTTTATTGTATTTATTGAGTTTAGATTTTATAAAAATTATAAAAAAATTTATTTGAAAAATTTCAAATAATGAACTTTTTTAATAATGAGCTTCACTTTCCCTTTTTCTTTCGCAAAAATGTGAAAATAAAAAAATTTCGACGTCAAAAACACCATTGTCTACGTTGTTGTTGTTGTTGATTTTGAATATTCTGAATATCAATTTTTGTTGTGCCTAATTATTTGCACGCGTTCCATATCTTTTGTATCGGTACAAAATTTAAAATTGTGAATATCAACAACCTACAACCTCTGCCTTACATTATGTTTTTGAAATCTTCAAAAACATCAAATGGTATATTTTAAAAAGTCGAACCTCAAATCATTAAAATATAATTCAGCCGATGCTTTAAAGAATTTTTGATAATACATTTGAATTGGATTTAAATATTTAGGGGGCCTAAATATATTAAAAAGTATAATAGTTTAAAACTTCAGCGCTCCTTTTTTTTTAAAAAAATTGTACAATACTTCATGAAGAAAATTCTAAAAACTTTAAAATTTTTGAAGGACAGAGATTGATAAATATATGTAAAAAATATATTTCTGTAGGGGATTTTTGTGTTAGAATTTTTCTTTCAAAGAATATGTAGCTTTTTATTTTAAAGTAATTTATACATTTTCTTTTCGTATTGAATCAAAATTAAAAATAAACCTAATATTTTGTTGAAAATTAATTAACTTTAAGACATTTTCAACATGCGCTTACTATTTCTGATTATTAACACAAGTTTTTCTATGTTTAATTTGTTAATCAAAATAATTTTTTTCTTCGACTACGTATTTTCTCCATTATATCGCGTGCTTTTACGAAATAAGTTTTTGCGTTTATTCTTTCATATTTTCATATTCATGAAAAAAACTTGCTAAAAGTTTGTGAGCAGAATACTGAATAGACTTGAAAAATATTATACAAAAACAGAAAAAAAAATGTCTTTATTTCCTATGCTTGCATAAAGGAAACTGAATGAAAGCACTGGAGCACGTACTTGCCCTACAAAACCTTAATTTTTGCTTGAATTTCTGTTTTAATATGAATTTTTTTTCGAGCTTTTACATCGACATATATTTTATTCATCTCTTAAAACTTTTTTTTTAATCTTTTTTTGGGAAAAGTTTTTGTTCTCTTAGTTTTTATATGAACAAAGAAATATATTCAACTGCATATTATACGTACCGTATGGCTTAAGTTTAATGTAATCATATGAACGTGAGTTAATTTAGAAGAGATTTTATATTTACCTTTTTTTGATGAAATCAATACACATACAATGATAATTTTCTGTGTTCCTTTTTTATATGATGATTTTAATATGATATTTAATAATGAAATACATGAATAATATTCTTTTAAATATACAGATTTTTTTTCCTTTCCACTTTTTCAATTCCTACTATTAATTCACACTCTCCCTATATATATTTATTCATATATTTATATATCTTCTTCAAATTTTCAATCGTTAATCAAATACTTTCTATTCTTCCATTCAAGTTCAAATACATTTTTTTTCGTTTTGTAGTGGATGACATTTGATGTTCATACATTTTTTTCAAATATCAATTCATTCATTAAATTAAAAAAGGAATAAATAGTAACAAACGAAAATAATAGTCTAACACCATATATACAAAGAAAAATCATTCATTGTGTCCCTGCAGCGCAATGGATAGCGCGTTGAACTTCTAATACAAAGTTCGTGAGCTGATGTCCCACATGGAATGGCCTAATTTCTGAGAACATAATTTCATTTACTACTCTATTTTATTAGAACAATAAAATTTAACTAATGAATAAATAGTAAAAAACAAACAAAAAAAATAGTCCAACACCCTATATAGAAAGAAAAATGGAAAATCGCTTTCTATTTTGTCACTTAATAGCGTGATTCTGTCATATGTATACAAATTTTTATATGAATTTTAACTGCTTAATAAAAAGTAACTAAAATAAAATTTTTCTTTGTTGACCTAAGTAGGAATTGATTTAAAAAATTGTTTTTATATTACTTGTTTTCAATTAATCTGTATTATTTTTTTTCTTTTAATTTTACTTCAAAAAATTTAATTGCGTTCCAATTCTTTTCTTGTAATTTTTGAATGCAAAGATACGATAAATTATTGATAAATTCATAAAAAATTAAGAAAAGCATATTACTATTAGTGATAAAGGGTCTTACGAGCTCAGCTTTGCCAGTTAAAATTTCTTAGGAGGTATGAGAGGATTTTGTAATTTTGAACCACGGTCACGTGAGGACATCACTCCATGTGATACTTTATAAATACAGATAATAACCTTGAAAAATATGTTTTTATTTTAACGAATTTTAACTTCAGTTTTTCATCAAGGTGGAATATTTGTAGAATAAAGACTAAAATTCAAATTTAAGGGGGGCACTTCAAGCAGTATTTTTTATATCTCCATAATTTTAAAAAGAACTAAGTTTAAGGAACATTTATAAAAAACTGATTGGTTGTATAATCACCCATTTTTATGTGTATTTACTGTATTATTGTTATTATTTTAATAAGAGCACTTAAAAGAATTGTGTAGTTTTTATATTTTAATCAAAATTAGAGTAACATGGGAAAAACTTCCAAACGTGAAAATTCATTCGTATTTAAACCCGTAATTTATTTTTTATTTAATAATTTTTGACCCAAAATCTTTTTTAAAAATATTTATTTACATAGTATTAACATGTTTGGAAAGTTCCAAAGTTATAAAATTAGTAGAATTTTCAGAAACATTTCTTTTGTTCTGTAATTTACACTTTTGAGAAATTGCAATACATAATAAACACTTTTATCTGTAAGTAATGCATACTACCCCAATTGTTTGGATTGCTAAAATACTTCTAATTTAGTTAGAATAAAATTTCAAAACATCATTAGAAGCACAAGAAGTTATAGTTTATTTTCCAATAAAAATTGAAGAAAAAAATCGATTTTTTTATACGTATTTTTGTGAGTCGTTTAAAAATTTGGGCTATTCTAGTGTACTTTTGAAATGTGTAAATCAAAATATACATGTATGTGTTACCATTAAAGTATGTAATTCAGTTATTTCATGGAATAACTAGGTATTTCATGAAATATCTAGATAAGTCAGTTAAAGTATATAATAGAGGAGAAATTTCATATTTTACTTAGTAAGAGTATGAAATAACTAATGATAGACCGTTAAAAGAGTAAAAAATAAACAATTACAAAGTTATTTTATAAATTAATTGATCCGAAATAGCTAAAACCTCTCGAAAAATACATTTTATCCCTATTGTGGATGATTAATTAATAAACAAATAATATTAAAAAAATCTATGTCAATTCCTACTTAGATCAAAAAAGAAAATTTTTATTTTAGCTACTTTTTATTAAATAGTTACAATTAATATAAATATGTATATACATATGCCAGAATCACAACATTAAGTGGTAATTAATTTTTATTAATTATCATTAAAGTATCGTATTGTCATCCAAAACAATCGTGTATATAAAATTTTAGTCCAACTGAATGTTTTAAAACGTGAGAAAAAACCTTTTCACGTTTTGACACGTCGCCAAAAGGGTCGCTAAGTCGCCAAAAATGATGCCAACGTGGCAGTATTTGTAATTCGTTAAATAATTAGTTTTAATCAATTAATTTTTATTAATTACAATTAAAAATTATTGTATTGTCATCCAAAATAATCATGTATGCAAAATTTCAGCTCAATCGAGCGCTTTAAAATGTATTTTAATAACGATTGAAATTTCCACCAAGATAAATAAATAAATAAACAAACAAATAAATATATAGATATTGTGAGCTAATAGTAGGAATTGACAAATGAAAAGCAGACGATATAACTTATTATTACTCAAATTGCTAACATTAAAAAGAAAGGGAAGAAAAGAATATATTTTGCATCTGAAATTGGCACAATTAATTTTTCTACTACTGGAACTTCAAAGATATTATAATGCTTGAGTAACCAATAGCCACGTGATATTTTTTGTGCTTTTTTATCACTTTTTATTTCAGCTACTAGCTTCATGGCCCGGCGTTGCACGGGCTTTCTCTACTTTTATAAATTTTCCCTTTCCTTCACAAAATCAGCACTTCTAATACTCTTTTTCAAAATAATTCTCATAAAATTTTGAGTAATTTTTGAAGCATCGTAAAAAAAAAAAGTTTTTGACATTTAATTTTTTAAATGACTGATTCTAAAAGAGAAAAACATGAACTTGTTTAGTGTAAAATATTTTTTCGTTAGCGCGAAAGAAAATACAAGTGGAACGATCTAGAAATCATTGTAATAAAAACGTATCGATTTTGACTCATTTTAGAAAAAAGTCGTAAAAAATAGAAAATATCATTATTTTGTAAAATAAATTATACCGTATAGGGGCGAAGTAAATGATCATTCCGATCCTGTAATTATTTTTTGTCTGAGTCTCATAGAAAAAATTAGATCGTGTTTTAAAAACGTCTGAAAAAAACAGGTCGAAAATTTGGAACTTCGCCTCCTTGCGGGAAAAAATGGCACTAATTATGCGTTTTGAGGTTTTTAATTAATATCTTTTTAACTAATTAGAATATCGGAATATAAATAGTAAAAACATATTCCTCGGATCATTCCCGACCTTTTGGTACCTTTGGCGAGTTTCTGCGTCGTGCGGTTCGTGAGAAGATAGACGTACATACGTTTGTTTACCTACGAATTTTAATAGTGTAGATGAAAACAGTTTTCACGAGTAAGTTCATCCCTTTTTTCTATTGTACCATGCTTATTTTATAAAGATTCAAATCTCTCGCATTAAATCAATCTTAACCCTCTGACCGGAGCATCCGTCTCTCAGACGGGGACGATTTGCTTTGATGCCTGTAGATAACGTTGTGGAGTGATATTGCGGGTGGGCTGCCTTGACATCTTCAGTTGGACTCTTAACTAGTGAGAAAATCCCGTACTGCTACTTGGCTAATTTTTTCAACTCACGATATGTGCGATTTTTCTTATCTATCACCGTCTAACATACGGATATCCCTATGGTTTTTTTAGTTCTTGGTATTATTATTTTTACATGAATATAAATAATTTCTAATCAGTTTTTTAAAAAAACCAATCATAATTCTTGTGATAAAAATATATTAATATAGTGTTCCTCATGAAGACTTAAATATTAAAAATTCTACTGAATTTCATGAGCGAGGACATTTAAAACAGTCCTTAAGGTAATAAAATTCAAAAAAAAATTGCGTACCCATCTATCAGACGGATGTTTTTAAGAGCGGCAAAAAAAATGATGTTTCGGCCAGAGGGTTAATTACAGCTTAGTCTTCCATTCATACAGAAGTCATGGTTTGAAAATGGGTTAATAAGCCAAATTGTAAAACGATAACATAAATACACCGCCTAAATTCTGCATTAAAAACCAACGGAGTGAAACATACATACACACACGTCTTGAAAAGAAACTATAAGCAGTTCAAAACTGATTAAAAGCAGCTAGAGTCGGTTCAAAGAACTTTTGAGTACTGTATTTCATACTTTAATGATCAAGTAATCGTTATTCTATAGAATACCTAGTTAAATCTTAGAATTCAATAATTTTATATACTACTTTAACTGACTTATCCAGTATTTCATGAAATACCTAGTTATTCTATGAAATAATGGGTTTCACACTGTAACGGTAATATATACATTAAAATATTAAAAAAATAGAACGTCTTGTTTGAATAACCCTACCGAACAGAAATTTTCAGGTCACATAAACAATTTAGTATAACCATGAATCCGTATTTAAATGACGTCACAACAAGTCACGTTTTCAAATTAAGCTTTTACTTAACGTACCAGAGAGAAAATTATTTAGTGGGAATTTTTTTCATTAAGGTAATTTCCCCTATTTCCCCCTATCGTGGCCATTTTTTTCTGTTTTGAATTTCTTGCCCTTTTTTATGTTTTATTAACACTTAAACAATAGCATTTAAGGAAATATATTTTATTTGGCCGAATTTCATGCTTACGTTTACATTTTATGGGAGGGAAGAATATTGCCCAAGGAAACATTCACCGTCATAAAGAAAATTAAATTTAATGGTGATTATTTGCTGTGAAAATATGAGAAGCACGTTGCAATCCACAAGGGGACATCACTTACTGCACGCATGTAGCGGGTCCTCTTTTCTTGTCCCTTTCTGCTACATTTCCTATATCGTCTATAGATGAAAACGATATTTGGCATATGTTTTCCCAAACTGGCTAAACGCATATCATCCGGAACTACACACTTCTTTGCTTGGAAGTTAGCAGGACGACCTTTCCTTTTTCTTGTGGAATATCTGTCTATTAGCTGACAAGCTAATGCTATACGGAATATTAGCTGGTCTAAGCTTCTGTTTCTTTTGTCTACTTGCCAAAGTATGAAACTATTTATTATGGCAAGGTCAATAAGAAAATAAAAGGTATGATGCAACCATTTTACAGATCTTCGTATTTGGTACCTTTTTTTTTCTTTGTTTGAAGCGATCAACCCCTCCCATAACATCGCTATATACAGCGACAGCTTTTATTAGCTAAAATTACTTCTTCTTTAGTACCATCTTTTAATTGTCCGACTTACAGATGTTATAATCGCTGAATTAGGAGCAGTAGCACAAAGCTGAAGCGGGAATTAGTCTTCCAACAGTTATAACAGCAAGGCGAAAAAATTATAATAGATTTTGCGCTTCCGAAAGGTATATTTTGTATGATAATGTAGATGGGAAGTAATCTTCCCTACACCCATAAGAAGGTTAAATGGTTGAAAAAAAATTTTTAAAAATATTTATTGATTTTTAACAAATTGAGAGATTATTCTGTAAAGTGTATCCAGGAGTATTTTTATTATCACAGAAATCAATCGGCTCCTGGAAATATGCTATAATTAATACCACTGTGTGGTCTTCAATTGCTTAACTTCCGCTGAGAAGTAATTGTCTTCGAATCGGCAGTAATGAGAAACGTTGGCCCTAATTCTCGGAAGTCTTTAAATTGATTAATTACGAAAGTCAGCAAGAAAATGAAAAGAAGCGTGAATTAAATGTAGGAAATATTAAGAACAGTTTTCAATGTCAAGAATGTAATTAGAGAATCATTCAAATATAAAAACCGAAAGTTTCGTTGAAAATTTAAGTAATTATAAATACGGAAAAACGATTAAATTTTACGTTGTTTTTGGAGATAAAGATTCACATATTATTTATTACTTTTAAAACATTTACTGCCTCATTTTCAGTAATGCATTAATACATTTTTTTTAACTTGGAAAAATCAAATGCTTTTTTTGTTAAGTTTTAGTTATTCCTAAAACTAATTGAGACCCGTTTCGTTCACTAAATATGCCAAGAAGAAAACCAAGCAAAAAAGAAATAGTTTCCAAACTCCCGAAGTAGTTAAAAATTTATTTAAAATTATGTTATACAAAATTATTTTTGGCAATATAATAATCACACAGGAGGACTGTTGTTTTACCTGCCAATAAATTGGTGAGCTAATCATTCGTCAACTTTGTTCAACACCTACTTTCACCAGTAATGAGCATAACTTGAAAAATGTTAATCCAATGAAAAATTCCCTTTAATGTTTAATTCGATTGAATCATTTTGAAATATAATATTAGCCCGTTGATAACTAAAACTATTCTTTGCAAAACTTCGCACAGAACAATTACAAATGGTGCTGTTCATGGTAATAATGTTGGTCCCGGTAAAGGTTATGGTTACGAAATTATGGCCAGCATGTTGCGGGTTCTAGTTCTAGTGTCTTTGAAGATCCGCCGTGTAGAGAGGCTTCTGCACATTAAATGTAGCTGTGCTGTAATGTTAAATGCACACCTTCCATTGGTGTGGTATGGTAGTTTGGAGAGGGGCATAAAAGCTCATGCCTTGCCCTCGCCACTTGGCCGAGACTCAAAATGACGAGGTCCGTTGCCAATAGCCTTCATGTTGGGAGACGTTAAGAAAATCTCTTTCAATGTATTAAGGTGGAACGTCATCTCAGTTTCCGATCTTGTCATCTGATAGTATACATGAAAGTTTTTTTTTTACTTGGCTTGCTCAATAATTCTTTAATTTTTTTACGAGTTTTATTTTAATATAATATAAGAGAAACTTATCATTAATGCAACAGATTTTTGAAAATTTTGTTCATTATTTGTGAAATAAAGCATTTGAAAGTGGTCAGGTACAATTTACTGACAGCTAAAATAACAGCCTCTTGGAGTATAAGAATCTCTTAAACCAACGAGAAATAATTAGAGAGAAATATCCTTTCTTTTTTTACTCTTTTGGATTTATTTCATTTTTTACATATAAACAATATAACCTAAATTTGACAAGATATGCAAAATTTTCGTTGATTTCCGTAGTCTATCAAATTATTGATAATGTCACTGTCATTGAAAGTTTCGTCTTCAATCAAGTGCGTGCTGCTAGTGTGTTGAGAGAAAGCGATTGAACGTGCATTGTCGAGAGACTGATTATAACCAATGAACAGAGCGTCTTGAAGTGTATATATGTACATTGGTAGAAAACATTACATTGGCGCTAAAGCCGTTGAAATCCATATACCGCATGACAATAGATCGCACAAAAACAGGTTTTGTTGTACCATATATAATCTTTCTCGCATATGTAGGTCTTTAAATTATGGCAGCAAATTTTTGATACCCCTAATCTTTTATAATTATAAAAATGGATGTTTGTATATATGAAATCGCATCACTTCAACACCGTTCAACCGATCACTATGAAAATTGGCATGCATATGTATTTTTTTGTAGAGAATGTTTTTGTGCTTTCTTTGCTGAAACTCCCCACTAGGTGGCGCTACAGCCTATCAACTTCTGCGCTATTCCATCAACCGCCAAGTTGCTACCATGGTCACCAAAAAGGATGCCAGCTTGGTTCTATCGCCAACATTTCGCTATGTTTCCATTGAATCGCCATTATAATGCAAAGAACAGCGTTGCTTGCGAATATTACAATTTTAACCTAAATAAATGCTACAGAAAGTCATATTAACGTATTACACATACAGATACCTATTATTTACACTATTTTAAGCATTCATTACACAAAACTTTTAACATTGTGTTACTTTTGCTGAGCAGAGATCAGCTTAGGAAGGTGTTTTCAAAAATCGACGCAAAAGAGAGTTACACGAGTTATAAATAAAAAAAATACCTTTGATCAGCTATTAGATCTACAGACTTAAATTTCAACAATTATGGGTTTTTTTTGTTCATCTGAGATATGTAAAAAGCTTTTTTTTGTTTAACTTGCAATTCACGTAAAACTAACTCATTAAAAACTTCTTTATCCTTGAATCTGTATTGTTTAATTTTTCAATTTACACGTGAGGAAAACGGGTTTACCAGCTAGTATTTCATATAAGGTGTACTAAAAGTCTTGCATTGATTATAAATACTTATTGTGCTCTAACTATTATAATTAGACATATGTTTTTTTTCAATATCTTGTAAGTATTATTATGAATTTTTTATAAAACCACTTACCTCAATAAATTTCAACGTGTTTCAACTATGTAACTCGGAAATTGTCTAAGTTGTATTCCAGTTCCTGCCAAGAATTCTTTAACATGTCTTGCACTTTATAAGTATGTACAACCTAATCATTTTATGTAGAGTTCTGACTACCAAGCTTGTGTCCGACATTTCATACCATTGCTTTACTAATTTTGCACCAAGACGTTTACTATGCTTGATATTAATGGGGAATGTCGCTTCGTGAAACTAAAGCATACATTGGGCTTTTTCTCTTAAATTGACGTCATATAGGCAAAAAAGGATGTTTTTGTTATAAATATTTTCCCGAGTCACTTTTGAAGGAGCATTCGCGCCATGTACAGTACAAAAAACTACTAAAACTTACCTATCCTATCATACCAAACTTATATTATTATATTAAATGCTTATTTTGTAGTTAATTTTTATCATCAGGAGAAGACTTTGGCTTTACCCTAGAGCTTCGTAAAGTTTCAATATTTGCGACCCGATATTTAATCATAATTTTCATTGCCCCTCCCCCTCTATACAATAACAATGTATTTACTTCAATAATACTATACATTGACGCTAAAACTGCAATGCGACTTTAACATCTTAAGAGCCACTGGTATATAAAGGACGTTTTTTTAGAGGTACAGAACTTTAAATTGCAATAAAACAACGATGTATTATTCGATTGACATGAATTTTTTTATTCGAAAGATAATCTTGTGGCATCACATTTTAAATATGATCAAGCAAGGCGTAGATTCGTCGAATGGGCCCAAAAAGAGATTGCCGTTGTTCCCGATTTTCATAAGCGAATTTTGTTTAGCGATGAAGCGCACTTCTGGTTGAATGGCTACGTCAACAAACAAAACTGCCGCATTTGGAGTGAAGCTAATCCACAAGTGTATGTCGAAACATCGCTACATCCAGAAAAACTGACTGTTTGGTGCGCTTTATGGGCTGGTGGTATCCTTCTTCAAAAACGATGAAGGCCACAATGTTACAGTCAATGGCGATCGGTATAGAGCCATGATTACCAACCTTTTCATTCCTGAATTGAACAATCATGATGCCCAGGAGCTGTGGTTCCAACAAGACGGCGCAACCTGTCCCACAGCTCGTGCCACAATCGATTGATTGAAAGACACGTTTGGTGACCGCCTCATTTCACGTTTTGGACCCGTGAATTGGCCTCCAAGATCTTGTGATTTAACACCGCTAGACTATTTTCTGTGGGTCTATGTAAAGTCATCGGTCTATGCGGATAAGCCACAAACGCTTGACCATTTGGAAGACGACATTCGCCGCGTTATTGCCGATATGCGGCCCCAAATGTTGGAAAAAAAAGTCATCGAAAACTGGACGTCCAGATTGGACTACATCCGAGCCAGCCGTGGCAGTCCTATGCCAGAAATCATATTTAAAATGTACTGCCACAAGATTATCTTTCGAATAAAAAAAAAAAAATCATGTCATACATCGTTGTTTTATTGCAATTTAAAGTTCTATACCTCTAAAAAACACCCTTTATAAACATCTAGCTTAGCCAAACCTTTAATTGCACCGGTCCTATCAAATACATCTTTCCGAAGTACAATCTTTTCTGCACACTGCCATCCATAAAATTATTCCGAAGGTTTTCTAATGCAATAAAAGGGCCTTGACAGTGTTTGCGAAGGATTTACTTATTTCAGAAGATTTGCTTATTTTTATTCCTCCCCTCCCCAATACATTCCATACACGCGCATGCGTGGAAATCAGGGGCAGTGGGGAGCGAATCGCGTAACTTTAAATCGACAGTTGAGGGATTAATTATAAGCTGTACAAATGATCGAGATTTATGTTAATTTTTGCATATAACTTTGTGACAAGCCCATGAGGTCTTTGGTAATTATTAATATTGTTCTTAACTTAGTTATAAAATACTGTGTATAGTGTACTGATACATTTATAGGTGTATTATATCAATATAAATGGTAATTTTATTTTTTATTATATCAGAATGTATTTTGTTTGTTTACTTTCAGTAAATTAATAATTTTTTGTAAACAATCTTTTGATGTCGACTTTTCAATACGCTCGTGCTCCCCCCCCCTAGAGAGACGCGCCCTACAGTTTAAGAGCCACTGTGGTTTACCCTATATATTGCAGAACATCTCTATCCAACACATGTTGGATGTTAAAAATAAAACTATCATAATAAAGAATAAAATAGACAGGGGTTGTCGAAAAGGATATACTGTGTTTAAAGTTCTATATAATCATATTTCACTGCGTACGCATGGTTTTGCTCCGTGCATGGTTCCCGTGAGATAAATCCAAGCATCAATTGAAACGACCCTTTGACTTTGCTTTTTGATCAACAAGCTTATAAATCCTTCTCTATCAAACCTTAATTAGATGGACGACTTAATTGGAACTCGTTTTCCACTTCGTTAGTCTTTTTCTGGAACGGACACAATATTTCAACGGAGAAGAAAATAATGAGTTATTTTATTTCGTGTGCGCGCGATATTTAACGAACATCTTTATCACCTCTATTGTGTTACTTTAGAATTTGAAGTACTCGCATTTTAAAAACTTGTCTTTTCACATTGTCAGAAACCATTGAAGTCGCGATGGTGTTTCTAATTAAAGTTTGTTTTTGTATAAAGAGGATTTTGAAAATAATCTCACGATGTTTAATAATAATGGAAGACTTTACATCATTAAATTAATTCTTACGAGCATTAGAATTCAATGTTTTGTACCAGAGTTTTAATAATTTGATTCTCAATTTTTAGATGTTTTCATTTAATGTAGATTATAATTCATCAATGCAAAAGATTGCAATCATCAAAGAATCATAAAGAATATCAAAATTTTAACTATAGTCATTTTCATACAAGTTTAATAACTTGTAAATCTCTTGTTCAAATACAGTTTGAGTTATTGACGATGATATCGTAAAAAAGTCAATATTTGAAATTGTATGGAATATTATTTACTTTTAGAATTTTGAATGTAGTTTAAGATTTCATAATTTCTTTAGTTAAAAAACTAAATTAATTTACAAAAAAGAGAGAAATGAAAAGTTTATTCAGTTTTAAAATGATATTTTTTAAAGTATATGGTCCTTTTATTAAAAAGTATTTTTTCAGAAAATTCCATCGAAGATCTTAGCATATATACTGAATCGTATACACATTTGAATTTATTTTTAATTTGAAACAAACGACATCAGACCCTATTTTTGTGCACACCTTGGCGACACAAATTATTTGGCGCCAAAAGTAATTCGTTAATTATATAACAACGAGAAAATTAATATTTTTTTTTTTTCTCCCCCGAAAAAATAACGTTAAAATAAACCGTTACAAGCATTAGAACTCAACGCTTTGTAACGGAGTTTTAATAATTTGAGAAAGAATCATGACATCAAAATCTTTGTTATAAATAGTCATTTTGAAACTAAATGACTTGTAAATCTGTTGTTCGAATGCAGTTCATATTACTGACGAAGGTGTAACGAAGAAAATTTCAGTATTTGAAATCATTTGTAATAAAATGTTCTAAAAGTAAGAATTTCAAGTTTTCATAATTAGAAAAACTTATCTAATTTACACCAAAGAAGTTAAATGTGTGAAAAAGTGAAAATTCTGAATTGAGAGAAATAATATAAAGAAAACTTTTTTTTGTTGTCATTTTGTTGCTCTTTTTCCTTTTGAATTTACTAGAAAAATGAAAAATATGCATCAAGAGATGGTTTGCATGTGTTAAATGCGCCCAGATAAACGTTAACGTCATAATAGTAACGAATTTACTTTGAATAATGATTCCCTCTGAACATCTAAAATGTATTGTTTTGTGAGATGATCGAATTTTTAATAGTAAAAATTTTTTTTAAGTGAAAACATCTACAAGGATGCAAAATTTTATCTAAATTCAATACTTATTAACCCTTAAGCCATGACGTATATAACTCTTTGGCTCAATCTCTCTCTCTCTCTGTTATTGCTTAACGTTATGGATACGCTGTACGCGTCCATCTGGATTTTGCACTGCTTCAAACGTGTTTATAGCATTCTTAAGTAATTGTTTCTTTTATTGATATATGACAGCCCGAGACTGAATGACAGAGATTCGAATACAATATTTCACGAGAATCAGTCCTTCATTTATAGTTATGGTATGACGTCAGTTTCAGGTTTTCAAAAACTAGAAGTGAGTGAGATATCAAGTGAAAACAACAATCTGCATGTTATGTGTTTTACGCTACCGTGTAAGTGTGAAATATGTTACTTCATAGAATAACTAGGTATTTCATAAAATAACTAGACAAGTCAGTTAAAGTATTTAAAATTATTGAATTCTACGATTTAACTAGGTATTATATAGAATAACGATTACTTGATCGTTAAAATATAAAATACGGCACTCGAAAGCTCTTTGAACAGGTTCTAGTTGCATTTAGTCAATTCTGAACCCCAATTCAAAGTTTCATCACTGCAATCCTTTCTCCAATAAATAATGGAAAATAAAATAAAACTATTTCATATAAAATTTATAAATCAATATTCTCTAACAATTGTGTTTGAAAAAATTTATACAATGTTTTTATGAAGCATCAGTTTTTCTTTCCAGCATCTATTTCGTTGATTATATTTAAATATATATCTATTTCTGCAACATATTCTTTTCCCTTCCCTTTCTGTTTATCTAATGTTAGCATTAAGAACAATGGGAAATTATATCATCTGCTTTTCCTTCTTATTTATCAATTAATCATCCGCAAAAGGGATAAAATGTATTTTTTGAGAGATTTCAGCTATTTATGACCAATTAATTTAAAAAATAACTTTTAAACTCTTTATTTTTCACTTTATAACGGTCTATCATTATTACTTATTTCATAGAATAACTGAATAAAGTATGGAATTTTTTCATCTATTATATACTTTAACTGACTTGTCTAGTTATTTCATGTGAAATACCTAGTTATTCTATGAAATCACTGAATTATACACTTTTAAACGGTAACACACACACACACATATATATATATATGTGTGTGTGTGTGTGTGTGTTTTAAAAAGTTTCATTTTTAGCGCTAATTATTTTGATTAATTAATTACTTATTATATATTATTTAAAAAAAGTTATTAGTTTATTAGGGTTAAATAGCAACAACTGTACTAAATTCACGTTTCTGTGGAAAAAAACCGCTGAAATAAGGTCCGTACGGTGCAAACTCTCAACGGCTTAAGGGTTAGATGAGTTATCTATTTTGGTAACTGTATGATTTATAACTGTATGATAACTGTATGATTTTAAATCATTTTTTTATTCGCATTTCAGAATTATAACGTAAAGGTTTATACTTTTCTTAGAGCTCAGCAATTTCAAGAACTAAAGTTTAAAAAGAACTTAGGTCAACATTTGAGTACTTGTTAACAAAAATAATGATTTTCTCATATTTTTTAACAACTGTAGTTAAAAACTCGGCCAGAAAATATACGAGTGTATGAAATCCCGCCCATGTGAATATTAAAGCACGAGAAGCAACAAAAAAAAAACGCCATTTGTTGCAATCTTCATTCGTTTTGGAAATATCAAGCGAACATTTATGTTACTTCACTTCAGTTACGGTTCTTTTACTGTTATTTTAACGATGTTGTTGTACCGTTTCCTCTCTAATAATCTTTATGGTTTTGCTGACCTTTCACTTTCCCATGGCGCAAGGGGGGGAAAAGTCTTTTTTATAAGAAAGCAGTAATGTTTATTTATGGGAGTTTTCTCCCTGACTTACTAAACACACGATTTTTCCAGGAATATGGACAACTAATACTATATTCCTTGGGATTCTGAATGACCAGTAATATCCTAAGTGGATTATTAGAAATAAACAGATCAGCATACAGGAATGTAGGAAACTTTTATGTGGAGGTACAAATCCACGTATTAACATTTTTTCGGGTTTTATATTTATTGTTTAAACATACCTAACTCTTTTTTTTACACGGTCTTTTTTTTAACGATTTTGAAACAACACAGTACAATAGCCCTCGTGTTTTTCAATTCCTACTATTATAGCTCACTCTCTTTCTATGTATTTATTAATATATTTATTTGTCTTGTTCAAATTTTCAATCGTTAATAAAATACTTCCTATTCATCCAATCAAGTTCAAATAAATTTTTTAAAGCCTGCAGTAGATGCACTTGATGTTAATACAGTTTTTTAAAAATATCAATTAATTAATGAAATTTAATTAAGTTAATTACTGATTTTTGACGCCAACTTAGATTCGTTTCTATTTTTGTAGCAATGTAACTGTTAAAATAAAGACAAAAGTTGGCGTCGAAAACCTGTTTTTCAGCCAAACTAGCCAAATCGGGTGTGCATTGTTACAACAATGCAGAAAAATCCTGTTTTTTTTTTCAATTCCTACTATTAGTTCACTCTCTCCCTATTTATATATTTATTTATATATACGAGGGTTGGGGAATAAGTCATGGCAACTATTTTTTTCTTGTAGATATATGTGAACGGATCACAAACGTATTTGGGTCGCGTGGAAGTTCTGCAGGCATAGTGTGTATGCAGAACAAAAGGGATCTGTGATAGCTGGTAGTAGCGCAGCGAGGGCTGTGAAATCAGTCAGTTGGTAAGTGCGGTGTATGAGATGGAAGTAACCCGTGTTGAGCAGCGCGCTTACATCAAAATAGCCGTTCGCCAAGGGAGAAATTCGCTCGGTGACTTTGATCTCATTCCTAAGATTAAGGAACCAATACGTGGTAGGCGGTTTGCAACACGAGAGGACATTGCTAATGCTGTGCGCCAACAGGTGACCCGATTCACACATGGTGCGGCAAGTGCTGAGGCTGATGGTATTCAGCGCCTCCCCCATCGTTGGCAGTGTGTGGTGACAGTAGCAGGGGACTACATTGAGGGTCTTTAGGCCTAGCTTTCTCATGTCAACTTTATGTGTACTATGTTGTCATTCTTTTGCACAGTGAATGCCATACTGCCCTGTATACTACCGTAAGAAATTAGTGTGTTACAATATTTCAGTGTTATTCATTGTCCACACATGTTGTTAACGCCTCGTTCTTTCGTCTGTATATGTCACATTTTCCAACCGAAAAAAAAATAGTTGCCATGACTTTTGCGCCAACCCTCGTATATATCTTATTCAAATTTTCAATAGTTAATAAAATACTTTCTAATCATCAATTCAAAGTAGGAATTGACTTAAATTTTTTTCGTACTACTTGTTTTACACGGTCTTTTTTTTAAATGGTTTTGAAATAGCACAGTACAATAGCCCCTGTGTTTTTTTAATAAATACTCACTCGTTCAATTGCTTCCTTTCATGTACGATATTTACATCAATTTTAAGCAGACACTAGTTTTACCTTGTGAAAAGAGGGCCCAATTTATCCTTACAAGTCGCAAAAATATACTTTTTGAATCTGTTTATTTCTAAATAAAATCTTGAAGTAAATTTACATATGTAATGAAAGAAATTTTATAAAATCAAATGAAATAATTTGAATTTCATTTGATTTTGATTTTTTAATGAGTTTAATTGAATACACCCGGTATTAAAATACTTTTTTTAATACTCATAAATATAAATTTGGTCTCCAACATTCCGAACTGTTGCATAAATTGGAATCTAAAATATTTCATTGAAAAAAAATTTACTTTTTTCCGGAGAAAAAGGATGAAAATCATTCAACCGAAATTTAGCAATAAGTATACGGATAAAATTGAATTTTTCTTTCTCTGAACAGTTTAGGGGATATGAAAACAAGTAGAGATAATAAAATTCCCCGGATATATACTTAAGCCTGTATAACGATTTTTTCAAAACCATTGTGTAAGCAATAAACTACAGAGGAAACTAAAAATAACTATGCTTAGACCTGAGTTTCTTCTTTGGAAAAATACTCTAGCAAACTATATACAGCGAAAAAATTAAAACAATTTTTATAAAATACTAAAACATGTTCTTTCCGAGACTACACTCACAAACAGCTTTATAAATTATATGACAATTTACGAAGACATTTTGAATGTCGTATAAACTGATTTTTTTCTAGAGTAATATTTCAAATATTTTATGGAACAGAAATAAAGCCACATAAAAAAATAACTTTTCAAGAACCGATGACAATACAATAATTTAATAATTGGGCTTCATTGACCTTATCAGGATCATCAGGATAAACAATTTCCCATTTCCAGATTTGGCGACTAATTCCAGATACCATTTCCAGATTTGGTGACTAAAAGATTAAGTTACAACCCTAAAGCGAAAACGCTCATGGTTAATACAAATACATAAAAAAACAAGTGTTCTGAATGGGAAAAAAAGGATGGATGCGTTGGCTGATCCTACATTTTGCAAACCAGGCAGTATCCACGCACTGATAGGTACCATTGGGTATTCCAGATTCTAAAAAAATGACGCATTTAAGATTCATTCATCAATGAATAAATGATAGTTTAAAAAACTAAAAAAAACACGCTATTGTAAATCGAACTAAAAAATGAAAAATAAAATATAGTTTAAAAGAACTAAAAACATGCTTTCATAGTTAATCGAACAAAAAAGTAAAAATAGTTCTTAGTAATAGTTCTTAGTAGAATAAAATGATTAACGAAAAAATTAGCATGATTGTGGTAAAAACGTGGGGCGCTTAGTACTATATTTTTACACTAACTCTGCATTCCGGAATAGAACTAGTAAGGAATTATAACAATTGATATCGAGTACCCTACACTTTTACTACAATGACATTAATTTTCTCGTGAATCATTTTATTCTGATATTAAGAATTATTTTTTACTTTTTAGTTTGATTAAAAAACTATTAAAACGGGATTTTTAGTTTTTTAAACTATAATTTATTTTATTTTGACTCATTTCTCGTGTTATTTAATGGGCTAAATTCATACTGGTCACATGATAAAAGCAATCACGTGTTCTTCAATGAATTCGAAACTGACATTAAGTCTCTTAGAAATAAAATTTTTAATTTTATTATTGGATAAAATTGGGATTAATGTTCAAATATTAAAAGAAATCATCAAAATTTTTAAAATTAAAAAAAATATTCTGATATTATTCGTGTACTTTTCAATCAAGTGCATTTTGCTTTCTTATGTGCGTTATTATTATTGACTAATATATACTTTTTAAAAGAAAGTTTCGACGAAAGGAAAAGTAAAGTTGGCAACAGCAAAGAGTGTGAACTGATTGGCTGGAAACACGTGATTAAATTCATTATGCGAACGTCATTCATTTGAATTGATAAACTGATTGGCTTAAGGGTACCAGAACATGCTCGAAAGAGTAAAATGCCAAAAATAAGACTCTTTGTTTATGGGACATACATCTTTAAAAATTTCCAATAGAGCTTGAACTTTTTTGTGAACTTAATAAAAATATTTTAATCATTCTGTACAAATACAAAAATAATTTTTTAGTTAAAAAATGTTTTTGCTTTGGAGAAAAAGTGAAAAAACTAAGCATTTGAAAACGTTTGCTTACATTTTTGTCAGTTACTTTTTCCATATTTTAAGGTTATTTTATCAACGAACATATAAATGTTATACATTTTTAGATTCAGAAAAATATGCACTATTTTTTAATACTAAAAATTGAAAAATCAATTTTTTTGAAAGCGTATGATGACATGGTTCTCTTATATTTCGTGTAGTTATATGTGACTGCTACATCACATGAATTAAGCCTATTACGAAACCGCTTAAGTATAACTTTCTAGCGCAGTAGGTTTTAATTTTCTTTCAGTTCCCTTATACTAGGGATGGCGAACCAGTGGCACGCGTGCCATTGATGGCATGCAACACAATATTTTGGGCACTCCACCGATTAAACGGATTTTCATTTGAATTCAAAATAACAAAGTTCTATATGAAGAATTACTGACAAATGCGAGTGATCGGTCGCAGTTTTCAGCTAGATTTTGTTAGTTCAAAGAATTATCGGAAAAGCTCAAGTTTTTTATGTATAGTGAAGTGACTTCATTTAATAAACTGAATTTGTCTCAATTCAATTAGTTGTAAATTAAAAAATTTGAAATGCAACTGATTGATTTCCAGCCTAGTTCGACATGGATTCAAAAATTTGTTGAAAAAGTAAAAAGTTAGAATTGATTAAAACAGAAAGATTAACAAGCAATGTAAGTAAAAATGCTAGAAATGAAATTTTGGAAAAATAGAATTCAATTCCATATACATTTAAATGTTAGAAAAAACTGACTCACATGCTATTTTAACCATATTTTCATCAGCCTATGTCTGAGAGCCATTGTTTTCAATGATGAATAACATTAAAGTCTCACTTAGATAATGTTGGCCAGAGGACTCCAATTCAACTTGCATTCTGCTAAAAGTAACATCTTACAATCATAATAAAAGTTATTTGTCATCTAATCCTCCACAACAGAATTCACACTAATGTTATTTTAATTTGAATTACACGTATAAATGAAACATTTACTACTATACAGTGCATAATGTATTTTTTTCGTTGTAAATAGAGTTTTGAGTTGTTAGTATTTAGTTTCGTTATTTTCTCAATAATCACAATTTAATTTTTGATGGCACGTTTATACCTCATTAAACATATCTTAAAGAAAAATGGCATGTTGATCCAAAAAGGTTTGCCATCCCTGCCTTATACCATTCCGTTCCGTTCTATGTTTCATTTTACCATTTCTTTTTTTTAAATCCTTGCCTTTTATTGTTTGTATGCCATTACTCTTCTTCAAAATCTGGTAGAACCTCTTTATGATTTCTTGAAAATTGCTCTGATGTCATTTTTACATCTTAGAAAAATAATACCTATATATCTATTGATAATGTAAATGATTACAGAACTCTGTTATTAATATTAAGAAAGAATCAAAAAGTCAACGAAGATTTAGTTTGAAATTCTGAACTAAGCGCATGGCAACTCAATTAGTTTAACTTGACATAATTGTTCGTGAATATTCTCGTAATTGTGTACTAATGCACCGTCGTTAGAAAAAAAATAGTTCCCTTAATAACTTCCGCAATTCCCATCACAAAAGGAAGAAATTTGTATCCCTGTTAATGGCTCTACTGAAGAATAATTAGTATGTTAAAGGATTAACTAGTTTCGTTAATTGAATTCCGAAAAGAAAAAAAAATCCCCACAGTTGAACTTGGTTTTTTTTCCCAGTATGTGATTTTTTGCATTTTGAAAAATCCTCAAAATTCGGCTTGTAAATTGATGATTTATGGGAATTTAACTGCTCACAGGACTCTTAAATTGCAAATTTTTCAATGTTTTGAAAAAAAATATATGTTAAATTCTCAATATTTCTAAGTATTTTGGCACCAAAATTGCTCTGATACTGTGAAAACTTCCGAAGGTATTGAGAAATAAGCAGTGAAATTCAAACGAAAATCGTATCTTTTTCTTATCTTTAACTTCATTTTTCGGAAAACAAAAAAATTTTAGCTTCCGCGCAGGATTTCTCAGAAACTATTTATGATATCAATTTGAAATTTTATACACGTGTTCAAAATAAGGCTCTTCATAACTTATACATCAATTTTCAAAAAAAAATTTAATAGAATTTTTTTCATTTGAATTTTAATTTGTTTTCATCTTAAAATTTTAAAATTTTCGTTGTAACTGTATTTAAAAAAAAAAATATTTTTTTCCCTCCAAATTTCTTAAAAGTTAGTATAACTTCAAAAGTGAACATTTTTATACCAAGTAAAATTAATTTTGTAAATTGCGCGGTGTAAAGTACTGATTTTAATTTTTTTTGAAAAATTGTCCAATTTTTATTTCTTTATAATTTTTAAATTTTATTTTCAAATTCTCTGAAAATTTGAGAAATATTGTAAATATATATGATTATCATGTGGTAAAAATTTCAAGTTATTGTTTTGTATTATTGCTAAGTTACATTGGTTTGAAGAAGGATGTTTTTTTCGAGAGTGCTCGGATATTTGTTAAGGGTCCGGTGAGTCCTTAAAAATATAATGGATAACATAATATTACTCGAGTAGTTCAAATTTTAAGAAGTGATGTTCTATTCGACGATTTTCAAAGGTTTGTTCATCAAAAACGATAAATAATGTTTGCTTAAAAAATAATAAAAAAGGAATATTATTTATAAAAACAATAGATATTAAACACTTCTAATGAATAAAATTGAGTACAATCATACCCCGATTTAACGAATTCGTTGGGACCGAACATTTTGTTCGTTAAATCGGGGGTTGTTGGGGTCCAAACAAAATACAAATTTTTTGCACTTACCTTTTGGAATTTCTATATTAAGCAACTGCACAAAAAATATCTATACTTAAAAACTACACACTTTTTTCCAACAGATAAAAATACTAAAAATGAATTATTACGCACCAGTTAATTGGAAATTTTAAAGTACTGACTAATGGATTTTTAACAGTCTTTTTGATTCCTGTCTCTAAAGATTTCAGTCTCCGATTTCATACAGAGAAGAAAATACTACGTCATTTACATCCTCCTTCAATAGGTATGTTTTCCCAGTTTCCAAACAATGTAAAGCATTAGAAAATGTAATAGTTTCATCATGAAAATCTGCACCAAAATCGGTATTCATTGGCTCCGACAAACCAACAATTTCCTGAATTTTAGTTGCACAGGTAAACAGTCCGTCATCAAATGTAATATAATTATTAAAATCTTAAAATATCATTTACGTAGTGGAGTTGGAGGAGATAAGAAAGGGGTTTCCTGTCCTACTCAAGACACGCACGATAGGTTACTCATGATTCATCTGCATCTGTAATGTCTAATAACGCTCTGCATCATTTACCGTCGAAATTGATAACCGACAAGAAATTTTTTTTTCTGTTCCGAACAAACAGGATGTTAACCGAAAAAAGAAAAATTCAATTGTTTTCTAACACAAGCTAATGAAAAGAAATCCGTATGTTGAAATAATTCGAAAATTCGTGGGTTATTATTCGTTAAACAGGGGTTTAAACCTTCATTTTAATCGGAGAAAGAGAAAACTTTGCTAAATAGCGAAATTCGTAAAATAGGGGCTCGTTAAATCGAGGTCCGACTGTATATACTTAATTAGTGACGGACTACGTTCGGAACCGTGATTTTATAAAAGCGTAGAAATGAATAATTTCTTCGATATTTAGTGTCAATTGAAAAAGGCTGTACATATTAAATTGTTTTAAAAATATTATTACAGTAAAAAAAATATATTTAATTGCGTTTTATTTTGTTAAAAAGTGAAAAAAAGTTTGACATATTTTCAAAACATTCTCCTTTTATTAATATAAAAAAAGCTTCTATAATAATCATATTTTGCATATCGTCGGCCTAATTATCAGACTGTGTAACTCCATCGGTGTAACTGATTTGATATAGGAGTGCAACGTGCCAAGCGCTTTTTGGCGCGATTCGTTAATCCTTTTGTTTTGTCTATGCCATGCCTCAGTGAGCGCTCCGCTTTTAATTTATTCCTCGATCAGTGTAATCACTGCTTTTTTTTATTTCATAATAAAACTAGATTTCGAAGGGAGAGGTGGTGGCAAGATTTTAACATAAAATAAACACAACAGAAAGTAATTTTAATGTATTACACTTCCAGATATAAATTATTTACACTATTTTAAGCGTTCATTACACAAAATTTGTAACAATGTGTTACTTTTGCTGAGCAGAGACCCCGCTTGAAAAAAAACCAAAACAAAAAACTAACACTAATATACGTTATTCCGATGGCAACCACATTATCGCACGATAAAAATATCAAAGTAAACCATATTGTAATATTATCGCCTATCTTGGCGAATATAAACAACAACTTGGCGCCTAGCCCTACTGTATCAGATCAGCAGCCCAGATGGATTTACGCAGTCTGACGATATATAAAGCTAAGATTTCTGTACAGAGCTTGAACAAGGATTTTAGAAATGTATAATTTAGGAGTGGATTTATTCATATTTTTAATATATATGTTACCGGTAAAGTGTGAAATCGATTATATACTTCATAGAATATTTAGGTATTTCATGAACAATTAGAAAAGTCAGTTAAAGTATATAAAATTATTGAATTATACTATTTAACTAGGTATTCTATGGAATAACGATTACTTGATCGTTGAAGTATGTAGTAAAACACTCAAAGTTCTTGGAGCCGATTCCATCTGCTTTTAGTCAGTTTTTGAACCACTTCTCTCTATCTGCTTTGCAATGACGTGTGTGTATCCTTCAATTCTTTGCTTTTTAAACATATAATTTAGGCAGTGTATTTATGTCAGCAATTTAGAATTTGGATTATTAATGAAAGATGTTTTTGCAATCTGTTTTTCAAAAAAGCAATGACTTTTTTGCAAATTTTGGGGAGACCAACCCATAAATAAGAAAGATTTAGTGCAAGGGATTTGAATCCTTATTAAATAAGAATAGGATAACGGAAAATAGTGCTGCAAAATTATTAACTTTGATAACAGAAGTAAAGTACACAAAACGGCACAGAAAAAGCACCACGTGACTGTTGGTTACACCAGCATTATGATATTCTTGAGGTTTAAGAGGTAGAATAATTAATTTGCCAGTAAAACATGCGAAACTCCGGTTTTGTTAATGAAAATTAACCGCAGAAGTAAAAACATTAAAAGCGGCTTAAGCACTTTAGTTCTTTTAAAAAGCGCATTGACTACAATCTAACTGAAAACGCCATCTGATTTGCTTCCTAGTTTAAAAGTGTAATGAATAATCGATATCATCAAAAGAATAATAAAAAAAGTTTTATAATCGATGTCGTAAGAGGCAATAACCCTATCGTAACAACAAATGATTAGTTAGCGTGCTCTCTTCCTAGTATTCTCAAGGTTTTTCAGTTTCTGCAGTTGCAAATATCGTAACAGTTACATTGATTTGGGGGGGATAGAATTATAATCAGTCAAATTATTCCCTGCTTAAGGTATCCGACATGCTCGGAACCTTGATTTTGCAAAGCGTATAAATGGATAATTTTCATGATATTTAGTGTCACTTAGATTAGAATATATGCATAAAATTGTTTTAAGGACATTGTGACAAAACACATTTATTTAAATACAATATTTTGGCAAAAAATTAACTTAGAATAATTGTTTTCCAAAATGTTCTCCTTTTTGTGAAAAATGCTTCTATTATAATAATATTTTGCCTGTATACAACTCAGACCTCTCTACAGAGGCTCAACTAGAATTTTTTGAAATATATAACTTAGACGTGGGTTTATTCATATTTTACGACAACAGGGGAGCAATTTTAAAAACAAAAGGCCAATAATTATTTCAATTGGGGGTAACTCTGAAAATAATGTGAATTTTTTAAAAATTCTAGTTGAACCTCTGTAGAGAGGGTCTGAGCTATACAGGAAAAAAATTATTATAATAGAAGCATTTTTCACAAAAGGAGAACATTTGGAAAAAAGATTAATTTAAGTTAATTTTTTGCCAAAATATTGTATTTAAATAAATTTTTGTCACATTCTCTTTAAAACAATTTTATACATGTATTCTAATCTGAGTGACACTAAATATCATGAAAATTATCCATTTATGCGCTTTTTTAAAATCACGGTTCCGAACGTAGTCGGATACCTTAAATGTCTAAATTATTAAGAATTATTTAGAAGGGTTGTACTTGTTAAACTTCTTTGCATTTAAAATCAGCATAAATAATCTTAAAGTAATTAAAGTATTGCCCGTTTGAAAAGATTTTCTCCCCATCCCCTCCCCTATATTTGGCAATTAATATATCTATCTCTCTATATACTATTCTCTCACTACTATATATATAAACTTAACTCAGTGGCACAACAGCCCATGAAGTCCAAGGCCTATCGTACCCATTTTAGAACACGTGACCATTGGGCGCTGAGATGCATGAGCAGATATCCCGATTAGGTGGTCAGTCTGAAGCGACACCCCCCAGTGTTGAGTCCCTAAGCAAGCTTGGTACTAATTTATCGACCCACTGACTATATTTATATATATTGTCAGTGGCGTAACGAAAAATAGAAGCGCCCCCTTACAAAGTCAGGCTCTGGACCCCCTAGCATCCTGCATATCCCATAAAATCCGGCGTACAACGCGCACTTTTATCACAAAAAATAAGATCGTAATTTACGGGTACGCGTTATACGCCGGGTATAAAAACGAGCTTTAAAAATGAAAAAGATATGAGCATAGAAAAAGAAAATTAGGCTTCTATTATATAAAGAAATGACATTTTCTTATGAACTTAAAGGGTTTTATTTCTAGAAATGTACTATTTTTTTTTTCAAAAACTTGGGATAATACCTTGAATAAATGACTTCAAAATATATGAGCATAGCATACGAACATTTCAGATTTCTTAGTAAAAAAGGGGGCTGCGTGTTATAAGCCGAATTTACGATGTATATATATATATATATATATATATATATATATATATATATATATATATATATGTGTGTGTGTGTGTGTGTGGGAGACAACAAAGGGGTCCAAGACATTTGTCTTTCTTTAACTTTATTTTAAAATTTAACAAAAAATTAATTAAAAAGGTAGCTATTCTAACAGATGGGTTTCCATGAATTCTCGACGTGGACGCCTGCTCGCGAACCTCCGTCTTTCTCTGCTCGCTTTTCTCTCTTTGCTCTTTGCTCTTCTCTTTCACTAGTTCTAAAGTTTTCGTTTCAGTTTCAATTCACTGCGCCTGCGCGCGAAGACTGCTTGCTTTTGGCTGCATGCCACAACCGGCCAACTAACTGTACGCTGTCCGCAGCGGTACGTCCTCCTTTTTTTCTTTTTCATCGAGACCAGAGGAGAATCTGAAATATACAAAAAAGACGGAACAGACAAGGACTATACGACAAATATACAAAGATTTAACATATCATAATTCTGCTGAACTAAACAGTTTCTCCATCATGTGAAGGCATCTCTTCGACATCAGGAAAGTTCCACAGGAAAACACACACACACACACATTGTGTTTCACAGGCGTAAGAACGTCTTTTTTAATGAGTTGATCTTTGGTTGAACGCATCGATATTTTCCTCTCTAGAGTTCTGACGTCTGTTCAAACGATCTCTCTTTTTCTCCGTTTCCACTGCCAGAGCTGGAAGATTCGTCGGAGCATTGCAAACCGTCTTTGTTTAGTCTTCATAGGTGAAGGGGTAGATGAGCGGGAGATAAATTCAACGGAACTCGTTTTCATGGCACCATTGACTTTCTTACACAATACTATATCAGAACATTTTTCTCTTACAATACTCAATTTTAACTTAGTACTCTTAATTTTATTACATTTATAATCCTTAATTAGAGAACTCGAATCATTTCTAGTATTAAAGTTTTTAACATGTGGCAAATCATAACTAGAGTTTTTTATCACACTTGAAACAGAAACATTTGAAAAAGAAACTGCACCTAAAGAGGATTCACTTTCATTCAATAAAACATCGCTCTTCGCGTGGCCTAGTTTCTTTATTTCAGCATATACACTGGGATGTATAATAAATTCTTCGGTCAAGGTCGGTGATATTGCCGTTCGAACACTTAAGCTGGGAGAGAGTTGATTAAGAGAAATATTTATGGGTTTAACTTCTACCATTCGCTGTTCGCCAAAACATGAACTTAATGTTATGATTTCTTCGGAAGGCTGGTTCACTCTAATTAGTGAGGAATTTAAAACTGAAATCTGGCAACCTGAATCAATCAAGGCTGTTACGTGCTGATTTTCTACAAAAATGCTTACATATTGAAGATTTGCGAACTCATCGCTATTTTGTTTTTCGCTCTCGACTTTCAATGTATTCACGTTTTTCTATTATGGATGTGGTCGTTAGATTCTTTAGGTTTAAAACGCTTCTCACAGTCTCTTGCGTAATGAGATGAATCACCGCATATATAAAAGCAATTTTTATTTTTTCTCTTTCAAGATTTTGGGGATAGTTCTCTTTAATCTCTGGTTTAAAGTTTCGTTATCTATTTTTAAAGGGGTCTTGGGTATATCCATAAGTAATAGGAGTTTCCTTACGTGATCCGCCTTTAGATAAAATATAAATATCGCACTCTTTAGCTAAATCAATAGGCCTAAACCAATCTTCTGCTTCTCGAATGCCAATATGAGTTGCAGTTTCCTTATTTAAAGTTTCAAATAATTTATCAGAAATTATAAGATCACATAGAGATTCAAAGGAATTAACTTTTCTTAACGAACAATAATATTGGAAGTTTGCCGTCAATCTTGCAGCAAATTGGATGTATGTCTCGCCTGATGATTTTACAGCATTTTTAAATGAGTTTAAACACTCGCGAGGGGTTAATTGGAATTCTCTGAGTACTATAGATTTTAGTTTTCATAGTCATTTAATTCTTCCTTTTTAATATACAGTAAGACGTTATGAGCTCTTTCGCCCAGAAGATTTATTAAAATTTCAGATTTATATTCATCATTTATTTTCTTGGTTAAAAATGCGCGTTCTAATGATTGGAAGAACAGATTAAAATTTTCAGATCTGGTGGGAACAGGAAGGGATAAAGTTTTAATACTTTTTTATCATATTTTCTATGTTAGTTTCGAACTGTTTTTCTTCGACTTTAGCTGCAGGATTTAAACTTAATGCTTCATTTTTAGCCGTTTGAAGTTCGATTTCTTTTTCTAATTGCGCTAGCTGTAGTTTCGCGAGCTCAATTTTCTGTTTTTCTAAAGTTACCTCTCTTTCGTTTCGCGATACCCTCTCATCTATACAGTTTTGAATTAAAGTTTTAACGAAATCTGGATCACTTTCAAATGTACTACTGTTCTCAATTTTAGTCTTTAGTTTAGCTATGGTGTCCGTACTCTCCCACAGTACCGTCTAGATCCACAACAACTCTTATGAGATCCTCTTTAAGAGCGTTTTTATACATTTTAGAAAAATATGGAAATATCCTACCTTTTTTTCTAGCTCCTTGTTGCTCGCACTTACGATGTATCCAATAATTGAAGAAAAACGTTGATTCCACTGATTTCACCTCTTCGCAGGTTATAGATGAAGTATAGTTCTTGAACAGATAAATTGTTCGAATTGACACCTCTTCGCAGGTGTTTATGTGATATTTCCAACCTCTACACAGGCGGAATTTTCGACGATAGTTCCAACCTCTACACAGGTGGAATATTTAGGGTTCGATGAAAAATATAACCTCTACACAGGTTATTTGTTAATAGTTCCGGCCTCTACACAGGCGGAGTATTCACACTAAGTTGGTTCCAACCTCTACACAGGCGGAATGAAGTTTTAAAAATTCAGCCTCTACACAGGTTGAACGAAGTTTCCAAAAAATGGCGGCGCGTCTCCTTCACGGACGCTGCTGTTCATTGTCCAAATTTTGGTTCAAATCGAAATTTTTTCGATCCCGGCCGAACCCCCATAATTTGTGGGAGACAACAAGGGGTCCAAGACATTTGTCTTTCTTTAACTTTATTTTAAAATTTATCAAAAATTAATTAAAAAGGTAGCTATTCTAACAGATGGGTTTCCATGAATTCTCGACGGGGACGCCTGCTCGTGAACCTCCGTCTTTCTCTGCTCGCTTTTCTCTCTTTGTTCTTTGCTCTTCTCTTTTCACTAGTTCTAAAGTTTTCGTTTCAGTTTTCAATTCACTGCGCCTGCGCGCGAAGACTGCTTGCTTTTGGCTGCATGCCATATATATATATATATATATATATATATATATATATATATATATTTTTGTACTTCTTTTATTTCTCTATAATTTTGTTCTTCATGTTCAGCTTTCATATTTTTATTACGTAATTTCTTGTTATGTTCTTTATCTATTATTTCTTGTTTTTGATAAATATTACATATTTCTTTTTATATATATATATATATATATATACTGTCATTTCTTCACTCGCTCGCTTAGGACGAAATCTCCGGAATTATTAGCACTACACACTTAAAATTTGGCAGGCATAATTCTTTTCTTAAGAAGAAATTCTCTTAGAACGGATTTTGCAAAGATTGACTCCCAAGACGGGTTGCGGGGCGTTATAGACAGAAGTAGACGTTTTAAAACTAATAGACTTACAGACTTGAAATTAGACAAGGTTGGCTTACGAACTGAGAAACTGCGCCAACGCATTTAATTATTTTTTTATTTGTCATTCGTTTTTATTAATACAAAGTATCTGGCAACAGGTTTTTTTTATTTATTCACGGTATGTTCTCATTCGAATCGAATCATGGAATAAAGTGAGATATGTTGGAACTTTGTTCTTGTCGAATTCGTAGTGCTAAAATTCTTATTTTGTCGGAATTCTATTTTCTTAATGATTTATTCAGAACTATATTCATTTCCGTTCTTATATTCATTAGATCATTATTTTTTTTATTTTTACAGCCTTCTAACTCTATTTAATTTAGGATGTTTCTTTAGTTGAGTAGAAATCCGTTGAAAACGGGCTTTGAAGAAATAGACTCCCAAGGCGTTTTGAGGAGACGTTACAGATAAAAATTCCAGTTTTTTTGTGAGACTATTTACTACACCTACATACTTGAAATTTGGTAAATATGTTTATTTTGGCGAGCAGATATCCATTAAGAGGGTTCACCCATGTGACGGCCTGTTTTTTAAGCATTTTTAGGAAATTTGTTTTTGAACTCCAGTAAAATGATAGAACTTTACGTTTTTTTATCCTTTATTTATATGTATGTTAAGACAGTGCCTCTCAAACTTTCAATAACCGCGACCCAATTTTGAATCATAATTTTCAACGCGCCCCCCTTACAGTGATATCACGCCCCCTAGGGGGCGCACCCTCCTCCCCACAATTTGAGAAACTCTGCTTTAAGAGTATGCATATAAATTTTTTTAGCCAAAAATATCCAATAGAACGTGAATTATAGCGCTCTGAAAACACCCGCTTCGAAAAAAATGGATGCTTATTTCCTCTACGATTCCGGCTGATTGGTTTATATGAAATTTTTAAAAAATTAATGGCGTTTTAATCTATAAGCTGAAATGCACCAAATGTTAACAATAATCAGTTGAAAATATCAAAAATTGGATTTTTGGTAGAATTAAGAAAAAAAAGTTTCAAATTTCATAGGATTTTTTTTGTAATGTTTTTGTTATAAAAAATAGAGCTATTTTGAATTTTGGAATGATCGTAGTTCATTTGGTGCGTGTATTTGTTCTGAGTCTGCCCTATAAATTTGAAGCCATTCGATCAAACCGTTCTTAAGATATGATGGAGGAAAGCTTAAGAAACACAGTTTTGAGAAAAACGAGTTTAAAATTTCAAGTCCGATTAAAACAATGAAAATCTTAACTTTGCGAAACGAGCAGCTGCACTTCTAACACCTGCTTCTTTACAACGACTTCGAATTTTAAGAGGAGTTGGAAACCTCTCTCTTTCTCTATACTGACAATGTTAAATTGGCTGTTTTCGATGTACCTTTTCTCAAAATCTGTTTTATGTACATGCTTAAAACTTTTCATACTATTAAAGTACACCTCTCTCATTATACTAAAATGAGCTTTTATCTAATTTTGAATTTTTTAATAAATTATGAAATATTTTATCAAACATTGCGAAATTTGACCCCTTTTTTACTTAAAAAATTTGTCAAAATTAAATTTTTGTATTTTTTTACAAAAGGCTCATTTTAGTATATATTAGACATAATTATAAATAATTCATAAAAAATTTACATACCTGTGAACAGTAGTTTCTCAGAAAAGGTACATCGCACATTAAAATTTACATTTTGAGATAAATTGATTTTAATGTATACAGTGAGACTTCTTATCGGCTAGGAAATAAAAAAAATAAAAGGCTCAATTCAAAATAAAAGATACATGTTTTGGTTTACATCAGTCGTTACACTTATAAGCAAAAACAAAGTAATTTGTTTACAATTTTCGCCATTAAAATGGGCGTGGCCCAAATTCAATGATTATTTAAAAATACGTTTTAAGGGCTTCTAAATA
Source organism: Trichonephila clavipes (assembly GCA_019973935.1). Taxonomy (NCBI): domain Eukaryota; kingdom Metazoa; phylum Arthropoda; class Arachnida; order Araneae; family Nephilidae; genus Trichonephila; species Trichonephila clavipes. The sequence goes on along the minus strand of BMAU01021254.1, from coordinate 408,350 downwards.
CCCTAGAGGTTAAAGTAAGGTATTTTTAGAAAGGTTAAAATATATACAGTTTGAAAATGTAAAAATCTCAAATTGTCAAAAAAATTAGATTTTAGCTTTCCAACATCCCTTAAGAAATCACTTTGCCACCGTATTTTAGACATGTTAAGGATGCAATTTATGAAAAAAAGGGGTTTTTTAATTTTTTGAACCCATCACATGGGTGAACCCTCTTAAGAATGGGTTTTGCGGAAATAGACTCTCACTATAACGTTAAAGATTATAGCTAGATATTTGGTTCATATAATATTTATACATTGAGACTGATAACCTGAAAATTATCGATTTATTCAGCATTTATTTTATTTGTCAAATTGTTCTTTTCTTAGAATTTAATTTGCAATTTACTTACAATTATTCAAAATATTAATTAAAAAAAATTTCCACATTATATTTTTTATCCTTCGATCTTGATTGTTATATTTTTCAATTCACTCATGCAATGAACAGGTAGATCTGCTAATCTCGCTGTATAACCTCAAATGGTCATAATGTTTCATTTTATTTTTAAAAAGATTGCTCTTTTTATAATTTTCTTTAGCGAATTTTTGGTAATTTATCCTTAATACTTTGAATTTTCTTTTCCGTTTTTTTGATAGAATTCTTGCTTTAAGGTATCCGACTACGTTCTGAACCACGATTTTGCAAAAGCGTACAAACACATTTTTTTTATATATTTATAATGTCACTTAGATTAGAATACACGTACACAATATTGTTTTAAACCTGTTTTTACAATACAAAGTTATTTAAATGCAACATTTTGGCAAAAAATGAACATAGAATTACTTATTTTCAAAATACTCTCCTTTTATTGAAAGTACTTCTATAATAATAATATTTTGCCTGTATATACCGAGCCTGAACTAGGATTTTTGAACTATATATATTAGAACTCGATTTATCCATATTTTGGTATATCAGGGTGGAGAAATTTTAACCAAAATTCCTAGTTCAGGCTTCTGTGGAGAAGTCTTAGCTACATGTAAGCGAAATATTATTATTATAGAAACATTTTTCATAAAAGAAGAATGTTTTGAAAGTAGGTAATTCTACGCTCATTTTTTGCCAAAATGTTGCATTTAAGTAATTTTTTATTGTAATAATATTCTTCAAATAATTTTATACGAAGAAATACATAGGATATACATAGAATTTTATACTTTTAATATACGTAATTTTTATGTATATTAAAAGAAATATTCGTTTATACGCTTTTGAAAATTCATGGTTTCGTACGTAGTCGGATACCTTAAAAGTTTTAATTGTATTTCTAATTAAATTTTAAAAATCTTTTTAAATAAATCATATGTACTTTTTTACTACAGAAACTCTGAACATTCTTTTCAAAATTTATTATTTGGTAACCCTCATAACTTTGTTAAAAATTATGTATGTCACAAAGTTTCTTGGTATTTTGTTTAAACAGAAATTAAGTTTTATCCGGGTTTTTTTTTTAAATTTCTCCATCTCCAAATTAATTTTTAGCTTGCACATCCTTATGCTGAGCTGTTACGTTATTTTTGCTGCTCCAAAAAACTTCCACCCTAATGAATACTACTTCCTCATCTTTTTAATTCAACTATCATTCTGTAAAATCTGAACAATTTTTAAAGAACCTCATTTGTATTTTATGATAATTCTAAAAGTTTCTTGATTCATTTTTATATTTCTATAGCCTTTTCCTCTAAATCTACTTCTGTGTGGATATATATATATATAATTATTCTCTCTCTACAAAATAATTCTTAATATCACTTCCGCCCTTTGCAGCTTAATGACATCCCATGGGACTTCTCGTGCTGACTTGAACTAATTTCAGGACAAAGTCATTTAATAACGTATATTTCCTCTCTGATTATTCTACTTCCATCGCTGCTAATTAGTTTTAATTAACAAAATTAAGGCTTCGTATAAAGTTGAATTATGTTAAGTGCATTTTTACACGAATGTGCCATTTTAAAGTTTTTAATTTTTAAAATTGCTCTTGGATTTCGATTAAAGTAGAAAATTTATAGATAATGATTTGGTTTTAGAGACAGAATATAAGAGGTTATATGAGGAATTGTTTTCTAAGCTATTGTGCAGAAAACAAGTGATATATATAAAAAGAATTAAATCAATTCTTACTTAGGTCAATAAAGAAATTTTTTATCTTAGTTACTTTTTATTAAATAGCTACAATTAATATCAATATGCATATACATATGACAGAATCATAATCTTTAGTGACAAAAACAGAAAGCAATTTTCCTTGCAATTTTCTCCATTTTCCTTTCCATATAGGGTGTTTGACTATTTTTTTATTTGTTTCCATTTATTCATTAATTAAATTGTGTGTGAATTATTCCAATAAAATAGTAACATAAAAAAACTCACGTTTTCAGAAATTGGGCCATCCCAGGTGGGATTCGAACCCAAGACCTTTGGATTAGAAGTCCAACGAGCTATCCATTGCACTACAGGGACACAACGAACGAGGTTCCTTTCTATATATGATGCTGGACTATTTTTTTTGTTTGTTACTGTTCATTCAATCTTTAATTTAATGAATGAATTCAAATTTGAAAAAAAATAAATTAACATCAAGTGCCATCCACTACATGTTTAAAAAAGGTATTTGAACTTGAATGGGTGAATAGAATAAAAGTATTCTATTAAATGAGACATATATATATAGGGAGAAAGGGAATTTGAATGACATATATATAGGGTGAAAGTGAAATAATAGTAGAAATTGAAAAATTAATGATTACAATCAGAATCACATTCAGTTAAATAATCAACTAGTATTAGATAGAACTTTTATTTCATTAGAATAAAAATTATTAGCTTAGAGCCCAACCATACTGTTTTTTGCTGAGCTTTTTGTTTCCTCTGTACCGAAGACGGAACTGCACTAAAAGCATCAAATAAAAAAAGCCTGAAGTTTATCTTCTGTTATTTATGGCCTTTAATGTTATTTAAATCATCGTCATTTGGGAGAGGTAACAACAGTCCCGAATTTCCACCTCGAAAGATTAATGACACCATCTTGAATGCAAACATCGCCCAGATCGATGGGGCTCTATTTTCAGATTATTCGAAAAAATAACCCTAAGAAATGACCTTAATGAAGAACCTGGAAGAAAGTTTTAGTGGCCAATGGTCCGTAAAATAGGATCAATAGAAAAGCCGTTTGATTTTTTCCATATTTAGCTGATTATCGATTCACACTGTCTCATTCTTTTTAATAGTTAAGACTCAAAATGGTTGATGGAGGTATAAAATTCAATTTTAGCAACAGTTGCTGTAGTTTTCTTTACATCGTTTGTAAATAATTACCTCCTTTTTTTCAATTCCTATTATTAGTTCACTCTCTCTCGATATATATACCGTAAATTCCGGCGCATAGCGCGCACAGGCGTATAACGCGCACACATACTTACAATATGTCTTTTTTAATTTTTAGGTATATTCACCGTATAACATGCACCCCCATTTTTACGAAAGAACAAGAAATGGGCGTGTACAAAGCTGATATGTTTTTAAGCCATTTATTCGAGGTATCATCCCAGAATTTTGAAAAATAGTATATTTTTAGAATCCGAATTCTTTAATTTCATTACGTATGTCGCTTCTTTCAAATAAACAATAGTCCGATCCACGTAAAAGTCTAATTTTTCTTATGCTTATCTTTTTTTTTTATTTTTGAAACTATAATTTTTTATACCTGGCGTATAACGCACACCCATAAATTTCGACCTCATTTTTTGGTGTTAAAAGTACGCGTTATACGCCGGATTTTATGGTATATATTTATTTATTTATATAACTTGTTCACAAATTTTCAGTCGTTAATAAAATACTTTTTATTCAGTCACTGAAGTTCAAATGTATTTTTTAAAACTTGTAGTGGATGACACTTGATGTTAGTACAGTACTTTCAAATATTAATTTATTCATCAAATTTTAATTTTAAATTTATTCTGCGTTATTTCTGACGAAGTTATAACTAACTACAACAGATGGCACCACTTAAATTCAAATATATTTTTTTAAAACGTAGCGGATGACACGATGTTGATAGTTTTTTCAAATATTAATTCATTCATTAAATTTAATCAACTAAAACAAAAAAAAATTGTTGACCTAAGTAGGAATTGATTTAATTTTTTTTTTACATTGCTTGTTTTACTTAAAGTGACTGACTACCATGACTTTCAAAAATTGTATAAATGAATAACATTTAAATATTTAGTGTCAAATGAATTATAGAATACATGTTACAAGCTAAGGTGCAGAAATAGTTAATCTACAAATAAGCTTGGCAATCTGCACATTAACTAGGGGATCCGTTAAAGTGCGGAAAATTGTTTCATTTCTCAAATTACCAAGGTCATCACCGAATCAATTGGATAATCTGCACAATGCCTACTAAGCACTTGTTAAATTAAAAAAAGATCTCAGGTAAAACAACAGCAACGTTTCTATACGCTTATAAAAAGAGTGTTTTTTTCCAGGTATAGAAGTTTAAGTAGGCATTACTTTCCAAGATGGCGACGAATTTAACAGCTGTCAAGTGATTTATTCTCATTTTGGTTTGGCAATTCATCAAAACGACCGTCAAGCAAGGCGTAGATTCGTCGAATGGGCCCAAAACGAGATTGTCGTTGTTCCCGATTTTCATAAGCGAATTTTGTTTAGCGATGAAGCGCACTTCTGGTTGAATGGCTACGTCAACAAACAAAACTGCCGCATTTGGAGTGAAGCTAATCCGCAAGTGTATGTCGAAACACCGTTACATCCAGAAAACTGACTGTTTGGTGCGCTTTATGGGCTGGTGGAATCCTTCTTCAAAAACGATGAAGGCCACAACGTTACAGTCAATGGTGATCGGTATAGAGCCATGATTACTAACTTTTTCATTCCTGAATTGAACAATCATGATGTCCAGGAGTTGTGGTTCCAACAAGACGGTGCAACATGTCACACAGATCGTGCCACAATCGATTTATTGAAAGACACGTTTGGTGACCACCTAATTTCACGTTTTGGACCTGTGAATTGGCCTCCAAGATCTTGTGATTTAACACCGCTAGACTATTTTTTGTGGGGCTATGTAAAGTCATTGGTCTATGCGGATAAACCACAAACGCTTGACCATTTGGAAGACAACATTCGCCGTGTTATTGCCGATATACGGCCACAAATGTTGGAAAAAGTCATCGAAAATTGGACGTCCAGATTGGACTACATCTGAGCCAGCCGTGGCAGTCCTATGCCAGAAATCATATTTAAAATGTAATGCCACAAGATTATCTTTCGAATAAAAAAAATTCATGTCAATCGAATAATACATCGTTGTTTTATTGCAATTTAAAGTTCTATACCTCTAAAAAACACCCTTTATATAAATTAAATGTTGTTTATTTATTTTTGAAATCTTAAAAATCACGATAATGCAATTTAACAATCAAAATATTTTTTTAGAATCAATCATCAATCAATTGAAAAACTATAATACAAATAAACAAACGGTTTGGCATATTATTACAATTAAGTATTATAAGGGTAAGATTCAATGCTCCCTGCCCAAATCAGAGCCATTGCTAAAGAGACTGTTGAGAGAAGATATCACAGTAACCTCTGGACCCATGTTTCCACCGATGGATCTATTATTGAGCGAGGTACTGGAGCTGGTGCGGGAGCTTATTGTAACTATTTTGCATTCTATGAGCCATTGGGAAGAGACCTTACCAATTTTGACGGTGAAGTTGAGGCTATATTTATTATTTAAGCGCTAGGAAGAGTTATTTTCCTCGGGATGTTATTTTGTCTGGTAGCAAAGCCGCTTTGCAGGCTATCTTCAACAATAAAGTTTGTAATTTATGAATGCAGAAAGATTCTCAACACTCTGGTGGACTTAATTGTCTTGTCGTGGATTTCTGCACATTTTGACATCAAGGGAAATGAAAGAGCCGATTTCCTGGCAAAGAAGGGAATGACTATTCTGCAAACCAATAATAACCATATAACTTTTAATTCTTAAAATCCAAATGAACTAATTTGACTTCTCCAAATGAAGCTAAGGGAAAGGCCTGGGGTGTATCACTAGTTCAAAGCCAGTCACTCCAGATTTTCCTCGTTTATAACCATGGTGTTATTTCGTCTTTTGACTGGGCACGATTGTTTGAATGCCTATCTCTTTAAAATTCAACTAAAGAACACTCCAGCCGGTACTATTTGTGACTCCGGATAGTCAAAAATTAAAAATTAACCGTATTGACGAATGCACTGCATTATTGTCTTTTAACCCTATTATTCTTAAGTACTGGGAAGCTAGATGGAGACTAAATGTTTGGCATTTGTATAAATAACAATTAAGGAAATGAATTTTCCAAACATATGATACAATTATGCTTACTTTTTAGTGCAATCTAAAGATTGATGACTCTTTGAATTGCATGGCAGTTGGTTTTTGCGACAAGTATACCTATTTGTAGTACATTTAGATTTGCAGTAACATTTTTTGAAATCCTGCCCGCTACCAAGGGATTTCTTTATTGTTGTTTGACTTTAAGACATTTCTACAGCATGTATATCTTCTTTCTCAAATTACTACAACGTGAGAGATACGAACTTATGAACTTTAACGATAGGGAAACCGTGAATGGGAAGATTACCTAGTTAAAATGCGGAAAACTCTTTATTCCGTACTTTAACGCTGCAAATCAATTAATCTGCACATTAACGGCTTTCGAGTTTTAATGAACAATAGTTTCAGAGTAAAAAAATTGATAATAAGAATGATAAAATTGCTTTAGAGAATGTTATTTAAATAAAAAATTATTTAAATACAATTTTTATTATAAAAATGACGAAAGAATGACATGTTATTAAAAAATTCTCCTTCGATGAAAAGTGCTTCTACAATAATAGTATTTCGTTTATATATAGCTAATATTTCTAAACCGGGTTGTACTAAAAAGATTTAAAAATTCTCTTTATTTTCAGATTTACAACCAATTGAAATAATAACCGGTGTTTTTTTGTTCACATTTTTCTACTCTTATATAATAAAATATGTATATAAATCCACTTCTAAATTAAATATCTCAAACCTTTTATTTCAATCCCAGTTTAGATGTCTTAGCTATACATAGACAAAATATTATAAAAGTATTTTTTTTTTTTTTTGTAAAAGGAGAATGTTTTGAAAATACAGATTGATTCAAAAATAATGTGACCAATTTCAAAGCATCATAAAATGTATTGAATTAAATTATTTACATGGAATTTTCAGTGGGGTTTCCCTTAACATTGTACACTTTAAGTAAGCCTTTAAGCTAAGCCAAAAAAACTTTGTTGACCATTTGGGAGGGGGTTCCAACTTTCTCTTTGATTGCTTTTTGGAGCCTTTAAAGTTTTCTTACTTTACGTCGATTTAATTGTTATTTTTAAGTTTCCCCATAAAAAGCAATTGCAAGGAGCACAAAACCAAGGGGTGATGGTAGTCATTTCTCAGGAGGAAGATTTTTTTTATCGTTTAACCATTTTATAGTTGATTTTGTAATATGATTTGGTGCAGAAACTAAGTGAAAAACAGTTTCCATGAGGGCAAAGACGTATACTTTCTTTGATTATGTGCTTCAAAACTTAATTCTGATAATATTTAGTACCAATTTTAGCCTTTGGCTCTATAAAAAAATGGTTTTGTTAAGCCTTGACAGAACATTCCCTTCCATACCATAACACCTGACGGCCAACGTGACTTTTACAAAACATCTGCATCTTTGGGATGATTTTCAAGTAAAATATTTTGTATCGTCGTGTTACCATTTGTAGATGATAGATGAAACAGTGTCGTTTGATAAGATCATCAGAAGTGATCGATGTTTTGTATCTACCTTTGAGTAGCATTAAATACACAGGGAAAGGACATTTTTTACGGTCTTTGCAGACGTTTGCTGACAGACTGGTTTATTAACTTTTTTATAGCCAATTTTGTTTATTTGACAACAAATTGTCGACTGCAATACATGTAGTAATTTCTTTTCTAAAGCTATTTGACGCAGAGGATTTTCTACAGCAATATAAGTCTTTTTACCTTCTTTTTTTCCGCCAGGGGCTTCCTTTCGTCCACATTTCTTTCCTGGATCTTTTGATTATGGGTCAAATTTTTATTTTTTTCGAAGTTCCAATCGTAATCCATTATTAAAATGTCTTTCCTGATTTTTAAACGCTTTATTTACAACAAAATTTCAACAACCATCCTTCAAAAGCTTTATAATTTGATTTTAGGTTAGAGAACCGATTAAGAGAGCGATAACTCACTCTTACTACTAATAATAACTCAATTGGTAATTTAAACGATTAATTTTTTTAAACAAAACTGGTAATAAAGAGATCAAATCTTACCATAAACAGTTATATGCTTTTAAATTTAGTCACACTAGTTATAAATCCACCTGTATGTCATTCGTCATTTTTTGCCCCCAAAAACTACATTTAAGTAATTTTTCTTGTAATAATATTCTAAAAATAATTTTATACGTACAGTGGGTGATCGGTTAACGAGCAGATCGGTTAACGAACACTTTCACGAAAGATTTTTGTGTTCGGATGACGAACACATATTCGGATAACGAACACTTTTAAGAAAGAATTTTTGTGCTTGGACAACCAAAACATATTCGGAGGTGATCAGGGAGACACCCCTGAAATTATGAATGAAATTTTGACAACTGCTAGAGATCTGGAATTGGAGGTGAACGAGGATGACATAGAAGAGCTCATAATGGGACATGAAGATGAACTGACGATAGAAGAACTCCAAGAAATTTGGAATGAAGAACACCAAGAAACACAGCGAAATGTGTCCCCTTCTGAACAGGAGGAAGACGAAAGAGGACCAATGCCGACGTCTGCCATTAAAGATCTTTTGAAAAAGTGGGAGTTTGTCAGAGCAATGGTCTTATAATGGCACCCAAACCAAGCTGATGTCAGTAGGGTTAGGGATCTTTACAACGACAATGCTATTAATTACTTCCGGAAAATCCTGAAAATGAGAGAAAAGCAATCGACATTGGACATGTTCTTCAACGCTCCATAAGCAAAAAATGAAAAGGACTGATTAATATGCAAGACTATATGTATGTATTATTTTTTAAAAAAATTACTAAGAAATTATACATTTTTAAAATTTAATTTTTAGGGTCTCCAGAATGAATAAATCGATTTCACATAGAAGTCTATAGTGAATCGATGATTGGTTAACGAACAATTCGGATAGCGAACATAGTCTTGGAACGGATTATGTTCGTTAACCGATCACCCACTGTATATTCTAGTTCAACTGACACTAAATATCGAAAAAGTACCCATTTATACGCCTTTTCAAAATCACGTTTGTCACCTTAAGATGTGTAATATATATTTAGTTCCCATGAAATGATCAATAAAGATAAAACTCAAAGTAGTGATAATTCATTATAATGAAAAATCCTTAATATTTTATGACCTTTTATTTTTTTTTATAGAATACTTGTTGAATCATTGTTTTTTTAAAGAAATTAAAAATAAAGAATGAAATCCCCTCCAGTGAAAACTTAAAAAGATTCGTAATGTTTTCGTTTAAACAGTTTTCCCCATTAGTCTTAATACTTTTTTAATATTATGTCACGTTAACTTAAACTTAGTCAAAGGAAAAAAAGTTAAGTAATTAATGATTCACGCAGAAAAAACTATTGCTTTTTTTGCAGAAATAAGAATGAGACTTCATCAACAACAGCTACAACAAAACTCCAATAAAAGTTTTTCTGCTTAGTGGTGTAGTCTAACGAATCTATTACCCACTTTCTCGTGGTCCATTACATAGTATTGGAAGAATGCCAATACTCTTATCGTTCTTCTATTGGATTACTAGAAATCTTTGTGCAGCCTAAAGTAGATTTATAAGTTGATAATGATAAAGTACTTAACAGAAATTTATGCATTTTATAATTAGTGCATTGTAAAAATACACAGAATCCACGCGTAGCATGTTGATTTTATTAGCATTAGGTTAGCATGCAATTGTTTGCGTTGAAACAAGAAATAATATATTTATATATAAAAATCTTCTGTGCGCGTGTATGTGTGACTAAACTCCTCCTAAACGGCTGGACCGATTTTGATGAAATTTTTTGTGTGGGTTCAAGTGGATTCGAGAATGGTTTAGATTCACAATTCGGTCCGATATCGCAATTAGTTAAAACGATATTAATTAAAAACATTCAAATCAGTATTTACCTGCATTGTTGTAATAACATTTTTGTTTTAAAAATGACGTAAGGTGGCGTCGAAAATCGATTTTCAGCCAAACTGGCCAAACGGGGTCTTCATTGTCACAAAAATGCCTATGAATCATGCTTTTTAGAGTTTTTAATTAATATCTTTTCAAATAATCTTTATATATAAAAATCTTCTTTGCATGTGTATGTGATTGAACTCCTCCTAAACGGCTGAACCAATTTGGATGATATTTTTGGTGGGGGTTCAAGTGGATTCGAGAATGATTTAGATTTAAAATTCGGTCCGATATCGCAATTAGTTAAAAATGCGCCAAAATTATGTAAGGGCGCGCGATTGTTCAGAAAAAATCACGGGCAATACTCTTGATGCCACTATTTTGAGCGGCAAACTTCAAGGTAAAGTTGTACTTTTACCACAGATCCCAATGATACTTTCAGACTCACCTACCCATTCAAATATTTGCAATTTCCAATTCGCTTGGCATTTTCTAGGACCATTAATAAGTCACAAGGTCAAACAATGACAATTTGTGGTTTAGAATTAGAAAACCCTTGCTTTTCGAACGCCAATTATACGTTGCATGTCCGAGGTTTGGCGAACCTTTGCATTTGTTTGTTTATACCCCTCAAGAATTAACCCAAAACATTGTACATTCAATGGCATTGCGATAAATTTATTTTTGTGCACTAAAAAAATATACCTGTTATGAAAATAGCTTAAGTTTGATCTTTTTTACACTTTAATCAAAACGAGTTTAAGTTTCTATTCAGAATAGGTTCTGCATTCAACTTAGTTCATGGTAAATACATACTCACACGCAATTAATAGGTCGAATTGTGGTGACTGTACATGTAATGATGTCAGTTACTGTAATAACTTTCTTGATAAAAAATTTCATCAAAACGGTCCAGATTTTTACAACTTATTCAAAAAAGAGTCTGTAATTTTCGGATTTAAGACGTGTGTACAGGACAACGTCTGTCGGGACCACTAGTATAATATTTTTATCTACTAACCGTTACGTACCCGCTCTGCTGAATATTTCATGATAATGTATGGTTATATATATTTTTCATTATTGACATTATACTCAAAAAATTTTTTATAGTACTCACCTCTGATTTTAAAAGAACGGTACTTGAATTTCTAACTAAAATGGAATGCATTTATCCCCCCCTAACCTCCCCCCCCCCAATGAGAGTTGATATTCGCGTAACTCATTCTTAGCGAATTTCTATTGAACAAAAAGAAATATGTCGGCCAAATATCATGTTTAAAGGTGTAATAGTTCAAAAAGGGAATTTTTATCTATAATGCCTTCTCAGTCCCTCGTAGGAGTCGATTTTTGAAAAACCCGTTTATAGCATATCTTTTATTTAACAAAAGATATATGCTTACCGAAATTTCAAGTCTAAACGTCGAAAAGCTCAATTATGGGAATTTTATTTATACATCTCGCCTTTGGGATTTGATTTCCGCCCCCAAGAACAAGTGCCCAATGTAGAAAGTGATTATCTAGATAAGTGAAGGAAGCTTCAGGCATGCAATACAATTATTTTTTCTAATACATTTTGTGTATTTCACTTTGTATAACTTGCAGGGACGTCTCCTTCTGCAAGTTGCAAACAAAAAAGCCGATACCGATTGATTATACATTCATTCCATAGAGAATCTAAGACATTCTCAAGAAATCCCGACTAGTAATTCAAAACAGCGACGGTGCACGCGTCAACTAGACCCGCCATCTCAACAAGAGATGGCCCCCAACGTCAAAAGAGAAACGTCTTAACGACACTCAAGAACTACCCGAGATTTATAACAATTGCAGTCATTAGTTGTCAAAAGAACCTTCTTGCTGGATCGTTCAGAAAGTCTAAAAGAAAAAAAGCGTTCTTCTCTAGGAAGGGGGTATGCAGCGGCACCTCCTTCTGCAAGTCGCAAACAACAAATGACAGGAATAAAAGCCTTTAACGAATGGCCCGAATAGGGATTCCTTTCGTCTAAGGCACGCACGGCGTAGCTCTGACCGGTAGGTCGTTGGATCAAATAAACACCTCAGCCAAAGTCGACAGCTTGTTGCTGAAAGCTAAATTGTCTACACTATCTGGATCTAACACTCCTACATAATGGTACATATATATAAACAAAATATGTGTGCGTATAACAATTTAAATTCTAATAAAGCTTATTTTTACCGTGTCTCTTAATTGCGAATACCATTTTTAGAAAATGCCAGTCTCATTTTACTTTCCATGTTAAAAAGATTGAATACTCTGTTTTGACTCTTTTCCAACTCATAGAAAAAATTAACTAAATACCTTACGCGTTAGTTTTCCCAGCAGGAAATTGGTGCCAAGTATTTCCCTAAGGCTCCCTATATAGTTTATAAAATAACATCTATTTCCCTTCATTTTAACACGTGATTATTGCATTCTCATTGTATTTTCTTCTATGCTTTTTTTATCTTTTGTAGAAAGAGATTATTCAGTCCCACTTAGCTTGTTCGGTGCTTGAAAGGACAGGTCGCTCAATTTATTCTCTTAGTTAAAAAAATATATAAATAAATCTTGGATTTTTACTCTGCTATTTTCTTGCCACAACTACAACATTTCAAACCACAATGAAATTATTATGTGTGAATTTTGTTAGATTAAAAATACAATAATAAGTATTATTCTTCATATGATGAATTATATGGTTATCCTGAATTATTTTTTGTAGTGTATGATATATTTTTATAGAACTATGTTAGAAAAAAACTAAAGATATTTTTAGATGTTTTCCTTTTTCATATAAAACATATTTGTGAGTTTTTATACACAAAGAAAAATTTTTGGGCAATTTACGAGGCTAGGAATCGTCTATTTTTGGTCCTTTCTGAAAAAAAAATGCAAATTAATACATACTTCAAAGTAAACTTGCAGATATAAAATAATTCAATATTCGATTTTATGCATGAGCTAGAAGACAATTTAAGGTACCCGAACACGCTGAAATGACCAAAATCTATCAAAATGCGTATTTTGGTTTCTTATTTTATTGAATAAAGCTATCATTTGTCTTTACAAAATTTCCTTTGTTTTGTTTCTTCGCTATCTAGACGACAAGTTGCAGTCAATTTAATAAAATTAGAAAAACCGGAAGTGGGTCTTTTATTTACCAGAAATGAACATTTAAATTATTCAAAATCTTTCATGGCGAATCTGATAACTCAAAATGTTATTAATGTATTTCTATAAAACTTTTGAACCTGATATTTATATTATTTTCTAGAGAATGTACTAAATCATTCCTTATTGTATGAAAATTTTTTAAAAGTTAGGACCTGTTATTTCAATAATGTGGTCTTTTAAAGAATGTCACATTCTTTATATTTACTCAATCAACTCTCCAGAGTTTTTAAATTTTAAGAAATTATTAAAATTTTAGTACATTACCTAGATAACTGCAGTTAATTTGTTTTTGTAATACTTTTAGTGATATAAGTTTTTTTTTTCTTTAATTGCTTTGTTTTTCAAAAATATTGCTAAAATTTCACTTAAAATTGGGATTTTCGTAAAATTTAGATAATTTTTTAAAAATATTGTTTTATTTATATATGCACATGGTGTGCGATTTTATATATCGGTTAAGTGGTTTAGAAGTCCATTGAGGACAAACATTGTGACACGAGATTTATATATATTAAGATATATATATATATATAATTATAAATATTAATATTCATTGGTACTGATTCCTAGAAAAGCATTTAGAATGTTTAAGTGTGATAAATAACTAGCTATTCTATGAAATAACTAAAGACAAGTAATATAAAAAAAATATTATGTCAGTTCCTACTTAGATGAAAAAAGAAACATTTTATTTTAGCTACTTTTTATTAAATAGTTACAATTAACATAAATATGTATATACATATGACAGAATCACAACATTGAGTGGTAATTAATTTTTATTAATTATCATTAAAGTATCGCATTGTCATCCAAAACAATCGTGTATATAAGATTTAAGTTCAACTGAATGCTTTAAAAGTGAGAAAAAAACCTTTTCAAGTTTCGGCACAAGTCACCTAAAATGATGCCAACGTGGCTGTATTTGTAATTCTTTAAATAATTAGTTTTAATCAATTATAATTTTATTAATTATAATTAAATTACTGTATTGTCATCCAAAATAATTATGTTTCTAAAATTTCAGCTTAATTGAGCGCTTTAAAACGTATTTTATTAACGATTGAAAGTTCCACCAAGATAAATAAATAAATAGAGAGTGTAAGCTAATAGTAAGAATTGAAAAACTACCCAGCACGTGTACGCGTGAGTATACTTTATAGCAAAAAAAGGGAGGGAGGCATTGTCTAAGAATTGGCAGGTTTTACATGCCTTAGTCTTTATTCCTGGCACGTTTCTTACTAAATATGTTATTTCGTGTTTTTCCTGGACATTCATCTGTAATATACACGTAAGTGTATAATTCATTCCGAAAATCGAGTCCAAATATCTTTGTGCGTGATCTTTTGAATTACTTAAAAACTCTCAACTGTCACTGTGTATCAATAAGGAATAATTTAATCTCTGAAAGAAAGAGATTTTTTTTCCAGTTATTGTCATGATAATATAAATTTTCGTAATCTGTGGTACATTATTTCCAAAAACGCAATCGGAAGATGCACTGAAAGCTGTATTTGCCTCACGCTCATTGCAGATTAGTGACACAAAAGCAGAAGAAACAATACCCTAAAAGTATCAGAACAAATATTTTGTACCTAATGATAATAGCCTCTTGCCATCTGGTGAGAGCTACAGAAAAGAAATCGATAATTGTTCTTCAAGAACAAAAGAAAGAAAATGGTTGATTACTCTTTTTTTTTGCGAACAGTGCTTTTCTTGTACCATGTATGGAATCAGGAATCCATCCCTGTGATGTACATTTCAATAGCATTTACGAACAAAATTCCGCCATGGTATTCATACTCTAAATTCGAATTAAAATTTCATTATACAAAATAAATAAGTTCATCAAATGTTTTTCTTAAGAAATTAGTACGTGTTAGTCCGAACGGTTTTAAAGGAATTAAACTAATAATTTGTGAAGAGACATAAAAATAATTTGAAGAAATATCATGTTTTTATTAAAATTAAAATTTATATGAGAGATGTTAACGGTTTTAAAGGAATTAAACTAATAATTTGTGAAGAGACATAAAAATAATTTGAAGAAATATCATGTTTTTTTATTAAGATTAAAATTTATATGAGAGATGTTAAGAAATACAACGATATAGTTTGTATAAATTACAGATTGCGCATCATGTTCTTTTTTATGGATGAAACATATTTAAACGAACATAAGTTTCTCTCTAGTATTAGGCCTTGGATTTGATTTGGTTTTAACCCCTTAATGGTCGCATAATTTTGAAGAAAACCATCTATTTTCTTTTATTCAAGAAAATCATATAGGAGAATTTTATTACACTTATGCATAATGTAAACACTCATTAGTAATTTTTCTTGGGAGATAAATTTCAAAGCATGAGATGCAAAGTGCCATCATCACAGGTAACAGACAGTACAGATCCATCACCACTACACTCAGATTCACTAACCAAACTTTCAAAACAATCATTTATTTTAGAATCACAATGAGATCCAATTGTACATAAAGTAGAATCCGATTCACTTCCTGACTATCTCTATAATATATATAATATTAATATACGAGGGTTGGGGCATAAGTCATGGCAATTATTTTTTTTCTTGTAGATATGTAACCGAATCACTAACGTTAATGTGTCGTGTGGATGTTCCACAACCATAGTGTGTATGCAGAACAACAGATGGTTCTGTGATATCTGGTAGTAGCACAGCAAGGGCTGCGAAATCAGTTACTTGGCGAGTGTCGTGTGAAATGGAAGTTACTTGTGTTGAGCTGCCCGCTTACATCAAAATAGCCGTTCTCCGAGGGAGAAATACGATGGAATGTCACAGTGAATTTGATCTGACCCTGTGACTTTGATCTCGTTTCCAAGACTAAGGAACCAATACACAGTAGGCAGTTCTCAACACGAGAGGGCGTTGTTAATGCTGTGAACCAACAGAAGACCCGATTCACACATGGTACGGCTAATGCTGAGGCTGGTGGTATTCAGCGCCTCCCACATCGTTGGCAGCGTGCGGTGATAGTAGCAGGGGACTACATTGAGGGTCTTTAGGCCCAGGTTTGTCATGTCAACTTTATGTGTACTGTGTAGTTATTCTTTTACACCGTGAAGGCCATGTTTCCCTGTATACTACCGTAATAAATTAGTGTATTGCGATATTTCAGTGTTATTCATTGCCCACACATGGAGTTAACACCTTTTTCTTCCGTCTGTATATGTCTGTATTTACAACCGGACTGGTATTTTCAAGAAAAAAAATAGTTGCCATGACTTTTGCCCCAACCTCGTATATATAAAATATATATATGTAATAATTCCCCCTAGCATCCTTTTAATTAACTCTTTTAATAATATTGAAATAATCTTTTAATTATTTGGTTCGAAACGTAACACCCTGATATTAATCGTAATCGACTAATATTATTACATCATAAATCCCTTTCCCACCCATTCTAGCCAATTAGAACTACGATTACGTAATCATCACGCGCTTGCGCTGTTGGTATAAAACCAAACTTCTTGTGTAATCCCGCTCTCTTCCTCTTCGCCGTCATCATGTAAGAATGTAAATAGCTGCTCTTTGTGTCTTTGTGTTGTGTCCTCCAAGATGTTGCTGTTGCTTGTCTCCTGTCCACTTTGCTTTATAATCGTCGCAAGTTTGTGTGTCTCTTCAACGTGAAAATGTACAGCAATTTTGTCCTAAGCTTTTGATGTGTGCTTCAAAATAAAGAAGATGAACGTCCACTGAAGATGTGTTTAATGAAAACCTAACACTCGAAAAAATACTACACTCGGCCAATATTTTACATATATATATATATATATATTTTGTAATATATATATATATATATATATATATATTTATGTAATATATATATTTATATATATATATATATATATGTAATATATATATTTATATATATATGTAATATATATGTAATATATATATTTATATATATATGTAATATATATATGTAATATATATATATATATGTAATATATATATTTATATATATGTAATATATATATGTAATATATATATATATAATATATATATATATATATGTATATATATTATCACAGAACGCAGCCCATGTGTATTAACAAAGAGCGAAACTAAGTAACTGAGTTAAAGTTACAAAAACATATCGCTAATAAATATGTTTGACTGTACTAACATCTAGTTTAAATAAAATAATTATATCTAAACACGTTACTAATAATCTGTTACTGCCATCTGGTGAGAAATAAACATGATTTCAAGTATAAGAAATAGATACTTTTAATCTTTTCTTAGCGCGTTACTTTTGAACACTCCAGCCCGGAAATATCACGGGAGCGAGAAATAGAGGGGGAAATTTCACCCCCGTGAATTAGAAGGGAGGGATCAATAAATGCTGCAATCTGAATCAACACGAGGGCTATTAACGAGGGACCTCATAATTCGGAACCAAAGTCAGGTGATCAGGACTGTGGAGGCACTTATCCGAGGATAGAACCCGTGACGTTTGGGTTCGTAGCCACACAACATGACCACTAGACAAAAGTGATCTTTCTTTTCCGGAGGCTTTTACTGGCTTACGAAGATATCTTTAAAGTACTCTCCCAACAGTGAGTCGGTGGATAGGTGAATGAACGATATATTTGCTATGGCGAGCGTGTGAGTTGTTGCTATTAATTGGTGGTGTTGCGTGACGTGAGTCTGACGACTTTGGTTGCTGCTTGAAGTGGGTCTGACGACTTTGATTTCTCTTGTTGCGGGTAGATCGTGCCTCTACAGATCAGAAAGCTGTTCTTTTCTTTGTTCAGCCAAGGTCACCAATGTGATGGCATTTCCGAAGCACAGAATCCGCGACGCTTGGGCTCGTATCCACGTAACAAAACCACTAGACAAAAGTGATCACTCTTGTCCAAATGCTGTTATTAGCTTATGAAGATACAGCTACAAGGATGACACCTGGGAGCTGAAACCTCCCTCTTATAATTTCCACGCCACCCTAATGGCAGAACTAGGAGCTTCAACAGATTTAATGTGTATCTGCCCCTATACAGGCGAGGTCTTTAGTTACACTGAGGTTCTAACCTACGATTCGCGACCATGACAAATCGGCTTCTGCAGTCGCATTAGGTCGATCTTGTTGTTTTTGATTGTAAAAATTTTTTTATGTGAATTTAAATTATCAAAATTAAAAACTTAAAAATTCAAAAAAAAAATTATGATAATATTTGTAAAATTCCTTCTTTTTCTGCTACACTTTTGAACAGTTTGATGCTTGTTTATTAGTGTGTTATGTGTTTACACAAAAGTTGAAAATATTTTAGTGATTAGTTTATGCTAAATTCTCAAACTTAAACTCGGTGGCGCAACAGCCTATGCGGGACAAGGCTCACTGTGCCCGTATCAGTATACGTGACCTGGGGCCCTGAAGTGCATGAGAAGACGTTTCGATCAGGTGGTCAGTCTGACGCGAAACAAACTGTGTTAAGTTCGCAAACAATCTCGGTACTCTTTTATCGACCCACTGAAGGGATGAAAGCCTGAGTCGACCTTGCCCAGCCCGGGATTTGAACCTCGAACCTGTGGTGTGGAAGCGCGATGCACTACCACTCAGCCATTGGGCTTCAAAACACATGATTTAAAATATACATTTTAAAATGATATATAAGAAACGTATTAAAAATATTCCCCTTAAAGCATAACAATGACTTCTAAGGCCAAACAGGCAAAGATATATCACATAGTCAAAAGATTAATAGTAAATTTATGAATCTCAAGTAGCATTTTACGAATTTTGTCTTTGTTGACCTTATCTTATTTGAAATTTCTTTTTGTTTATAATTGGAATTCTTTAAAATATATATATAGATTGGAATTCTTTAAAATTTACGATAAAAGTAATAAATATGTGATTCCCATTTTCTTCAAATAAATTCTGACCTCAACTGTTAAACTTTCCTTTAAAGCTTCAATTATATTCCTAGTTATATTGATTTTGATAAACTTTTGTGAATCTTCCATGTCTCATTTCCTAATTAAACCGGGTTTTTTTTTCGTTTTCTCAACATTCAAGTGTAGTTTCAGAAACATGGCAATTAACGTTCAGATTGAAGTTTTAACTTCTCTCTATAATTGAATCAGGAATTTTCGTTTCAATACATTAATTCAATTTAAGCTCAAGAATCATTACTGAAATACGAATAAATGGATTTAGGTCGCCTAGAACGTTTGTATTTCTCAGAAAATGCATTGCAATCGATTAAGAATGGGTCATTTTCCCAACATTCATAAAACTTTACAAATTAACCTCCACCATTTCGTGGAATAACGACTTTCAACTAGCTCATTTACATGTGCAGAAGTTTGGGAAAGAATGTCAGTTGTTTTAAAAGGCATGAAGGCATTTCGATTATTTATCACAAGGGTTGAGGAGTTTTACATCTGCTGCTTTGTTTTGGCTTTCGGGGGAATTGTATTGATACTTTTTTTTCGTGGAAAAATTGAAATAATTTGGCACTTAAAAATAACCAAATGCGAAAAGAAAAGTAATAAAGAATAAAGAAGAGTATAGACTCTAAGGAATTTCAGTTGCAGAATTTCTATACCTTTTACGTATATATATCCTTATTAAAACTATTAACTTGAAATTTCATTTAATAATATTAAATTTCCATAAGAAAGAAACGGAGTCGGCACAGGATTATTCTGTCGGCTGTTTAAGGACTCATTGGCCGTGAGAGAAAACGCCCCCGACTACGATGGTGAGGTCTTGGCTGTCTGTGAAGCTAACTCAATTACTAGCTGCTGGCCTAGCTCCTGCAAAAATTACCTTCTTCATAGACTCCCAAGCAGCAATTTTAGATTTAAACAGTAATACACCAAGTAACTGTCTTAAGGTATCCAACTGCGTTCAGAATCGTGATTTTAAAAAAGCACATAAATGGATAATTTTCATGATATTTAGTATCACTCAGATTAGAATACATGCATAAAATTATTTTAAGGACATTTTGACAAAAAAAAATTTTTATTTAAATATAATATTTTGGCAAAATATTAACTTAGAATAATCTTTTTTCCAAATGTTTTCTTTTGGGAAAAATGGTTCTATAATAATAATAATTTGCCTGTAAATAGCTCTGACCTCTCTACAGAGGTTCAACTAGAATTTTTGAAAAATTCACATTATTTTCAGAGTTACCACCCATTGAAATAATTATTGGCGTTTTTTTTCTTAAAATTGCTCTCCTCTGTTGTCGTAAAATATGAATAAACCCACTTCTAAGTTATATATTTCAAAAAGTCTAGTTGATCCTCTGAACAGAGGTCTGAGCTATATACAGGCAAAATATTATTCTAATAGAAGTATTTTTCACAAAAGGAGAACATTTGGAAAAAAAATTATTCTTTTTGCCAAAATATTGCATTTAAATAAAAATATTTTGTCAAAATGTCCTAAAACAATTTTCTGCATATATTCTTATCTAAGTGACACTAAATATCATGAAAATTATCCATTTATGCGCTTTTGCAAAATCACTGTTCCGAACGTGGTCGGATACCTTAACACATTTCAGTGCCAAACTAAAATTGCGGAGCTAATCTCATATGGCTGGACTTTGGCCTTACAGTGAGTCCCAAGTTATGTTGGGATCCTCGGTAATGAGAGAGCCAACCAAAATGCCAAGCTGGGAGTCGAGTTGTCTCAACCGGAAGTACCCTTGACCCTAGGAAGATCGAAGAGAATTATTTCACATATATTAACAAATATACTGACGTGACCCCAAACCCCAAAGAGCCTTGGAAAGCCATGGGAAACACTGGTCACAGTAGCTCCAATCACGAAACACCTGGCGAGAGGCGAGGCTATTGCCCGCTTTCGCCTAACCACTGGACATGACACTTTGGGAGTATACCTCTACTGGCTTGGCCTGGCAGCTGATGAGGTCTACCCACGCTGCGTCCGTGCCAGAATGGATGGCGACCACCTGCTCCAATGCACTGTACTGGATGAATGCCCGACTGACGACGTCGTCAGTCAGTACTGGGAGGCTCGACGTCAAATGGTCAAGAAGCCAAGCTCGGGCGTTGTATAAATAAAAAAAATAGTTACATAAGGGAAAATTGGGTTTTAAAAATCGAAAATTAATATAAATAGAATTAGGGTTCAAAACTTCATTGTTTCAGAAACCAGCAAGTGATCGAAGTAACTCGCTTGAAAGAAAGTGCTGAAACTAGAGCTCTGATTGGTTAAATGGTTAAGGTGAATTTTGCTCAACCAGAGAATTGAATGAATTCGAGATATTATCACTATAAGATATTTGACTGCGAGCATTATCCTTGGAATCCGACATTTCCACAAGTAAATTTTCAGTAAAAATTCAATGCCAAATCATTCTCCTGCCCACCCCTCCCAATTTTTTTTCCATGGGGAAATTTCTCTCCCTATATCAAGTACCATGATATAATTCGTGTCAAGTGATATATATCCTTACATATTGAGAACTATTCAGCACAAACATAAAAAAGAAAATTATTATTTTGTGATCATATCATCTAATGTTTTTGAAACTTTTTTTTATCACACACGAAAACATCGTTTTAGTTATTTATTAGGCGTGTTCAAATGAAAGCGATTCAAAGCTTCGCATGCGAACAATTTTCCAATATATTTTCGTGAAACAAACGCGATAGTGAAGGTACATGTACCTCGTCCTCAAACAGATTTGGGATAACTGCATTCGTAAAGACGTGGCATTCATTTAAAAAGAGCTGGTAAACTGCATCCAAAACGGATCAGCAAGCTGTAACATTTTTACCACTGGAAAGGTGTAAGCCATAATGGGCCTGAGTTGCGCTACAGGGATGACGGTGACGACTTTGGGCAGCCCATTGTGGCAAAGGATAAAACCTGGTGTCACCTCTTCCAGACGGAAGTCCTTCAGCCTGCAATGGAAACATTTCGACTCACATAGGCCCTAAAAATTCAAAGCTCGGCAGTCAGGCGGAAAGATGATTTTGATGGTCTAATGTAGTGATACTCAACCTTCGGCCCACCGACCCCTTTTCAGTTGCCCAGTCATGGCCCACTGCTCTGAAAAATGTACTTATTTAAGAACATTGTACTAAAAATTTGGTGGGAAATTCTTTGTCAAGAAATCAGATATATCAATTTTGCTTTTTGCTGTCGGTGCCGTACGGTTGCTGCGAATTTATATTCTTTTTCTATTTGGAACAGTTACAGTTAGTGATAACAGACAACAGTGGAGTAGTGACAATTTTATGGTAGAGCTAATTTTTAACTATCTTTCATATCTTGGAGGCAAAAAATATTTGAAGAAAATATATCGTTTCAAGACGATTGGGAGGTTGACTATTTGGTAGTGAAAAACAAACATGGATGAGTAATTGTTTGATTTGTCATGAAAGTGCTATATTTTTTTAAAAAAAAAATGCCAATAAAAAGGAATCATTTAATGACAGTTTTCCTCAATGATCTCTTTTAAGAGGTGATAAATTGGCTTTCTTGAATAATCTTTGCAACAGAGAAACACAGTTTTGTCAGTGGTAATATCACAGTGGTAACAAAGAAATCCTATGAAGTTTGTTATATTATTCGTAATCATATGAAACCGTTTACTGATGCAGAAATTATGAAGGAGCTTCTAATTTAGTGTTAGTGACAAAAATAAAAAATATAAAAAATAATAGTTAAAAAAAAGCAAAACACAGGAGTTAAAATATTTTGATCAATTTTCCACATTTTGAGTTTCCTGTGTTATCTTGATCTTAAAGCATTTCTCATTACCCTTCCTACATTTAACTCTCCTGTTGCGGCCCGCGCGAAATAACTAACATATGTATACGGCGCGCGTGAAGTAGCTGGCATACGTATGCGGCCCAGCAGAAAAAAAGGTTGAGTACCCCTGGCCTAATGGGTCAACAATTTCACTCCGACAATGGCGTGAAGACACATTCTGAACTGGTTCCATGATCAACCAATGACCGTTCTTCGCGGACGGTATTCGTAATCTTCCTCCGCCATGGAACGCCTGCTTCAACGCAATGGGTGATTGCTTTTAACAAACTTTGTATGCATTTCACTCATTAATTATTGTTCTTTCTATCTCTGTATCTGTGTCATTATTGACTATACGCATCTCATGGATACACACCTCTAATCAATTTCATTTGAACACCCCTTATATATATATCAGTGAATTTTCAGAAGCAGAGATAAATTTGTACAAGAAAATTTTACCTCGAAATCATTTGAGGACATTTTTGAACAGTCATTATTAAATGCTTCAGTTATAGTAAAATATTCAATAAAAACAAAGCAAGTTTCGTAAGTTATTTTTACTGTTATTTCTACATTATTGATTACATTACAAATTATATGCTTCTCCCTCTCAAAAAATTCCGAATACCTTATACTACTGCTCATATGTATTTTTGAAACATTTCCATGAGAAAAATTCCACCAAGTTTGTTTTTTTCAGCTTTCCATATTAAAAGGCCATTAAATTCTCATCTAAAAATATGCAAAGTCATGCAATCTGGTAAATCTGCTTTATTTTGAGAGGCATATTTTCCAGCGGCAGAGAAGAACTGTCTTTGAACATTTTCAAAGTAGATGTAGATATTTGCTCATGCTTAAAACGAAATTAATTGAGCATTTGTCTTTGTCTTAACTAAAGGTAGAATACTATTTGAAGGTTCAAGTTCCCTAAAATAACGTGTTTTTATACATTATTATTATTTAATTTACAATTTATCATATATTTTTTGTTTTGTTTTACAATTGTAAGCTTTATGGTAATTCATATTTTAGACTTAAATATTAAAATTCAAGTTAACATGAACTACTCAACATTACTTTATAAAAAAATTGTACCGCTTTTAATAGTAACAAATGCTTGTTACAAAATATGTATTTCAGAGTAAATACATGTGTGTATCTTATATGCTTATATTAGTTAAATCCGGGGTGGGCATTAAGTTGATCGCGATCGACCGCTGGATTACCAAGGCATTTTAGAGTGACTACCTTCACTAAGACCTAATACTCATTTCATCATACGAAAGTCTAGAAATATTTTAAGAATCCGAAGAAAAAATCACAAGAGAAAAAGTTCGTTAAATATAAAACGTACTTCTCTATATTTGGAGGTTATTTTACGAAGAAAATCGAAACATTCTCTTAGTTTCGGGAAAAAGCTCGCTAAATAAAGAAATTAACAAAACATACGTTCGAATAATGGAGGTCCAACTGTATTGCAGATTTTTTGTTAGCTCACTACACCTACGCTCCTGGGAGGACAGCAACACCTTGAAAAAATTAGAAGTAGCCCATTCCCTGGAAAAGTCTGCCCACCCTTGGTCTGCAACATCGGTTCTTAAACTTTCGATCGCCATGACCCCTCTTTATGTATCATCCTGACATCTCAGACCCTCAAAAGTATGAACACCCCTTCCTGATTCCTAACACATAGCTCAGTGATTCAAAGGTTTCTCAATAACTCTAACATTGTCTCTACTGCTTGTCGTTCACATGTGTTTCCACTGTTTTTTGAAAAATTTTCGCTGTAGTAATAAGTATGTAGTTACAAACTATGAAAAAATACTGAATATTCTTGATCGAAATGCATATTCTAGTAGGGTTTTTCCTTTAGAGGCAATTTAGGGATCTAATGTAGGATAGTACAGAGTGTTTTTTTCCAGGTATAGAAGTTTAAGTTGGCATTACTTTCCAAGATGGCGACCGATTTAACAGCTGTCAAGTGATTTATTCTCAGTTTGGTTTGGCAATTCATCATGAATAGACTCACGCCTGAACAACGCTTTCAAATTGTGCAATTTTATTTCGAAGATAATGGTTCTGTGCGGAATTTTCATAAGCGAATTTTGTTTAGCGATGAAGCGCACTTCTGGTTGAATGGCTACGTCAACAAACAAAAACTGCCGCATTTGAGTGAAGCTAATCCACAAGTGTATGTCGAAACACCGTTACATCCAGAAAAACTGACTGTTTGGTGCGCTTTATGGGCTGGTGGAATCCTTCTTCAAAAACGATGAAGGCCACAACGTTACAGTCAATGGTGATCGGTATAGAGCCATGATTACTAACTTTTTTCATTCCTGAATTGAACAATCATGATGTCCAGGAGCTGTGGTTCCAACAAGACGGCGCAACATGTCACACAGCTCGTGCCACAATCGATTTATTGAAAGACACGTTGGGTGACCGCCTAATTTCACGTTTTGGACCTGTGAATTGGCCTCCAAGATCTTGTGATTTAACACCGCTAGTCTATTTTCTGTGGGGCAATGTAAAGTCATTGGTCTATGCGGATAAGCCACAAACGCTTGACCATTTGGAAGACAACATTCGCCGTGTTATTGCCGATATACGGCCACAAATGTTGGAAAAAGTCATCGAAAATTGGACGTCCAGATTGGACTACATCTGAGCCAGCCGTGGCAGTCCTATGCCAGAAATCATATTTAAAATGTAATGCCACAAGATTATCTTTCGAATAAAAAAAATTCATGTCAATCGAATAATACATCGTTGTTTTATTGCAATTTAAAGTTCTATACCTCTCAAAAAAACACCCTTTACATCTTTCGATTTTTCCACGAAGCTTTTCAGTCTCTAAAAAAAGGAAATCTTAACATTAAATGAGAGTCCTTCGAGAACCGCCTAGAAAGCTGATGGGGACCTATTGGAGTCCACGGACCACAATTTGAGAACCTCTCGTCTACATACACGAGATTTATACTTATAGCATTTTCGCTCTGAGGGTTTACTCACATTGTGTATATGCTTTTATTCATTCTTCATGGCTTAAATATCGAAATGGTATACAAGTAGATATTTGCGAAAAAATTATTTAAGGTATCGGACTGCGTTCGGAACCATGATTTTAAAAAAAAGCATAAACGGATCATTTTCATGATATTTAGTGTTACTTAGATTAGGATACATGTATAAAATTGTTTTAAGGACATTTTGACAAAAAAACATTAATTAAATACAATATTTTTGCGAAAAAATATTTAAGCGGTTATTTTAAGTTCAATAACCTTTTTCAAAATGTTATCCTTTTTTGAAAAATGCTTCTATTATAATATTATTTTGCTTGTATATAGCTCAGACCTCTGTACAAAGGCTCAACTATGATTTTGAAAAATTCACATTATTTTCAGAATTACAACCGATTGAAATAGTTATCATCGTTTTTTTCTTAAAATTTCTTCCCTCTGTTACCTTAAAACATGGATAAACCCTCTTCTAAGTTATATATTTCAAAAATTCTAGTTGAACCTCTGTACAGAGGTCTGAGCTATATGCAGGCAAAATATTATTATAATAGAAACATTTTTCACAAAAGGAGGATATTTTGAAAATGGGTCATTCTATGTTCATTTTTTGTCAAAATATTGTACTTAAATAATTTTTTACTGTAATACTATTCTTAAAACAATTTTATATACACTTTCTAATCTAAGTGACACTAAATATCGTAAATATTATCCATTTATACGCTTTTGCAAAATCACGGTTCCGAACGTAGTCGGATACCTTAAGATGTGTGCAATTAACAAAGCTGACTCTTTCGTAATTACAGTAATATTTGTTCTCCAACTTTCTCGTAAATACAATAGCTTTCCTTTTAACAAAATACAACTGACACACATATATAAATCCACAATAACACTAATTAAGGTAAGTTATTGCCAAACCCTTAGCACAATTTCATTCCATTGCATGCTATTTATATATGCCTTTCAGCATTCTAAAGATATGTCTTCAAATTATCATAATAAACCATTTTAGATTTGTCTCGGAGCAACTATTTTTTGTGACAATTATTGGCAAACAAATTAGTTACCAAGCAATTCGTCAAGGTCACCTTTAACTCGTCAGCATTGTTATACGGAGCATTCTCTCTTTTCCCGCAAGCTATGTTTTCTGTAACAACACCACTTCGGCTGGGTAAAAAAATAAATTTCTAACCCATTCGTAACAATATTGTCGCGAATTTTATCATATACGTGTTAACTGATTTAAAAGAGTTTTTTTCCTCTAAGAATGCATGGGGGCTGTTGACGAAGGCAATTAATCACATCTGCGTTAGCAAGATTCAGTGAATTTGAATTAAAGATAGGTGAATATTGTTAAAAATTTGATGCAATTAATACTTAAAATAGTGTATATACTTTGTATCTTATTGTGTAATACGTTAATATTACTTTCTGTTGTATTTATTTTGTGCTAAAGTTGTAATGTTCGCAAGTATTGCAGTTCCTTACATTATAATGGCGATTCAATGAAAGCTTGGCGAAATCATGGCAATAGAGCCAAGTTGGCATGATTTTTGGCGAAAATATTGGCGACCATTTTCGAAGATTTGGTGATCGTATGGATGCTTCTGTAAATCAACAAATATCACGATTTATGACGTAAGTGTACTGTTCGAGAAACATCCGTGCCGACTATAAAAAGGGAATCACTCGCCGAAACTAAGTTAGTGCTTTTTTGACCGTTGAAGAGTCGACCAGCGATTAGTTATTACTTCTGCTGTTGAATAGGATGAGCGACTGCTTGTGAATACATTACGAATTTGTATTTCTAGAGACACATAGTTGTGTCTGAGCTCCGTAGAAGGTGTGAAAGCATTCTGAGATTTATTGTACAACTCTCACTGCTGTATCCTCCATTTCTAGATATCGTTTCTCGAGAGTAAAACTTTAATCGCTTTTTAAGAACTGGTTTGCTCTTTGAGACTGATAACATAAAATCTCCGATCCCGGATAGACGTAACAATATAAATATTTCCATTTCATGAATTTGATTTTTCAAATTCATTATCGAAATAAGATTTTAAAGGAAATGTTGGATAATTGATAATTATCAATTTTAACAGACATTTTTGCATCCTAAATAAGTTGTTTATTTCTTATTTTTATTGTAATTACTTACTGCGTTGTGGCCGAGGTAGCCTACTGGTCGAAAACACGTGTCCGACCATTTCGAGTCGTGGATTCAAAATTCACTGTCAATAAAGTCCTGAAGTGTCGAGGGTCAGGGGCTCGTTAAATGTGTTGAGTTTCAAAATCTTCCCATTGTCGTGGTTTAGAAGTTCAGAGAGGGGATTGATAGCTCAGGTGTCGTCCTCATCACTTGACCATTGTTCAGAATTTTGAGGTCCAGCACGAATATTCTTCGTGCTGTGTCAGAGTGCCACGTAAATTAAAATCAAATCAAGTTGAAAAATTTGATATTCATTGATAGATTTAAGAAATTATAGGTCAAAACGCTAAGAAATTAATACTTAATTTAATATTTCAATTAATGTCAATTGGTGTGCGTATACATAAATGAAATACAAAAATATACATAAATGAACGCCATAAATAAAAGAGTTATATAACTAGTGTTATATAACTCTTATCGATAAAACGAAAAGTTAACCCATTAACTGTCAACTACGAGATATCTCGTAATAAGCGTGTTTACCAAAACTGCTAGCTACGAGATACTTCGTAATACGCGTGTTTACCAAAACTGCCAGCTACGAGATATCTCGTAATAAGCGGGTTTACCAAAACTGCCAACTACGAGATATCTCGTAATAAGTGTGTTTACCAAAACTGCCAGCTACGAGATATCTCGTCGTGTATGCTGCAATTTTAGATTGATTAAATATCCCCGTTTGAGTTAGGAATTATTGGAAAGGATGGATGAAAAATTTGTCAAGTACAAAAACATTTTAAGAGGTGACGGGGCTTTACCCTGTTTTTCCTACTAATCCTCTTGGGATATCTTTCGGGCCAGCATTGAGTTATTTCACAGCCAATCCTCTCAAGAAGAAACCTTGATATTCAGATTAGTTAGTAGATAGAAAGGAGAGGTTTAGTAAACGCGAAGAAGGAGAAAGTGAGTGATGGACTTAGAAGAGTAGTTATAGAACGGGCTTTAGCGAGTCAAAGAAATTAAGGAAGATTGAGATTCACAGGATAACGTTACTGAAAGTTAAGCGGTTAGGATTTCCGGCGCTTATTTATATAGCATTTAGGGTTACGTTATATCACTCCTGATTTCCTTCCTAGCGTACGACTGTTTTTGAATATTTGAATTGATAATAATAAATTTATTTTATAACAACTAGCTTAGGTCATCAATCATTATCTCTCACAAATCTAGAACGCGTAGATGAAGAGATGGTACCCCCAGGTAAGAGGGATATCGCAAAGTATCCAATTTTTTTAATGTAAATTATAACTTAGACAAGTATATTCTAACATAATTATATATATATATATATATATATATATATATATATATATATATATATATGAATGTATTCCAAAAGTTAAATTTTTTTTATTGTTGTTGCTGTATATGATGAGCTTTAAAACAAGGATTAATGCATAGTGCTGAGTTGCTGGGACACACTGGACAAAAATACCTAGAATACCTAACCCCTTTACGTCTTTTTTTTTTGTTTACTTGGTACGCTTTCGACAAGGCTTTGTAGGCATCCCTTATTTTCTGTGGGAGGAAGATGTTCTAAATACTGAAAACTAGTTGTATTGGTATTATAGTTGTTGCTTTCTCATACGTGCATTGTTGTCGTTGCAATCAGATAAATGCGTAATAACTGATTCCCTAATTTGACGCACTCTCACCTTTTTATCCCCCCGATTTTTTTGGTTGTAGAACATGTCGTCATTCTTTAGGAAGATTTCGAAGTAGGGTAGAGCGATTTTCTTGTACCAACGGATGATTTGTGCCTGAGATCTACCTTTTTTTATTACTTGTCAGTCCATTTTTACTACTTTACAATTTTTGTTGCTGTTGCTTATGCCACCTGATCGACAGTAACATCAGATCAAGGTCCATGAAATTCATCGTGGCTAAGGGCTAGAATTTTACGCCTGTCGTTAACCTTAGCTTTGAGCACCATGTAGGTGACAGTACGATTTTGCTCGGCTCCACCCCAAATTTGAGGGAGAACACCCTAGGAATGGTCAGGGGCCACCCACTTCTCTTCCCCTTCCACTTGCGGCTCGACGGCTATTTAGAGTACCCCCATGCCGCTAAGGCGTTATACATTTACAAACATCTATTGTGACGGGCTCGCGCGTCTTTTTATTAACATGTCATTTGGGTTCTTTGGAGCCAGAATTAATGGCAACTCTTTTCCAACCAAATCCAAGAAATGAAGCGTGTGAAGGAAAGATGCAAATTAAGAAGCTTTTATGTAACAGAAGTTAGAGTAAGCGGTGTGGCAATTTGAGGAATGTTAAGATAATCCGTGATTCAAGTATAAAGAGGTTTTGGAAAACGTTAAGTGACAGCAAACAGAAATGTTACGTGATAGAGAGCCCTTGAGTCAAGGTGCATACCATTGCACTCGAGTAAACAGCAACTTCATCTAGGATTATAGTGATCGCTACTTCTGTCTACATTAAAGGTAGGAGTGACTGTTTAATATTCGGATCTGTGATAGTCTAGGAATAGAGCTTAGGCGAGTTAGTATTGATAGTGGTCCGGGTTACGTTATTTCGGTATTATATATATTGTGTTTTTAGCCACCGTAGATTCTCTCACATATATTATTATTATCTAATTTGTTAGACGTTTAAGTTAAAGATCTTAATAAAGTCATATTAAGATCATGTCTGCTTCTAGTTCTTCCGTTATTCACACACCTCTAGCTCACGCTGATAATCAAGGAGAAGGGCACCCGAGGTGGCACCCTAACACTATGCCTTCTCCGGGATTTGAACCCAGGCCCTACGTCACCGCAGTCAGCGTCACTAACCACTACACCGGATGGGAGGCTTACAACTTTTTATAACTTCCATTGCCTTAGAAGTTCTTCCCAGTGAGGATCATTACACACTGGTATGGAAATCTGACATAGCATTACACATCTGACTGTCGGTAGATGAAATTAGGTGACGAGCTTGTAAAATCAAACAAAACGAAAAGAAAATCTTTGTATAGGAAGCTTGTTCTTGGGAAAAAAAACAACCACGAGATAACTCGTGAGTGGCCCTCAGCACAGGAATCTTATTCACGATTTATCTCGCAGTGTTTTTTTTAAATAAAAATTACTATAAATGCAGTGTGTCTTCAAACTTTTGTGATTCACAGAACCCTTAGAACTACAAGGTGCTTCTAGAAAACCCCATTTCACACACACTCTTAGAAGAATATACCTTAAAATAAAATTTATATAAAGTATATCAACATGTTATAGCTGCTTTATGTTAAGACAATAAAAAAAGTATTGTATTTCTTATAAAAAAATTTAATATAATTTTCTCAATAAATATGTTAAATTGTGTTCCAAGTGTCACTTACCAATGCATTAGTAACTAGGATATATGCTTGCAATTTTCTGCGTAAATTGTCGAAGTTTAGGCCATTTGAAATTATCTATAGTCGCATTTCATATATTCTGAGTTTAATTTGTTTTTATATTATGTTTTCGTAGCCACTATCTCTCTTTGAGGAACATTTTTCACTTAAATACATTACTCTGAATGGCATTATAGTGTTTATAGCTGGGTGAGAAATCCTGTGTATTTTGCATGAAGTTTTAACCTAAAATTTAGGAGCTGTTCTTGTTTAAATTTAGATTTTAACGTAAAATCTGTTGATCTGTCGATAAGTTGCTGAATCTCTTTCATTATACGTGTTTTTCCCACAAATGAAAAAAAGTGCATTTTCATTAAAAAACTATGTAATTTTTCAAAACATTATACTGACGAGTATATGATTATTTCGTGGAACCCAAGATAGTAAACTATAGATTATTCACAATCTAGTAGCTAGCCCCAGTGCGTGTTTTCATATTATTTTATTACATTATATTAAAAGATTAAAAAATAGTACAAAATGAAGTTGTTATGTATAAATAAATTTTTCAGTTTTAATGATTAGAATGAACTTTAGATACTTATGATTATACAAACTTTACAGAAAACGTGAATCCATTCTTTGTAGATACATTTATGAAATTCTTTTCAATTTCTTATTTTTATGACTCGTGGAACCTTTGGAACGGTCTCATGGAGCCCCAGAGTTCCATTTGGAACATCAGGGAACAGTTTGAAGACCACTGCTATTACATATTGTATCAATAACTTAACTTTATAATATTTTGTAAAATTTCATGTTTTCTTTAAAGTAAAACCTTGGCACTCGGAGCAAGACGCTGTAGATTTATTTGACAGTCTGTGGGTTAAAATAAACTAATAAAATATTGAGAAAGGATCCTGTTAACTCAAAAATGTTCTTTTTATTTACATACCTTTTCTCAATCAAGTTTAGTATATAATTTTAATTAAATTCGTAGAATGATATCGTTGAATATTCTTGCAAGTTCCTAGTTACAAGTAAAATTTTAAAATGGTAATTAATCATTTCAGAAAATAAAATCTCCAGGTGATACAAAAAAACCCTAATGTTTTCGACGTTAATCTTTTATCTTTAATTACAAGTAGATCATTAAACTTGAGCCTGTTTATTAAGGCTTCAAGAAAGTTTAAGCACGTGCGTAATAAACCTTATAAAAAGAAGAAAAAGAGTTCGTTGTCATTAGTGACATTGTTGCTAAGGCTCAAATGCTTAAAATAAGAAAAAGCCGTTTGGAAAAATGCCATCGTTACTTAGGGATGCAATACAAATCGTGTTAAGTTACACGGGTGGACAAAATTTTAGAGATTTTGTATGCTTAGTCAAATCTCTCTCGATCGGCTTAAGTTAAAACTAACATTTTTAAACAAAGATGCATTTTTTTTGTGTCGATTACGTAAGCGCGCACGTGAGTTGAGTTTCTAAAGGAAAATTCTTTGTAAGAACACAGGGGGAGTACAAATGATGGACCCGATTTTAAAAAATGTTTTCGGGACTACTCTATGTATTACAATAAATGAAGCACGAATGTACGAATAAATATACCAAGAGTTTTTTTTCCCGCCAAAGATCAAAAGCACATTTATATTGCTGTGATAGAAATCCAAACATGGCGACAATGACAGAGAAGAGTTTTTGCGTATTAGAGTAAGCACTGGCTTTTAAATTCCTACACTATTAGCTCACAATCTCTATATATTTATTTATCTTCGTGGAATTTTCAGTCGGTAATAAAATACATTTTAAAGCGCTCGATTGAGCTGAAATTTTATACACATGATTTTATTTTCGATGACAATGCAATAATTTTTTAATTACAATTAATAAAAATTACTTGATTAAAATTAATTATTTAACGAATTACAAATATACCCCCATTGGCATCATTTTTGGCGACTTAGCGACCCTTTTGACGACTTGTGCAAATACTTGAAAAAAAAATTTCACGTTTTAAAGCATTCAGTTGAACTGAAATTTTATAGACAAGATTATTTTGGATGACAATGCAATACTTTAATGATAATTAACAAAAATTAATTATTCTGTCATATGTATATACATATTTTTATTAATTATAACTAGTTAATAAAAAGTAGCTAAAATAACATTTTTCTTTGTTGATCTAAGTAGGAATTGACTTAAGAAAAAAAAAAAAATTTTATCTTACTTGTTTCAGTTATTTTTGTGCAACGTGCAGTTAGAAAATCGCTACCGAAAAGAAGCACCAACCAATATATCATGATACCATTCTACAATTGTATCATCAATTTAAGAAAACAGGTTGCTTGTGTAAAAAGAAAATTAGTGAAAGGCCAAGCGTCTTGGAATAAACGATGGAGAGAGTGAGGCAGAGTTTTGTTCTAAGTCCATGGGAGTCTACGAGAGTTGCCCCCTGTGAATTTGGAATGACCCAGAAAATGGTATGGAAAATTTTACAAAAAAAAATTAAATTTCAAGCCGTATCATTTGTAATTGACACAACAGATAACAAAGGATGAAAAATAAGCATTTGTGCTGCATTACGAACCATTTGTAGAGTGAGGCTACAAAATGTATGAAACGAACTGATTTACAGCTTAGACGTATGCGGTGTAACAAGACAGTTACACTTCAAACATTAGTAACAGAAAAAAACTGGGTATAATTCTCTTTACTTTAATGTATCACTTGCGTGCAGTAGTTTCGATAATATGATTTTTAAATTCGGGTCCATTATTTGTAATCACCCTATACTTGTAAATTTTAGGCTTCGTTCTCAAAGCTCGCAGACTTTCATAGAGGGTTTTTTTTACAACATTCAGTAAAATTCAAAATAAACAGTTGAAATAACCATTCACCACCCTTTAAATAATGCACTGAGGTGAGAAATGCATGAATTATTATAAAGCAATCTCCTGTTCAGATTGCTAGAGACTTTAAAAGATAAAGTTCTGCTTTGTGTGCAAACTATGGCGAAAGTTTAATGATCCAGGATTCTTAAAGAGATGACTTGAGAAAGGTCACTCAAAGGCCACGGCGACCTTTGAGGATATGGAGAGTTGTAAAAGTTTCTGACATTTTAAGGAGAGTTCGTACAAAATTTCAACAATTTCTCAGCTATCTCGTTAATTTCATAGTGGCACAGAAAAATTTATTTTAAATTAGAATTATTAAGGTATCCGACTACGTTCGGAACCGTGATTTTAAAAAGCGCATAAATGGATAATTTTCATGATATTTAGTGTCACTTAGATTAGAATATTTGCATAAAATTGTTTTAAGAACATTTTGACAAAAAAAATTATTTAAATACAATATTTTGGCGAAAAATTAACTTAGAACAATCTTTTTTCCAAATGTTCTCCTTTTGTGAAAAATTCTTCTATTAGAATAATATTTTGCCTGTATATAGATCAGAACTCTGTTCAGAGGCTCAACTAGAATTTTTGAAATATATAACTTAGAAGTGGGTTCATTCATGTTTTATGACAACAGAGGGGAGCAATTTTAAAGAAAAAAACGTGAATAATTATTTCAATTGGTGGTAACTGTGAAATTAATGTGAATTTTTCAAAAATTCTAGTTGAGTCTCTGTAGAGAGGTCTGAGCTATATACAAGCATAATATTATTATAATAGAACCATTTTTCATAAGAGGAAAACATTTGGAAAAAAGATTATTCTAAGTTAATTTTTTGCCAAAATATTATATTTAAATATTTTTTTTTGTCAAAATGTCCTTAAAACAATTTCATGCATATATTCTAATCTGAGTAACACTAAATATCATGAAAATTATCCATTTACGCGTTTTTTTTAAATCATGGTTCCGAACGTAGTCGGATACCTTAAGTAGGTTGCAATTTTCAACAAATGGGTAGTTCAAAAATTACTCGATCACCAATAATAAAATTACAAACAAAAATTTCTGGATATTTATGTTTTTGTATAACAGTAAAATGATTTCATCGTTACTAAAAAATTGATTCGAAAATTTTTTTAGTTAGAAATTAAAATAAAAAATTAGTAAACATGTAACAGCAATGGTCTTTTTAAAAATTGTAACTGTATGAAAAGGCAAAAAAAAGGGTAAAAATTCTATTGTAAAGAAAATGTATCAATTAAAGAGTCTCACTAAATTATCTACTACAGAAATACGTGAAATCGTGAAAATATGCCGTTCCTATAATCAACCTGTTAACCCACAAAAGGTTTTAAAAGTAATTTGCGTGGGGAGTGTGGAAAAATATACTCTATAAAAGAGAAAAAAACACGACGCACCAAGAACGAGGTTTTCGATAGAGACAAAAATTGGTGGATAGAAAGATTATGTACAGAATAGAGAATGATTAAAATTTCAGAAAAATTTAATGATATATTTCAGAGCTACACATAGTTACGAAATAACGAGCTGAATAAGGTGTTGGCCCATCTCTAGCATGGATGCAAGCTGCCATACGACGTGGCATAGAGGGATAAAGCACCCTGATGGTCTCCTGCGATATTTCTTACCCAATTAGCTCCAATTGTTGTGCCAGGTCATCAACATTCCCTGGTAGACGCAGTCACCTTCCCATCCTATCCCAGACATGCACGATTGGAGAGAGATCTGGTGGTCTGGCTGTCCAAGGAAGTGTTTGACAAGTTGTAAGACAGTTCATAGCAACACGTGCCGTATGTGGTCTTGGCATTATCTTGCTCAAAAAAAAGGTCAGGGTACTGCAAATAGAATGGTAGCAAAACAGTTCTCAGAATGTCATCGACGTAACGCTATGCTGTAAGTGTGCCTCTAATGACGACCAAAGGGGTTCGGCTGACAAAAGAAATGGCACCCCAGACCATAACTCCTGACCGAGGGCTTGTGTGGCGTGCAATAGTGAACGCCGGATCGGTACGCTGCCTTGGGCGTCTCCGGACATGTCTTGAACAATCATTAGGACACAGTTGGAAGTGGGATTCATCGCTTAACACTATACATTTCCAGTCAGCATGATTCCAACCCGATCGAGTCAAGCACCACTGTAATCTGGCGCGACATCGTGTAGGCGTAAGTGGCAGGTGACGTAGTGGTTGGTACGAGCATAAATTTCACTCTATCAGCCGTCTGTGAATGGTCATGGTGGACACTCATGTGCGGGTCACCCGATTCATCGTTATCAACCATCAATCGGGCGCTATGACAGCTGACCTGACAATCAATCTGTCCTCCCGATATGCTGTGGCCTAAGTCGACCGCTACCATCAGTACGCTGAAATTTTACCATTGTCCATCCATTCTTGCCAGCATTTTCTTATGGCCGCATCGCTTCGATCCATATGACGAGCGATTCTCCAATTTGACCAACCTTCCTCTTTCAATCCGATGATTGGACCTCTTTCAAACTCTGACAGTTACTCGTAATGAGCTCGAATATTGCGCGCGGCGAGGCATTTTTTTAGTCGTCGAAAGGTATCCAAAATCGCAATGCAACAGAAATTTTGACCATCAGATTGAGAATCGCTTCTTATAGACTCCTGATGTGTGTACAGTTCCGATGCGCTGTAGCTTCCGCTATTCATTCATTGAACACCAAATTTTAATCATTTGCATGTTCGGTACAAATGTCTTTGAATACAAAATTTCATTACAATGGGGCGCAACTCATTCTTGGTACTTCGATTTTTTTTTGTTATAGAGTGTACAAAGGTATTTTCATATAAAACTGAACGAAAGATTACTTTCTGTTTATATCTATATTTTCTCAAAAATCATGAAAATTGTCTTATTGGGAAAAAAACATTTTAGGAGAGAGAGAGAGAAACATTTGTAAAAAGTATTGTACTCGTATTTTTAAACAATGTATTTTTGTCAGTCTTGATTTAATTCACGCTTTTGTAATCATTAAGATATCGCTCTCACATTTCTATCTCTCTCCCCTTATAGATAGTGTTACCTTATAGATATTACCCCTTATAGAACATGCAAATTGGAGTTCGAAGATTTTATGCTATGAATCTCAAATAGCAAAACAGTTCTTCAGGATTGATGAAAATTTATTGTACAAAAACAATCCTTAGAATACAGGATATAGCAAGAAATATCGCTTAATAAATTCCAGTAGGTCTACACATCTTCTACAGCGCTTAGACACAATTATCAGTGTCTAAAAGTACAAGTACATAAAGTTTATTTGGAAGCAACTAATCGCTAGTGGAATCTTCAATAGTCAAAGTAATACTGTCTCAGTTTCAGCGAGCGGCTACTATTTATAGCCTACGAGGCTATCTTCAGGCACTTTCTCGAAAGATGGAACATCCTAGATAGAGATTTTCATAGATTTCTCCATTAATTTTCAGATGCATCCATATGGTCACCAGAAATTATGCTATCTTGGCTCCATCACCAACATTTTGCCAAGTTTCCATTGAGTCGACTTTATAATTTAACGGAACGGCGTTGCTAGCTAAAATTACAATTTTTATCATAAAATAAATGCAATGGAAGGTGATATTAACGTATTTAACATCCGAATATAAATTATTTACCCTATTTAAGCATTAATTGCAAAAAATTCTTAAAAGTGTGTTTGTGTATGCGTGCGTGTGCGTGATGAGAACTTAAATTACAAAACTATTGATGTGGCGGGATTAAAATTCCATAGCCTTTAGTTTCTAAAAAGACATTTATGAACTTTAAACCATTCTCTAAAATTGTTCTTTCGTGTTATATTGATTTTCTTGCATAGAAAATATTACGCAAATAATTTTTTTTTCAAAAAAATATTGAAACACGTTGTTTAAAAATGTATTTATTTTTTAAAAATTTTAATATGCATTGTTACATAATTTCATAAAAGTGTTGAGAAAAGATATT
This sequence comes from Trichonephila clavipes, assembly GCA_019973935.1. Classification (NCBI taxonomy): domain Eukaryota; kingdom Metazoa; phylum Arthropoda; class Arachnida; order Araneae; family Nephilidae; genus Trichonephila; species Trichonephila clavipes. The sequence goes on along the minus strand of BMAU01021254.1, from coordinate 369,605 downwards.
TATAGAATGAAAAATTATTCTTTCAATTCGACTCATTATTTCTAATAACAATTGTGTGAAGCCAGTATCTAGGTTTTCAGGTCAGGGTTTTGGTTGAATCAAGCCAATTTCATTTCAGCTCATCGATTTATTTTTGCTTCGTTGTAGTCTTGCCCAATGTCTGTTTCACTTCCCCTGAGATGAGTTTAGTTGTTTCCCTTTAATATTTTATTTCGGCTAAAGGGTGCACAAAAGTGTCTTCATGGTTCAGTTGATTATTTTTAGAGATATTTTTCTCAAAAGACTTTTAAATATCATTCGAAGTATGTTATCTTCAAAAATATATTCTGTTGTATGTAATGATTTGTGGATGATTTCAAGAACCTTTTCGTTTCCATTGAATGAAAAAAATAATATCGTCAGAGTGTTGCTCATTAAATGAATGTGTACTCTGACTTTTAGTTCTTGAGTGTATCTGAAAATTTAATTTATAAATTATAAAATAAAATCTACAAGAAGGAGGAAGCAATATTTAAAATTACATTGCATTTTTTTTGTTAATTTTATCAAGTTTCTTTTGAGAAAATTACTTAGTAAAAAACAGAATTTTCATTAATAGAAATTTTTTTAAAAAAATATAAATAAATAAATAAACGCTGTATTGATTTCCTTGAAAATATAATTCGTTAATCTTTTTTGCTGTTCAAGTAAAAAAATAAAATTACAAAATTGGAAAGAATTCTAATAATTTTTTATCCTTATTCTTAATAATTACACTTGCAAATGGTTTATGATAATTAAAATAATTCTATGAGTCCTTTCAACGAGTACGATAAATAATATTAAATATTATACATGGTTTCATAAAGCCTGCCACCAAATTTTCTCTTAATTTTTCAATTTCTACTACTAGTTCACTTCTTCCTATAACATCGCGTAAAGATTTGTGGGTAAATAAGCCTATTTAAAGGTGGAGCGAGCACTGATGAAAAAAAAAAATACGCATACTCGAAAAGGCTTAACTGGTGACTCCTCGCCGAATTGTTATCTATTATTCTACTCGGTTGCACGCCTAAGGGCCTCTATGTTGTATTTTATGTGATTGAAGAAAAATAAAGACGTTATTATAGCGATGATACCCTCCTTATTTTACCAGCAGGTCTAGGGCCAGTCATATATATATATATAGGGCGAGTGTGACCAAATAGCAGGAATTGAATGAGGTGATATTTTCTCGTTTGATTATTTTGATCTTGTTTATTAAACTAATAAAAAGTAATTTATTGTACATGTGTTTAATGATAAACATGTATGGTTTTTCACTGAAAAAATAACTCAAAAAAGCAATGAATTCCATGTAATAAATTTCCTGTATAAGGTTGGATCCTTTTTAGTCCACGCCTTTATTCATCACAAGCGGTGATCCTTATATTGGATTGAAATTAAATATAGACAAATGAGCAGCTATATATAGCGCAATCTTTTTTTCATTTGCCAAATGTGGTCTAAAATAGGATTTAACCAAACAAATTTACACCTTAAATTGAAAAGTGGTCGATAAGAAACAACTGCATAAGAACACATTTGAAAATGGCAAGAGGGGGAAAGTTTTTTCGTGTAGCTGCATTATTCGCATTGTAGAGATTTATGCTCCTGTCAAAATGAATAGCTGACAAGGTGCCCGATGAATAATCAAAACGGGAAATGAAATGACGATGTAAATTACCAATGCCAAACTCAATATGGAACACTGAGAGCAATTCTCAGGTTCTGGAAAAATAAATAAATCATGGAATAAGAATTACATTTGGTTGAGGGGGAAATTTCACACGAAATGAAATGATAAAGCAGAGTGTTTGTTCATGTTCAGAAATCAATGAGGTATTATGATTTCGTTTAGCATAGCGTCGTTATGTTTAAATACCTTGATACGACACACTGTCCTTAATTTAAATTTTAAAGTTAAACATTAACTAACTTAAACAACTGGAATTAACGCTTTGAAATACAGCGACGATAATTTGTATTTAAAACATTTGTTTGCTTTCTGTTTCAAAATAGAAGCAGTAGCTTAGAGTGCAAAGGTGGTAAATTATTTTGATCAATAGAGTTCTTGAGTCTGAATTTCACTTTAGGGCCGCAGTGATAGGTGACGTAAATTCTCCTACAGCATGATATGGAGAAGAAATTAAAAGAGGGAAGGTCATTGACTGAAGTGTCACCTCGTCATTTGACCGTAATTTAAAATTACGAAATCCAATAACTTTTATACGAGAATCATACCTTTTTATGTAGCTTGGGGCCCACTATACTTTAAGCTAAAGCATTGTTCTCTCTCTAAAACTTATTCACATATAGGGTCGTCCAGAACGTTCGTGTCAGTTTTCAGCTAGTGGCATAAGGACAACTCTAAATAATAACAATAATTGTGCTAAGAATTTTGTGTAATTAATGCTTAATTTTATCTTAAAATAGTGTAAATAATTTATATCTGTACGCTTAATACGTTAATATTACTTTTTGTTGTACTTATTTTGTGATAAAAATTGTAATATTCGCAAGTAACGCTGTCCTTTACATTATAATGGCGTTTTAATGGAAACTTGACGATATAGCCAAGTTGGCATCATTTTTGGTGACATCGTTTAGGTGACTTGGCGATCTTATAGATATTTCTGAAAATTACTGCATTGATCTATTACATACATCATGATCTATGATGTAAGCGGAATTTTCAAGAAAGCGCTTGAAGATAGCCGAGTAGACTACACATAGAATTTTCTCGCTGAAACTGAGTCAGTTTTACTCCCGCAGTTGAAAAGTTTCCTAGCGAGTAATTGTTTGCGTGGATAAACTTTAACTTAAAGTGTCTATTTTTTAGACACTGATAGTTGTGTTTGAGTGCTGGAGTAGGTAAAAATCTTATGTGGAACTGATTGATCAAATTTTACTGTTTATATCCTACATTTTAAGGATTGTTTTCCGATGATAAATTTCATCGCTTTTAGAGAATTGCTTTGCTCTTTGGTACAAATAGCATAAAATCCACGAGCCCCGATCTACGTAGCAAATAATTATAAATGGCATGTATACATATACTAAAAGATAGTACTTCAGGCATATTTGGAAAACGTTTGGTTTTTATACGTTAATTTTTGTCAGTTTTATATGCGGTTTTTATGGCGAAGGCTCCGCAGCCGAAGAAACTGTGCAGAAAGGGTTTGCCAAGTATGAAATGGGTGATTTTAGCCATAAGGATAAAGAATGCCTGAGTATGTTCTCCACCACAGATGAAGATCAGATTAAAGGACTGAATGAAAATAATGTTAAAAATATCATAATCCACCATCCACGAGCATTTTTGTGAATCCCTACCTGATGTATGGATTTCCCACGGTTTATGTAGAAAAATCTCTGTTAATATCCTTTAATTTGCAATTTAATATCTCGTTATATAAACGCAAAGAGGAAACACCGTTTTTGAAGCAATTTGTTACTGGGAGGTGAAAAATGAATCATTTATAAAGAGGTTAAGCAAAAATGATTTTGGAGAAAGCAGTCTTCATCCGAAGAAAGCTATGCTCTGTGTTATGGGATTAGAAAGAAATCCTAAAATCCTACATCATGAGATTTTACCAAATAATGAAATTGACAAATTCAGATATATTTCCTCCTCAATTAAACAAAATAATTAAAAAAATGGAACAAAGATATTCAGAAGTAGCGAATTAGTAGACATCTGCATTTCATTTAGACAGTGCGCAGAATCGTATGTCTTTGACAACTCAATAAAAGTTATTAGAGTGTTCTATCCCATTCACCATGTTTGTTTGCCAGACCTCGTACCTTTCAGGTGTGTACCTATATCAATCATTATATAGTTCCCTTATTGGAAGAACTTAAATTCTTTGATCGAAATAAAAAAAATCAAATAAAAAAGAGTTTCGCCGAAAACCCTGACAGGCTCTAGAAAGACGAAATTTTTAAGTTGACAAAAAGATAAGAAAATGATGTGGAACCAGAATGGCAATTGAATAATTAAGTGAAAGTATAGCAAAATTTAAATGTGCTGTACGAGGCCATAAGACACACTGTGTTCTGTCAAAAAGACACAAGCAAGAAAAAGTTCAACATGCTATTTGTCGATTATCTAAGGACAATAAAACTACAATAACTTGAGCAACATATGTCAGTTTTGCCACATGTGGAACACCGTGCAATTCTCTGTGGCACGCTGCCTTACTCTATAAATTTGTCAATTTTTGAGTGGATGGAAGCTGATAAATCTCTGATAGACCTTATTTGGTAAACATCTTCAGAATTATGGATATTTACGGAACTATGAAAAAATCTGACTGATAACTAAATAAAAATAAACTTACAGCTATTTTGTAAATTATTGAATGTCTTTGCTGGAGAGATTGAATTGTTTGAAAAAAGAAAATTACATATACTCAGCTCTCCGCTTATGGTTCAACTTATCAAAGTAAAAGATGTTTCCTCATATCAAAAATATTTCGAGTCCGGCGGGAAATTTTTTAACAACTGAATGCTCAGAATCGTGACAAATTGAAAGTCTCACCTTATACCCCTGATTTAGCGATATAAAAGTAGAACGGTCCAAGCAGTAGGTTCGCATTAAAAATCTTTATTTATCTTATTCAACTGCAACGAAGGGAAATACTTTTATTTCACGTTATCTACTTTCTTTTTTAATAAATATGTTAAAAAATATATATGTACAATTTTAATTTATTTTACTTTTGTTGAAGAAATAGTTATATATTTCATACTGTTCATTTTTAAAATTAAAAATGTAATAAAACTGATAACATTTATATTATTGACCTCTATTCCCCAACTCTGCATGCAATATCGTGGAAAGCGAATTATTTAGAAAAATGTCCTAAGGTGGCACGCTTAATCCTATTGGTTTTGTTATTGTTTGTTGTTTCTAATGCCATCTGTCTGACGTAGTCAAATCGAGGTCCACAAAATTCATCGTGGCAAGAGGCTAGATGTACGCCTAACGTTGGCCTTAGCCTTGAGCACCATACAGGTGACAGTACGATTTAGCTCGGTGAAATTCCCGAAGGGACGATAGATTTTTGCGATAGATGGCGACACCACCGATCTCCATCTCCACAAATTAGGCATGGAGCTGAAGGGGAGGGAAATATTCTGCAGTCCCCTGCACTCGTGATTTCAGCTGCGACATTCAGCTAAGACATTCGGACGTACTGATTAAACGAGCACGTATTCCGCGTGTACTCGGAGGGAATTTGGTGGCATCGGGCATCGAACCCAGGCTATCCAGTCTGGAGTCCGATGCTCTAACCACTTGGATACCAACTGCCCTATCCTATTGGTAGATTGGTTTGGCACGTCACAACAAAAAAAGTGCCGATCCCTGGTGTATAATATAAATAATTATAAAAAAGGGATTGGGGTGACTCCATCACCCCGCGTGACCACTAACGTTAGTATCCAGTGTGCACCTTCATCCGGGTTAAACTTAATCATCATGCTGTGCTTGAAATGGGAATGCTTTTTTTAATTTAAAAAGTAGCAATTATATACCAAAATTTTGCAATAATATACTTAAAGGAATTAAATTTCAAACACATATCTAACCGACAGTGAAATCCATATCCTGTCACTTAGCTGTCAAGATCCTTTTATTAAGCATGATGAATGGTATAGTGTAATATATAGAATCAAAGGCTCGAAACAAGCCTTTAACTCTCAACTTTTCACCTTCTTTCCCGTTGTTCTATCTGAAATATACTAACCATGAATTAAATAACTTACTATCCATCATTATGATCTATGACTCTGGCTGATACTAACCATGAATTAAATAACTTACTATCCATCATTATGATCTATAACTCTGGCTGATACTTAAAGTACGAAATTCATATATCATAACGAAGGTTAGTGACATACTTAAATTTTCATTGTGATTGTTTCACACTTGCATTGGGTTGCTATGTGGTTAGTTACAAAATATGGCGATGTCGTATATAATAATAAAATATACTGTCAGTAGGTGAGAAGTCATGGTCAAGAGCTTCGTGGTCGATGATATTCATGCTGAGTCATGAATAAAGTCCGTATGTCAACAAAGATTCCATTGCGCTGAATTACAGGGGCTGCTATGTATTAAATAGAAACTGGTATCTAAGTTCTTCCGTAATATGATCTGGAAATAAAAGAATAGAGAACAATTCTCATTATATGAACACTGTTACAAATTGTGTGTAATGAATTTTTAAAACAGTGTAAATAATTTATATCTGTGTGGATGAGTAATACATTTATATTATTCTATGTTGTATTCACACATTTTATGTTAAAATTGTAATATTCGTAAGAAACGCCGTTCCTTACATTATAATGGTGATTCAATGGATCCTTTTTGGTGACCATTGTGGCGACTTTGGCAAGTTCGTGACCCGATGAGCTCTTCTGGAAATTAGAGAAAAGTCTACTATTATCACCACCTACGACGCAAGCGAATTTCTCTCGAAAGATCCGTGAGGCCTTTAAATAGGGAGTCGCTTGCCAAAACTGAGTTAGTCTTGTTTTGACCGTTGAAGAGTAGTATTGATTTGGCCGTGAAGAGTCGATTAGGGATTTCTTCGACTAATGCGTAGGACAAGCGAGTGCTTGCGAATAATCTTAAAAAATATTTGTATTTTAGATATTAATGGTTGTGCCTGAGACCCATAGAAAGTGTGAAGGTCTTCTGAGATGTATTAAGTGAATTTGAGTACTGTATCCTGTATTTCAAGAATTATTTTTCAAAAATAAATTTCCAAAGCTCCTGAAGAACTGTCTTGCTCTATACGACTGATTTTTATAAAATCCTCGAACCTCGATCAATGGAACAATACGATTCAAAATGTGCGAAGTCCGTCTCTTATACCCTTTGTGTGATTCTACAGCGAAAGTACTCGACTGCGTTCGGAGCCGTAATTTTACAAACGCGTGCAAACGAATATTTTTTAATATTAAGTATCACTTAGATTAGAATACACGTATAAAATTGTTTTATGAATATTATTAGAATAAAAAATTATTTAAATGCAATTTTTTGTCAAAAAATGAACATAGAATGACATATTTTTAAAACATTATCCATTTATGAAAAATGAATCTATAATAACACTTTGTCTATGTATAGCTCAGACCTCTGTACAGAGCTTGAACCAGGATTTTTGAAAGTGTATAACTTAGAAGTGAATTTATCCATATTTTAATGCATCAGATTGGAAAAATATTAACAAAAAAAAAAAGAAAGAAAGAACGCCTATCATTATTTTAAATGGTACTAAATCTAAAAATAATGTGAAATTTTCAAAAAATTCTACGTTAATTTCTAGCCAAAATACGAAAGGGGTCTCAGGGGTGTTAAATTTCTCTAGAGGGCTGAAAATATAAACAATTTTCAAACAGATATAATTCTTTTAAATTTAAATTAAATAATTCGAATCTTTTACACATTATTTATACAGAAATAGGGCTCCAGAAAAGTATAAAATGTTTAAAATATAATCATAATTTAAAAAATTATAAGTATATGAAAATAAGAAACTTTTCTATGAGAAATATTTATTAAGTTTTACGTCACGAATGCTATTTTCTAAAATAGTAGCTTTAATTACTAGCTATGAGTTGATTTATAAAGTTAAATGTATCCTTATTACTCTGTAGTAATATTATATTAGTAGAATGATAAACTATATTTTTTAAAAAATAAAAAAATTACATTTTCCAAATTTTTTTTAAAATATTTCAATATTTTTAAAATATTTTGAAATACAAAAGGTATATTATTCTTAAATGATGTAGGGCTTAAAGAGTATGATACATTTTATAATTATATAAAATTTTATACAACAGAGGCTACTATTTTAGAAAATAGCGTACGCAACGCAAAAATTTCTTAATATTTATTATAGAATTTTCATATGTTTATAATTTTAAAAATTATGATTATATATTAAACATTTTTACCTTTTCTGAAGCCCCATTCCTTTATAAATACTGTGTAAAAGATTCGAATTATTTAATTTAAATTTAAAAGAATTATACCTATTTGAAAATTGTTTATATTTTCAACCCTCTTGAGAAATTTAGCACTCCTGAGACCCCTTGATAATTTTTTATAGTATATAATGATATTCTTAAAATAAATTTTTATAGTCAAAATATCCTTCAAATAATGCTTTATAGTGATAATATTCGCAAAAATAATTATATACGTGTATTTTAATCTTACATAAGTGACACGAAATATTAAAAAAATATTCGTTTGTACTCTTTTGCAAAACCGTGGCTCCGAACGTAGTAGGTTACCTAAAATTCAATTCAAACAACAGACTGAAAAATGTTTCACTGCCATGTTTGATTATATATAATAAAACAGCATTTACAGAAATGATACAGACCTGCTGCGTTTCACTGTCACTTAAGATTCCATGCAGAAAAGCAATATTTTCAGAGATGTAACTGGTTTGCTAAGTGTGGAGTGTCACTACCAAATAAATTATATTTAGTAAAATGCGATTTATACAGACATGGTAACCTTCGAATAGGGAGGTAAATTTCAATGTGTTCAACAATTCTTTAATCTTTTGAAAATAATTGATTCTTAAGTAATTTGCAATGAATTGGCATTTTTAAAGTTTATCTCCTCGTATCATGTGCCTTAAAAAATGGTTTAAACTTATGACAATTATCCTCATGTCTCATTTTTATGTGAATAAGTTGTATTTCATTGTTGTCTAACAATTAATTTTACTACTATTTATTATTACGGATTGAAAAAAAACACCATATATAATGAAATTTTTCATGTGGTTTCATTAAAAACATAAATGCATTTTTTTATGTGGTTGATAAAAAGTTCTGATATATGTATACATAATTATGTTTAGTTGCTGATATTTAACAAATAAAAAGGGTTACAATTTTCTTAATAGTTAGAAAATAATATTGAGTCATCAAAATATAAAGATTACATCCTAAAAATTATAAAACAATGATAAAATGCAAAGCTCATGAAACAAATAGTAATATATTATTAATGACATTTCCATATTTTAAGTAATGTAATACCAACAAAAGTTTGCAACACTTTTAATTTTTTCTTACTCGGTCCCACAATAACAAAAAATAATAATGTTCAGAGTTGTGAAATATAACAGCAATTCTTACAATGAAATTATCTGTAACGAAATAATTGAATTATTTAAAAATATTTTAAAGAAAAATTACTTAAGTTCAGTTTTTATCTCTTTTATCTCATCTGTATATAATAATGTTCGATATGAAGCTAAAACTTCACATTCGAATTTTAATTCTTTGGTTGGAAAATTTTTTACATTTGCAAGTTCCCTAAATTTTTCACTAAATTGTAATATATTCCGGATAATATATTGTCAAAATGTTTTTAAAAATTCTATTCTTGATATTACCTAAACATTAAAAATAATCATTAACTCAGGGATAATCCACAGAATATTTCAGTTCCCACAATTGAATATTTTACCCCAAAGAAAGATTTTACTACCACACATAATATTGTTACGTTGATCGGGTTCGAGGATTTTATGCAAATCAAGTACAAGACAGTTCTTGAAGAGCGATGAGAATTTATTGTCGAAATTCTCCAATCCTCAAAATAAAGGATACAGCAGCAATATTCACAGAATAAATCTCAGAAGGTCTACATACCTTCAACAGCACTCAGACACAATTAACAGTGTCTAAAATACACGCAGGCAAAAGATTATCTACAAGCACAGCCGAACTAATCGGAAATCACGGTCAAGGCAAGTTTACTAGTCGCTAGTCAAAACAATACTAACTGTTTCGGCAAGCACTGCTCTATTAATATACTCGGCGGAAACTTCCAGAAAGATCCACTTGCGTCATAGAGCGTGAAATTAGTGTATTTGTCTACAAATTTCTAGAAGAATCCAGAGGGTCCCAAACTCGTCAACATATTCGCCAAAATGGTCACCAACGTCACCAAATCTGTGGCCAACTTGGTCACCAAATATGATGCCAACTTGGCTCTATCGCCACATATCGCCAAGTTCCCATAGAAACATTATTATAACGTAAGGGACGGCTTGTTGCTTGTGAAAATTACAATTTTAACATAAAATAAATATAACATAGAGTAATATAAATGCATTGCACATCCAAATACAAATTCTTTACACTATTTACACAAAATTTGTAACACAATATACTTAAATCCCTTCTCAAAAAAGAAAAAGCTGCTTATACTTTAAGCCTCTTTGTCATAGGATTAATCTACAGTATTAACTCACTTTCGTACGTTTATCCCTATTAGACGAGGTTACTGTGGATACAAAATGTAGCGAATCCGATTTTATTCTAGAACATAAAAAAAGAAAAAGCGCTTTGAAAGTATAAAGATAAGCAGCACTTTATGATATTGTATTTCCTCTCGTACAAATGTGCGGGAGGGAATTTATTGTTGATTTCTGGCTAGCAGCCATGGTAGGTTCGCGTATACTACTATCGTGAGTAATGGGCAGTATTTCTTTTTTTGACTTGTTTTCTTTTATGAACTATCGGCAATCGTGTTTGGGGACCAAAAGAGAGAAAACATTTTGTTTCTTTTTTAAAAAAGAAAGAGCAAAAAATCTCCATAGTAAAGTCCATTTACTCGTTGCCAGAGTTCAGAAGAAAGTATGAAAAAGGTTTATGACACTTTAATAAGAGCTTTGAGTGGAAAAGTTTTTGAATACAAAGTTCTTTTTATTTTGTAAGGACGCATTTATGGCTGATGTTGGCCGAAAGAAGTTTTCCGAAAGAGAGTAGCGAGGTTTGAATTAAATTATTCACTGAATAGTTAAATAAGTTGAAAGAAAAGAGTGAAATGTGAATTCGACGGCATGTGTTCGAATAACAAAATGCAACTGCTAAAAGAAAGTTCTTAGTGAAACTACCAAAAGAACTAAAAGATCTGTTGGGTTACTCGAAATTATACGAACGACTGCTTGGCGAACATTTCTTTTTTAAAAATTTGAATGTCAGTGGTTTTCAACATCCTTTCTTTAGAGTTAAAGAAGAATTTCAGAAGTTGTACTTTTGTGTTATAAAATAATATATATATATATATATATATATATATATATATATATATATATATATATATATATATATATATATATATATATATATATATATATATATATATATATATTATGATATATAACAGTAATTGTTTATATTTAGTGTGTATTTTGAAACAAAATACCTGAAATGATGTAACGAATGCAAAAGAAAATGTATTAAAGTAAAAAATTAATTTATTGCATTTATTTCAAAAATTATTTGTATTGCAATTATGATACATGAGCACACATAGCTTTTATTTGTTCATAAAATATTTAACAACATTAGTCAGTAGTAAATATTCAATTATAAATAATTATTATATAGGAAATATCCGTAATCATTTTTATTTAGACTAAGAATTGATTTAAGCATTGTTAAAGTTTTGTTTGTGATAATTTAAATTCTTTTATATAGCTTTTTTATGTATACAAAACAATAATAAACTTTAACTTGCATTGAACCTCATTCAGTAGCGCACACAGGAATTTTTCAAGGGAGGGGGGAGTCCGGGGTCGAAAGTTCACCATTCTTGTATCATGCTCCTTTTGATTTTGTCGATTTTCGGGAACAAAACACAGTAAAAAACAAATGTTTGAATAAATAATTAGCATTAATTAATAAAATTAATCATTAATAACAAGTAATTAATTAAATTTTACGTACTATAGACTTGGAATTATAATCAATCGGGAAAAAAATCAAGGGCCTTGGGGGGGGTGTCTGGACCCCCCTCCCCCCCCTTGTGTGCGCCACTGACCTCATTGATTATTCCTCGTATTATGTCTTCTTCAGATGTCATTCAAACTTAGTTTATCGTTTGTGATTTTTTACTTTACTCATTTTTCTTTCAATATTAATTAACTTTTGTGTTTAAGTAAATTATTACATCCCACAGATCGGGAAAAAAGAACTATGAGAAGGAGAAATTACTTCACGGGAATTATATGATTGAAAATTAAGATTATATATTAGGGGGGAAAATTTTATTTTAACTCATATCATTTCTTGAATAATTCTTTGCGGAAATATCATGCGCTTTTCTTTAAGGATCTCAAATGATAGCGTACTGTTGAGTACGGTGAATATAATACACACCTATAGTTTCAAGCAGCATTTTTTACTTTTAGGTACATTCGCCGTATAACGCCCCCTTCTACAAATAAGTTTGAAATGTACGTAGGCAATGCTCTTATGTTTTGAAGTCAGTTATTTGAGGTATTATCCCAGGCTTTTAAAAAAAATAGTATACTTCTAGAACTACAAATTTTTAAGTTCCTAACATATGTCATTTCTTTTAAATAAACAGTATTTTGATATATGAAGAAGTCTGGTTTTTTTAAGATAATTTTTAACAGCTGTAATTTTTATACACAGCAACTTGCACCCGTAAATTTCGATCCTATTTGCTGTGTTAAAATTGCGCGTTATACGCCGGATTTTACGATATGTTTACATTATTTACCTACTTTATTTCATCTTTTTTCTCTTTTTTTAGAGAATAATTTACTCACATTCAAATAATTTTTAGCTAAACCCTTTTGGGGAATCAAAACGGTCAAACAGAAGAATAAAAAATGTGTTTTAGATAAAAACTAATTCTCATGAAAAGAGTTTATAAATTCTGAATCGTAATGGAGATTCTCTGAACAGATTCACCAAATGTCATTTTACCTATTCCTTATTTGCTTTACTTATAATTTAAAATAACTCATTTATTTCGGGGCTTGTTTGTAAGTAAATAATTACTCATTGAGTTTATAAGCTGATGTGATTTGATTTCGATTTACGTCGCATTGTGCAGAAACTCGAAAGCTATTGGCAGAATGCCGAAGGGAACCTAGCTCACCCAATAGGAGTGAGAGCTATAAACTGGACAACCGAGAAACAACCACCCCCGCTTTCAGTCTTTATTGATCAAATCTTAGTGTATATTTTTTTACAGTAGTACACAGTATATTCACATATTAAAATTAAAGGTTACTGCACGATATGCATACGTGATTACATAATACAAATATACAAAATTAAAAATAATTAAAAGAAAACATAAAGGGTAACAAAAAGAAAAAATATACATCATTCGAGCATTCTTACAAATACATCGAAAGTAATAAAATATCCAATACGAATGCACCGTACAGACCCAAACACAAAAAAGAAGGGGGGGGGAAACATTAAAGAAAAACTTTTTCCAATTAATTTTTTTCAGTTTTCGCTACCACTTCTTGTTAATACTTTTTCCTCTTAATTTGTCCTTCAGTTTTAAAAAAGTGAATCAGTATCGGAAGAAAGATGATTCTTCAAACTACCACACCACGCCAAAGGGAGGACTTTGAGTCTAGATATATTTAACACGCATTAGCCCCTCTACAGAGCGAATCTTCAGTGACACTAGGCTTCGAACCCGCGACTGAACAACGCAGGCCATGAATTCGATTATAAATTGAAACAGGTCAACTAATTTTACTTACCAATTGCAGACGCTTAATATTGCACAATTAGCAATTATTGCTTAAAATTAAATAAGAGCCAACTCCGAGAGTTATTACTCTCAAAGTTAGTAAAAAAGAATTGTTAGAAAAAATAGAGAATTTTAAAATTACTCGATCATAATGTTATTCTTTTTGTAATGTGTTATTGCAAAAACAAAAAGCTTCAATATTTAAAACACATTCATGTTTTTCATCAGTTAACATCTCAATTATTCATGTAAATAATCAAACTAATTGTTTTTTTAATATTATTCAAGAAAGATTATTACAGCTCTTCAAAAAATATCCCACTTTTAATCGAAGAAAATAACAAGAACTAAATGTCCGTTTCACGTTTTGATTGTTTTTTTCGAACATCCAAATGATTTTGCCATTTTCGAATTCCTCATAAACCTAACGTAAGCATTCCTTCCGCGGCAAAGTTATCCCACCCTCAAACCGAAAGGAATTAAAATATAAATATATATATTCTCCCGAAATTAGAATGTTTATTGAGCAGCATTTTCGAACGCGAAAATTACCTTTTTCCGGAGCGAGAGGAAATGAAAAGAAAAACCGATTTTCGTTCCGCGGCTTCCAGAAATGTTCATTTTGGAATTCCTATACTTTGAATCTATAAATATGAACATTCTTTGCGATCGGGAGGGAGAGGAGGGAATATTCTCGAAGAATGTCCTTGGCCCACACGTGCGAGTCGTTTAATGATTCACCGAAATCACTTTTCTGGGTCACGTGATTTCGAATGCACGCGGACCGAGGTGAAAATAAAGCTACTGTGCTTGGCAACATTCATCGATCGTCGTACCACCCAGAGATGTCACTTAAAAGAATTGATGTCTGGAGTGGGCAGTGTTCTAATTTACTGTGGCATATTTTTATTTATTTTTTATACTAAACTGACCACATAAGTTGCGAAATAAAATTGTATTGAGGATTATATTTCCCTTACGAAAACGAATAAACTTTAATTTGGACTAAATCCAAACATTTACTTTCTGCCCATTAAAATTTAAATACTTGTTTTTTGAAAAAAAAATGTCAAATAGTTTCTTTTTATTTCAAACATTATATTTGATAGAAAATAGATATATTCAATTGTATAAAATTGAATAATAACTTTTTATCAACTATAATGTTTTTTGTAGGTGACATTCTTAATACACCGACATTTTAAAAGATATTTAAATATCTGATTTATTCAGGTGGGATTTATTTTAAATGTAGAAAAAATTTTATGTTGCAACAGCTGTAAATAAAAAAGTCGTGACGAAACATTTTTTAAGAAAATTTCGAAAAAGTTGTTATTTTTGGAAAGGCAAAATTTACATTCGAAGAGCTTTTAATGAAAATATGATACATCAAAAAATTTTGGACGAAGTTTTTTAAACAGATACAAATTATAATCCCATACGTATAAGTTATGCTTGCAACCAGTTAATTTTAAATGAATAAAATTTTTAAAATCCACTAAGTCATGGGTATATGTCTAAAGTTAAATATATAAATACACAAAAGTGTATTTAATTAAAATTTCATCCAACTGCTCAGCCATTAAGGTCTATTTCTTACTTTTTACTGCAAAATCCTTTGTTATATCTGATCACACACATAACTATTATTTTTAGTTATCTTTTTTAACACCATATGTAGGATTTTTAATGCTAATTTTTAGCATTTTAGCTCTTATTTCTATTAAAAGATAATTTTTAATTGGTATTCTCCTAATTAAAATTTATTAAATTTTTATTTCATTAATATAATATTATATATATATATATATAGTATAATAAAATAAAAGTGAAAAGTTCTAAGACCTACAGTGCCAAAGAAGAAAGAAATTGGAGTCCTCGAGACACAACAGATGTAGATACAAACAAAGTACTTGCATTTAACTGGAGACCTATTATGATTTCTAAAGCTATCGCTGAATTAGTCCGGCGATTTAGGGTTAAGCAATGCTTTAAGAATCCACCTTCTCCGTACAGCAGAAATTTTCGACATAGTAGAGAAAAAGAAAATTAGAGCCATGTTGAATAGTTAAGCGTATTTCTAACACGTGGATGATAAACCTGACAATATAGTAAAATGAAATTATGAAAAGAGAACAATAATGTATCTCTCAAGGAGAGGAATAATAAAAAAATTAAAATTATATATATATATGAAAGAAATATGTATTATATATAAAAAACAAAAACAACAAATAATAGATAATGAACATAACAAGAAATAGCGTAATAAAAATATAAAAGCTGAACATGAAGAACAAAATTATAGAGAAATAAAAAAAGAAACTATAAAAAAGAGGAACCTAGCGAGTCAGAAAGCAATTTCGGACTTAGGACCGAATAAGTGGGGCTAAACTAGTTTGAAGGCACCAACCTTCCCCCTTTGCAACTCGGTAGGGAAACCAAATAAAATAAAATAAACAAAAATTCAGAGTATGGAAAACTCAGAGAGTATGATAAAACCACTCACTACTATTATGTAACAAACTCTCCAAACTCTTAATGCAAAAAAATCGCAAAATAATTACGTAAGAAAAGTAGAAAAATCCTAAAACACAATTACATAAGAAAAGTATCTTTCAAAAAATAATTTACTCACAGAGCTTTTACGAAGAGAATCAAGCGTCTTGACATCAATGAAAATCAATTATTCACCAAGTTAAAAAATTCGAATATACATAAACACATCTTTTGAGCTAACTTTTAAACCAGCCAGCAAAGACAGATATCAAAAAAGACGACAATCAAATATGGTAGAATTTGAATTGGTTGATTGTCAAAAATGTAAATTTGCTAGGCTCTAATTTGGTTGGTTGTCAACAATGTGTAAGATGTTCAAGATGTGTGTGGAAAAAATGTAAACTGTGATATGAGTGTTATGATATAATCTTCACAGCAAGACCACTAACATGCTGACTTTGAAATCCTATTGTTGTGTGGTGGTTTTGGAATTCGAAGTAGCAAGACGGTTAATGTATTTGTGATGAATATAAGTTCTTAAGAAATTAAAAGGGTATTCATGATCTAAACAACATTGAAATTTTTTTTTTATATTATTGTATTTATCTATTTTGTGGGTAGTTAAGTTATCATTTCTAAATAAAAAATTCAAAATGATATTTCTGTAAATTGATATATGCAAGTAACTATTCCATACAGGAATTTTAATTATATGGAACTTAAATGAATCTCTTTTGTCAAAAATGTTACTGACTACATTATTGTTAATAAGATGCTAGTCTAAATCCAAGAATTCCACCATATTAGAGTTGAAGTTAGTTTTAAGGAGCTTGAGATAATCAGGGTAGAACGTAATATTTGGTTTGTATTCACTGTTTTTACCAAAAATTATTAAATCATCTATATAACGATAAATCAAGTAAGAATCATTTACATGATCAATTTCAAAAAAATGTAAATATAGGTTCGCTAAACAATTACTAGCTGGACCACCCTGAGGTAATCCTTTGATCTGTTTATAAAGATTCTGATAAAAAAAAATGCAATGAAATTTTCTTTTAATACGAGGTTAACAAGAATATCAAATTTTTCCTTTTTCTTTGAAGTATATAATTCATATTTATCATAAATTAACTGTAGAACCTTAATCATATCGTCAATATCTATAGAATTAAAAAGGTCCTCGAAATCAAAGCCATGCATGGAAAAAATTAACATATCCTTAGTAACTCTAGCAATCTCTAAGCTATTTTTAATTATTGTCGTGTTTTGTAAGTTATCAATTAGATTTTGAAGAAGAGATGGTAGGATCTTCCCAGACTTCATGATATATGTATTGTATCCATTAGTGATACTACGGAGTTTTATAGGGCTTTTATGAAATTTTGGTGTTAAAAAAATACTTGTATATTTAATATTATTTAGATGAATATTCAGTCATTTGTTCAAAGCTAAAAGACGATTATCATCTTCTCTATTATTGTGAATTGATTTTTGAAATGAATTATTATTTAAAATGTGGTTACTTAAAATTTTACTGTAAAAGTATTTACAAATTATGGCATAATTAGCAGAGACCTTATCAACATATGTAATCACGAAGTCATATTGGATATTTTCTATTGATGATTTAAGATCTTTATACATAATTTCATTTTCAACAGTGAAATCTAATTCCCGAATTTCTGTTGCCACATAAGATCTAAATTGATTGAAAGCTTCAATCGGCATTCCGTATTTAATTGCAATTTTAAGGTAGAATTTATCTAAATCTTTTATGATTTGTTTCATAACGTTAGATTTATTTTGTATATATATATATATATATATATATATATATATATATATATATATATATATATAATCCAAAACATAAAAATACACAGATAGTTAGAACCTAAGATAACTATACTAAATAGGAAGAAATAGGCACAATAGTACTATAACAAACTCCTGGCCTTAGGAACCAATATTGCAGGTTCAAACGAGTTTTAGGGCTAGCCAACCTTCACCTGTAGTTTGTCATACTATGTACCAAGAGGAAAGGAATGAATAACAATTGGAGGAATTTAAACATTATAATAAAATCACTAAACTAATAAAATATAATTATAAAATTGTAACCTACAAGTATTCACATTATACATTTAAATTCGATGCAAAACGTACATAGTAAGACTTACTTCGGGAGTGTATCAACTGGTTATGTTTCCCGCCAAATACAAGAGAGGGAAAGCAGTTCCGCATAAAGTTAAATTATGATAGATCAATATAAAGTTTATATATATATGTACTTTTAAAAAATCATAAATATATATTGATATAAATATTAGTGTAAAATATAAATAAATCCTAGGAATATTTAAATATTATTGAATTATTAAACACGTGGCGCCATCTATTTATTAATTGTATAATTAGTTTAAAAAAACCATAATGTCAATAAGTTATTAATACAAATTGTATAACATTAAGAACAATTAGAAATATAATTGTAAAGAAAGTTAACAGGATATCAATGTCCTATACATTGTTTGATAAAGTTATTAATGTTTAAATAAATATTAGCTTTATCACTAACTAAAACATTATAACGATAAATATAGTTAAAAATAATATTTCTTTATATAGATATTGATAAATTTGAATTCCAGTAAGGCACTTTAAGAATATTAAAATTAAAGGCATCTCTTTTATCATAAATATTACTATGTAATTTCAAATCCTTAATATACAATGTTACATCTAAGTAATTAGTTTTAATTGGATTGTTATTAATTTTAACTAAGTTTAGGTAAGCCGGATAAAAATTAATATTGAGATTTAAATTATCATTTTTACCGAAAATAATTAAATCATCAATATATATATACACTCTATAACAAAAAAACTGACGCATCAAGAACAAGTTGTCCGATACAGACAAAAATTGGCAGGTAAAAAGATTATGTACAGAATAGAAAAGGATAAAAATTTCAAAAAAAATTGAAGGATTATTTTCAGAGTTACATAGTTACAAAGTAACGAACTCAATAAGGTGTTGCCACTTTTCTAGCCTGGGTGTAGGCTGCCACACAACGTGGCATAGAGTGATAAGGCACCCTGATGGTCTGCGATATTTCTTGCCATATTTGCTCCAATTGTCGAGCCAGGTAATCAACATTCCCTAGTAGATTCAGTCGCATTCCCATCATATCCCAGATATGCTCGATTGGAGAGAGATCTGGCAATCTAGCTGCCCAAGGAAGTGTTTGACAAGTTGTAAGACAGTTCATAGCAATACGTGGTGTGTGGTCTAGCATTATCTTGCTGAAAAAAAAGGTCAGGGTACTGCAAATAGAACGGTTGCAAAACAGTTTTCAGAATGTCATCGACGTAACGCTATGCTGTAAGTGTGCCTCTAATGACGACCAAAGGGGTCCGGCTGTTAAAAGAAATGGCACCCTAGACCTTAACTCCTGGTTGAGGGCTTGTGTGGCGTGCAATAGTGAAAGCAGGATCGGCACGCTGCCTTGGGCGTCTCCAGACACGTCTTGGGTGATCGTCAAGGCACATTTGGGAGCGAGATTCATCGCTAAACACTATACGTTTCCAGTCAGCATGATTCCAACTTGATCAAACCAAGCAGCCTTGTAATCTGGCTCGACAGTGTGCAGACGTGAATGGCAGGTGCCGTAGAAGTCGGTGCGAGCGTAAATTTCCCTATATAAGGCGTCTGTGAATGGTCATGGTGGACACCCGTGTCGTACACGATTATTGATAACGATGAAACAGGCGCTGTGACAGCTGATTTGACAATCAATTTGTCCTCCTGATCTGCTGGGCCCTAGGTCGACTGCTACCCTCATGACACTGAAATCTGCCATTGTCCACCCATTCTTGCCAGCATCTTCTAATGGTCGCATCGCTTCGACCCATTTGACGAGCGATTCTCCGATTTGCCGAACCTTCCTCTTGCAATCCGATGATACGACTCTTTCAAACTTTGACAGTTGTTCGTAATGAGCTCGAATCCTGCGGCGAGTCATTTTTTTCAGTCGTCGAAAGGTATCCTAAATCGCAATGCAACAGAAATTTTGACCATCAGATTGAGAATCGCTTCTTATAGACACCTGCTGCGTGCGCTGGTGTCTATACGATCCATTGCACTAAAATATGGTTAAATCCACTTCTAAAATATATAATTTAAAAAAAACTAGTTGAGGCTCTGAGCTATATAATGGTAAAATGATATTATTATAGAAGATTGATATTTTTATAAAAGAAGAATATTTTGTGAAAATAGGTTATTCTAAGTTAATTTTTTTACTGAAATATTGTATTTAAATCATTTTTTTGTCAAAATGTCATTAAAACAATTTTATACATGTATTCTAATCTAAGTGACACTAAATATCATGAAAATTATCCATTTAAGCGCTTTTTTAAAATCACGGTTCCGAACGTTGTCGGATAGCTTAAGACGAAATATCGGTTCCGACTAAATGATACAACAGTCCTGACAGGTATTTTCATCCATTTTTTCTTTTAACACAAAACGATAATCACTTAACACGAAAAGATTTTCCTTAAGGTGCCTGACTAGTGTAAAATCATCAATTTTGATGAACATGACAAAAAAAATTTTATTTGATATTTTTAATATTTGAATTTTCTTCTTTCTAAAAATACCTTACTTTTGCTTGTACTCCAATTATTTACGAAGTTATAGCAGTTTTTATGTCAAGTGAGAACAACAAAAACGAACCGGAAGTTAGAAATCGAAACCGGAAGTAATTTGAATTTGAAAGATTTTTACTCTTTTTGGAATTTTATTGAATTTATTTATAAAATATTAATTTTGGTAACATTAAAACTGAATATGGTGATATTTTTTTTTTAAAATATGTAATAGTTTTAGTAAATTTTTGGCAACAACTTTACAGGTTTGTTGTCATTTTTCGATTTGTTTATGTTCTAGCTACTCGATTCTTCGCTCCTCGTTTAATTTATTATTTTGATATATTTTATGAAAAAAACTGTCTTTCTTAAGACAAAATATTGATTAATTATGGCTAAATCAAGATCTGGGAGGTCTAAGAAGCGCCGATTTACTGGAAATCGTTATACCATTCGTGCCACTATTAATGAGAATGATGAAACATCTGAGCTCAATTCTACTGAATCCGCTAGTGCCAAAAAGTTGGAATCAAGCCATACAAGTTTGGAAATTTTCTCAGAAAGATTGTTTGAAACTTCTAAAGACAATAGAATTGTCAGCTGGACAACTTTGATTTCATTTTTTGCCATAGTTTGTTGTCCTGATTGCTATTCTCAGGGCTTGGAACTTATAGAAGACTCTGTCAGTGGATTATGCTCACATATGAACCTAAAGTGCAAAAACTGCTCCTTCTTTAAAGGTTTCCCTACGACAGAGAAGATGAAAGGTTCTTGTCTTATAAACTCTTCAATTGTTTGGGGGCTAAGGATAATCGGGAAAGGATTTTCAGCAGGCAAAAAGTTATGTGCTTTCCTCGGTTTACCTTTCCTGTCAAAACTTACTTTCCGCAATCAAGAAAGAAAACTGTTGAAAGCAACTGAACGCGTTGCTCAAGAAAAACATCAACGCTGCATTGAGTGAAATCAAAGGCTCAAATAGTTTCACTAAATGTGGAATATCCATTGATAGTACTTGGCAACGCAGAGGCTACTCATCTTTGAATGGGTGTGTAAGTGCCATATCAGTTGACACCGGTAATATTTTAGACATTGAAATTATGACACAATATTGCCACATATGCGCGAAAGGCAATAGCCAATCATCGAAACATGTATGTTCGAACTATAAAGGTTCCGCGGGGAACATGGAGGTTGTTGGAGCCCACCGTATATTTGAGAGATCAAATGTGAGGAATGTACAGTACAATGAATACTACGGAGATGGGGACTCAAAAGGATATGAATCTGTTAAAAACTTTTATGGAATTAATACAGTAACCACACTCGAGTGTATATAGGTCATGTACAGAAACGTGTAGGGGGGCGGTTGCGTCAATTAAAAAAAAAACGACGAAAGGTTTGGGAGGGAAAAATAAATTAACAGATAAATTAATCGACAGAATTCAGAACTATTATGGAATAGCTATTCGAAGCAATGTAGGTAATCTACAAAAGATGATGAGTAGTGTAATAGCTGCATTTTTTCACTGTGTATCTGGAAAAAACAATTCATTGCATGGACAGTGTCCTGAAGGATCTGAGAGTTGGTGTCGTTACCAAAGGGTAAAAGCAGCTGGGAGTCCCCTCAAAGAAATTGAGCAAGGACTTCCTAATAAAATTCTAAACCAAATAAAGCCTACATATCTAAAACTGTGTAATGAAACTTTGTTCAAAAAATGTCTTCATGGTATAAGACACAGAACTGCAATGAAAGTTATAACAACATTTTGTGGAATATTGTTCCCAAAAATATATTTATTGGACTGGAAACATTTCGTTTGGGTGCATTATTAGCTCTAATACTTTATAATTCTGGTTATGCTGGTATATTATCAGTAATTCGAAATGTAAATAATTCCCTTCCTGAAAGTGTTGCTCAAGAGTTACTTAAATTTGAGAAACAACGGATTTCAACATCTTTAAGACATTCTTTACCGATTGCAAAATTGTCTCGAAAAAAAAGAAAAGCAGCTAGGAAAACGAAAAGTACTAAGGATGAAAAAACAGAAGGCTTAGTATATTCATATGGAGAGTTTTAAAGTACTTCTTTGCAGGATTTTTATTCTAATTTATGATAACTTTTGTGATAAACAATATTTTTCAAGAGTTTTTTCGTGAATGTTTACTGGTAAAACAACACAAATATATTTTGTATGATATATTTCTTAACTTCTAAAATAATATGGAATAATATATATTTGTTTTTCTTTGTAAAATGTTTTTATTTTTAATGCAATAAGGTTTTTTAAAGTGCTTTTTATACGTCTAATCTGTATTTCGTAAACTGTGTACTTAGACTTTAAGAAAAAGTTTTTTGACACTATAAAATTGTTAAAAATATTAAAAGATAAAAGTTTGAAGAAAGTATATAATATTCATAATTGCTTTGAAAATGTTTGTTCTTTTGATATAGAGAGGTTTTAGGTTTTTAGCAGTATAGTTTTTAAATTTTGAATTTTAAATCTTTAAATGCATTTTTCTCTGAAACAGATTTTTTGATATTTTACAACACGGTAAGCATGATATCTCAAAATGTTCTGTAGATAATTGTCTGTAATTTTGTGTAATTGTGCATTATTATAGTATGTATGTTGTGACCTAGGGATTAAGAAAAACCAGCATATTTACCTTTTTTATGATTTTTTTTTCTGTGTGATAAATGTGAAATTTTTGAAAAATTTGCATTGCGTGCACTTTTTGACTTCTAGTTCAGTAACAAATTAAAATTTTTCAAAGATATTAGGTCATTTCATTAGTTACTGTTTTTTGAGTAAAATTATGTGGTTTTTTTAAAATACTATGCATTAGAATTTATTTTACTATGTTTAACGTAACGTACAAATAACGTCTAATTTAAACCTAAAATTGGCCATATTTAAAAAAAATACATTGAAAGAAAATTTCTTTGCTATTTTTATTAGTTTTCAGATATAATTAAACAAAAAATGAGTTTAAAAATAAATTTTCAGCAAAATTTCAAAAAAATGTCTCCGCAACTAGTCAGGCACCTTAAAGAAATGAACAAAATACGAAAAATATCAGCCGGATTGAATTTTCCTGCTGTATTATTAGAAGAATTCATTGCAGTGGATGATAATGTTGTATACACATTATTATCATCTTATCATCATTGTCATGCTCCGATTATGGCAGACGAAGACATTTTGGGGCTTGTTCAAAGGTCAAAATGAAATGATGAAAATGAAATGAGAATAATTCAGCTCATGTTCCGACATCATCCGAAATGAGAACCGTCGTGAAAATCAAGCGCAGTTATTTAGACGCACATTCCAATGGTTAAATGAATAACAAAATGAACGATATCAAACAATTTCTCTACAATTTGATTTTAAAAAAATACTGCAAAAAAAAAACATTAAATTATTTTCCAAAAACTCAATAAATGTTTTGTTTTTCAAAAAATGTGAAAATTTTGTATATTAAATTTCATTAAGTTTTTGCTAATGTTTTTTTTTAATTTAATTTTTATTAAATATATGAATATATATACATATCTAGGTAAATAAAATAAACTCTAATAAACTTAATTTTGTTGACATATGTTTTTATTTTTTTAAATTTTTGCAGTATCCTTTAACATGAAATTCATTTAACCCGAAAAAATATTTCAGTCGTTTCAATTTCGTGTTAAACTATTTTCACTGTATTTGAGATCTATATTTCTATTCACTGAAAGCAAACTCATTGTGTAAATACTGAAAGCCATGCCGAATTACAATAGTAACACTTCGTCTGAACAGAATCTATTTCCGTGAGGCTTTCAGTGAAGTAGTCCCTCCGCTTCCGCTTTATAGTTATGGAAATCCAACAGTACAATGAATTTTGCCTCGTCGACAGCATGCACAACGTCTCATTGGATCAGACTTGATATTTCTGACCAAGCATTTCCTAGATATAAACTGTTGAGCATCTGGCTCACAAATCGCATCCATTGACATTCTCAAAACTGACTGGCTTGAAATTCTACCAAGTTATTTCATAGATGTGGTTATCTTATAACTGAAATACACTCTAGTCTGTGGTTAAATTGTACTGCTGGTAATCAATTACATTATCTTACATGATTTTGTACTGATGTAGTCTGAAACACATCAGTGTTGTATGAAACTGAGTTACGATAGTTATTGTGACTTAGAATTTAGGAAATATTTGAGTAACATAATTCTGAAATATTCATTTCATTTCTTTTCATATAAAAGTTCTGAGGCTGAAAATTAAAATTTTCAATTTGTTAAAAAAGAACGTTATAAATAAAATTACATATATCTTTAAGGAGTGTTGGAAAGATAAAATCTTACTTTTTTTGACAATTCGAGATCTTTACATTTTTAAAAATACCTTACTTTAACCTCTAGGGTAATTAGAAGCCCTTAAAATCTATTTTTACATAATCGTTGAAACTTGGTCACGCCCATTTGAATAGGGGAAAATGTATAAACAAAGTACGCTTTTGTTTAAAAGTTGAACGTCTGATATAAACCAAAACATGTATCTTTTATTTTAAACTGGGCCTTTTATTTTTTTATTTCCTACCCGATTAGAAGCTTCACTTTATACATTAAAATCAATTTATCTCAAAATGTAAATTTTGATGTTCGATGTACCTTTTCTGAGAAACTACTGTTCACAAGTATAAAAAATTTTTATGATGTATTTATAAGGATGGCTAATATATACTAAAATGAGCTTTCTGTAAAAAACTCAAAAATTTATTTTTTACAAATTTTTTATGTGAAAAATGGGTCAAATTTTGCAATGTTTGAAAAAATATTTCATAAATTATTAAAAAATTCAAAATTAGCTAAAACCTTATTTCAGTATAATGAGAAAGGTATACTTTAATTGTATGAAAAATGTCAAGCATGTACATGTAACAGATTTTGAGAAACAGTACATCGAAAACAGCCAATTTAACATTGTCGTTATGTATATAGAGACAGTTTTCCAACTCCTCTTAAACTTCTATTTTGAAAATATTTCATAACACTTAATATCATGTAGTACTGTTAAAATAGTATTGAATTTGATTATGAAGTGCTAAAACAATATTTGAGTATTTGTAAAAAAAATTTTCAAAAGATTATTAATTTCACAAAAAATAATGTTTCTTATAATTATTCTTTTTATATGGGAACTTTTAGAAATGTGTGCATTCAACAATGCTTTTCTTTTTAAACTCTTTAATAATTATTCAAAAATCACATAAAAAATATCGAGAACTTTTCAGTTAGGTATATTATCTGAGACCTAAAATTCTTAGATATTTGTAGAATTTACTTTGTAACAATACTTACAATCACCTAAATATTTATTGCATATTCTTAGTAATTGAACGTTGCATTACTTTTACGTTCAGATGTTTTTTAATGTGACTCAAAAACGTTTTTTTTTTTAATTCTCAATAAATACCACATTATTTCCGAGTTATGAACAGAACATTTAACTCATTACATCAGATATAAGTATTCAGAACTAATTTTTTAAGAGATTTAAAAAGTAACAGTATTTTAATTTGAACAAAATTATTGTAAATCAAATTTATTGTGTAGATAATTGATAAATTCTCACTAAATAAAAGGTTTTATTGTATTACCATTTAAATTTTTGCAAAATATGCCTAAAAATTTAAACAGTTTATTTTTTCAAAATTTTATATAAATTTTTAAAAAATAATTCTGTCAAAATTTTAAAATATTGTTTTACATCTTAAAACGTATGAATGAAAGAAATTCTTCAATTCCTTCATTAATTACGGGCTCGCATTATTATTTCTGTTAGGTTTCAGGGAGTGGCAACACTAAGTTGACATATATCACCTGTGTGTGACCTATTATTAGAAATTGTAAAAATGAAAAATAAATTATTAATTCAAATCAAGCTGTAACTTTTTTTTATTTGGGTTTTGAAATTGAATTACCATTTCCATTTGAACAAAAATTGGGCAATAATAAAAAGCATAAATTTATTAAGTATTAAATTACTTCACATTCCTTCTAAATTTAATTTTAACCAACATTTTTGTTTAAAGTTTCTTCGAAAACACATTCCTTAGCAAAGAAAATATAATTTTAGTTTGGAATCCATCTTATTTTCTTCACCCAGTTGCAACCTAATTATTTTTAAAAAATTCAATTAAGACCCAAACCTTTTAAATCAATTATAATCTAAGAGCACATATTAAATCCTAAATATCAGTATTAAATTAATCAAAATGCCGGCTAGGTGGTGCAGATGGTTAGGCTCTGGCCTTGTACGCGAAAGTTTGCGGATTCGACCCCCGCCCAAGTCGGGATTTCCATAATGCAAAAAATAGACAGCGTCTATGTCGTATAATTTTGCTGTATGTTAAAGATCCGTGGAGTATCTATTTGGCTTGGGTGATCTCGGTAAAAATAAATTCCATGTACGATTTCGCATCATTAGAGTCAGATGCCTCCCTTTATGTTGGAAACTTGTACGTCAAAATTACATTGTGTCAATTAGTATCCACTTATATGGTGCCACGCTAAAAAGTGATACCAGCTCCCGGGGAATGCTGCAGGGTCTGCAATAGTTTCTACCAATCCGCAGCCTCCTTTGAAAGAAAAAATTGATCGAGATAAACTTTAAAAATTAGATTCATAAAATTAAATAATAGACATATAAAAGATATAAGAATATGAGCACACACAAAGCCTTCTGAAATTTATTATGTTTAAAAGTTGTCATTATTGCTGCTTATTATTTAAATCTAAATCGATTAGTTTTACGATTTATGATCTTATAGATCCTAAAGAAAATTAGATTATTAAACAGCAATTAGTGTAAGAATATAATTACTTTTTGAGATGAATGAAATAATAATAATAATATCCATAGCAAATGTATTTAATTTTTCCTTTTATTCTCTATTAAATTAACATATGATTCAATGGAAAACTCTTACTTATTCAAAGTTAACTTACATAGTATATTGTTATAGAATCTTACGTGTTATTCTTATTTTGCCTTTACATTTAATTGTATGTCTTTGGAAAATATAAAAATATGGAATTATTCCAACAATATTATTTCGAAGTTGCTTTTTTTAACCGATATTTTATAAATAACACAATAACTTGAATATATATTTATATTTTTCTGATTATATCATAATTATTATAGGATAATATTCTTATGACTCGTTTTCAGATTTTATTTTCTCATGACGAGAAAAATTATTCCATTTCCATTTTTACTCGTCCATTTTATCACTTTATGTGAATTCAATCTAACTATGCATATTATAAAAAAACATAACTTCATTTTCTTATTTCGAGAATCGGAAGAAAATTTTTTGCTCGCTTCTTCATTATATTTAATGACATTTTTACGGTTTTAACATTTTTTTTCTCCCAAACGATAACTTTTGCGGTCTATTCCATAAAAAAATGGCGCAAATCTTCTGAATTTTTTAGATAAAATACTAATCCTTTCAAATATGGCAATGCTCCTATCAAGATAAAAAGAATTTTGAAAAAAAAAACGTCTGAAGAACAAGCTGTAAAAAACGATATCGTCGTAAGCTAATAAAAGTTATGGTAAAAAGAGAATTTAGATAAAACCCAATGAAATCTATTCTCAAATTGCAGCGTTCGAATAGAAATGAAAGGAAATATTCTATCATATCAAAAATAATCCATGAAAAAGGGTTTAAAAGTTCTCAGATAGAATGAAACTCAATAAAATTTGGTGATTTATTCGTCCATGATGTTATTGATTTCCTGATGTTAGAATATGTGAATCCCAATTTTTTATATCATTATTTGTCATTATACAATTTCACAAAAATAATACTAACAGTTTTTGCTAAAAGATTCAATTAATACACATTTTAATCTTATTTGATTAAAATATTTTAGAACATTAACTTTAAAATCACACACAGTATGTATTTATAGCAAATTTTATCCATCTATACTAGAGAAAGCATAGTATACAATAACATATAATTTGAATCAAATATACGTATTTATTTTTTTAATACCTTCTAAAAGTTCACATTCAATTTTAATGTAAAGATGAAGTAATTTTTTTAATATACAGTGGGCCACAAAAGTGTTCGTACACTTGCAATTTCTTATAAAATTTAATTTTTTCGACTAATAAAAACTAATATAATGTAATTGTAATTTTTTATGGTATATGCAACTTGTTCTTAATAGAATGACATAATTGATTTTTTAAAAATAGTATAACTATTTTTTTTAAAAATTAATTATCAAAAAGCTACTAAAACATTACGCCACAAAAGTCTTCGTACAGGCCTCAGAATTCGGTAATTTGGTATTTTTTCATGGTATTATGAATCATGAGCTCTATTTAATTATTTTAAAGAGAAATTTTAAATTATACATCTGAAATTTGGATGTTGGAGACTACTTAATTTTTTAACAGGGTAATGACGGCAAGTGCACTGCTCTCATTGTAAGCCACTGGTGTCTCTATAACTGTCCCCAAATTATGAAACCACCTCCTCAATCAGTTTATTTAGCTCAGTAGAACATATTTGGTGAGGTTTTGATGTAAAAGAAAGAAAACATGACAAATAAACACAAAATGCTTAGTAAAAACAATAATCACAGAAGAATGGAGGAAAATCGATTCTGAAAGTACAAAAAACTGATTAAATCTATACCAAGGCGCTTAAAAGTTGTTGTAGACACTAAATGATATCCTACTAAGTACTAAATTAAGAAAGAAATACAATATTTAAAGCTAAGTTGAGATTTTTGTTAAGTGTACGAAGACTTTTATGGCGTAATTTTAGTAGCTTTTTAATTATTACTTTTTTTAAAAAATAGTTATACTATTTTTAGAAAATTAATTATGCCATTCCATTAAGAATAAGGTGCAGATATCATAAAAAATTACAATTACAATATATTAATTTTTATTAGTCAAAAACCTTACATTTTATTAGAAATTGCAAGCGTACGAACACTTTTGTGGCCCACTGTATGTATCTTGATAAAGTAAAGTTCAAGAGATCTTACTTATTTTCGTTTTTGTAAATGTACAAATAAAAAATGTAGAAAAATGTTGCTTTCTAAAATAATTACGAACACAATATTTAAAAGTGCAATGTGTTATCATATTTGTAAAATGATTTAAAATATATTTAATCGTTCAAAATAGTTCAGCCCAAATTTTAAATATTGATAGTTTGGTTGAATTTTCTTCCATATTCAAAAAAATAAATATGTGTGTGATTATGAGTTAGTTAAAAACTTCAACGCTTTTACTGTTAGCGCGTTTTTTTAGCATTTTAAGTTTCATTTTTTTTACAATAAACTATTGATATTTTTCAAAACTTTTCAGTCTCAGTACTTACTGTTCGTAACTTAAAAGTGTATACTGTACTGATGGTTAAAAATGTTAAATTCATAAATTCTACATTCGAATTTGCTTTTATTATAAATCGATTAAAATTAGACATTTTTGTCCATTATTTTTATACATAAATATAATAGTTTATTACATTTAGAAAGATTTTATCGAAATATATGTTCATTGTACAAGCAATAAATAATTACTTTTTTTTTTTTTCAAAAAAATTCGTTTTATTAATAACTTTTAAATATCTCTTATGTATAAGAAACTATTTGTACTTCAACGTTATGTCATTTTGTTTTTTTATATAATCTATAAAATCTATTTTTTATTTAGGTATTATCTATTAAATCTATCAAATCTATAGATGATCTATAATCTATCTTGAAATAAAAAAGTTACAAATAAAAAAATAATTTCAAGGTCTTTTTTTTTATTTCTGTTTTAGGTGAGAAACGGCTTCAAGATGACCTCGGAGGACACAGAACTCCGAAATATAGATCTCCAGTTCCCACTTATGAGGGGGATGTCCAAAAGTGACCCCAGTTACACACAAGTAAGTTTTAAAATTCGTGTTTTTTACTCACTCGTAGTAGTTTTGACAGTTAATATGTAATGATCAAACCGAAGTGAATTGATTTGAAATTTAGTGATACCTTTTTTTAATTGGAATGGAAAAGGACCTAATAAAGTTTTGGGATATGTTTTAAATATTATTAACAAACAACATAAGGATTATATCTATATGTAATTTAAATTAAGTAATTAATATATACATCTTAATTTAGTTAGTTTGTCATGCAATAATATAATTATTGAATGAAAGTTAAAAGTATAGCTCGTTTTTTAAAATAAATGCGAATTTTCCATAAGAGATTTTGAATTTCTTTATAGAAAGAAAATAGATAAAATACTTTACATTTTTGTAATATTTGTTTCATAATATCAGAGATAAAAGTGAATATTACTTTGTGACGTCTCACGCGTCTTTCCTTTAACAAGTCCTTTGGGTTCTTTGGGCAAGAATTAATGGCAACTCTTTTCCAATCAAATCCAAGAAGTGAAGTGTGAATAAAAGATGCAAATGAACAAACTTTTAAATATCGGATCTTAGAGTAAGAGCGGGATGGCAATGTAAGGTAATGTTTGACAATTGAAGTTAGTTTGTGGCAGTTGATGGTTGTTACAGTTCGTGATTCAAGTCTGAATGAGTTTTGCGTGACGTGAATAAAAGTTATTAGTAATCGAACATAGGAAACAGCCAAGCTGCACACCAGTGCATACAAAGACACGATTGATCGTTGCTCCAAACTGTAATAAGGTAGGATTGAATATTTAATATTAGATTCGGAGATTAGGCCATTTGTTTATTGATAGTGGTCTGAATTAGATTAAGTCTTATTATAAATATATACATGTTGTGTGTGTTGCGTATTTTTACCATCGTAGATTCTCTCATATTAATTATTATAATTTAATTTGTTAAAGGTTTAAGTTAAATATCTTAATAAAGTCATATTAAGATAATGTTTGATCCTAGTTCTTTCGCTAAGCCTACACCTCTAGCTCACGCTGATACTTCGAGAGATGTACTTCTAAGGGGAGGAACATCACAACTTAACATAAGAACTGAAAATGCAGTCAGAGCATTTTTATTCGTACATTTTATTTACACTTATCAAAATCTTTGGTCTTCATACTTTCATAATGTCATTAAAAGACATGCTACTGATTATTAAATAAAATATTTATTGAAAATCTGAAACACATTTAAATAATTCATAGCATGTGAATAATTTCCTCTCTTTTTTATTATTTTATTACTTATCAATTTTATGTATGCCTTTTCTCCCCCAAAAAAATTCCTATTACTTTAAAAAAAAACTATTCTTATTAAAAATAACTTGGATCTTCAAAAACAACTTTAAGTGATAAACTTTCAAAAACCATACAGATTTTTTGGTAATAAAACAAATATTTTTCAAAATAAAGGATGAAAACAAGATTTGTAGGTATCGAAAAATCTTAAGTGCGAGTGAGTACATTTAGAAGTTTAAACAAATAAAAATTATTTCAAGTCTCTTAAAATGATTGTACATCAATCTTAAGTAAAATATGTGAAATCAAGGAGATATATTATAATTTGATTTAAATTTAATGTAACAAAAATTTCAATTTCGGTAAAAGAAGAAAATCTATGAAAAAAATATAGGTTAAAACAGTAACGATATACTAATGAAGCAAACATCTTCGAAAATTTCCATGTTTTTTTTTTCTTTATCTCTTAACTTCTTAAAAACTTAAAAAATAGCCTTAAATTTTTTGGTCTTAAAATAAATGAATAAATGAAAAAAAAATTGTTTCAGTCACAAAAAAAATGTGAAACTAATTTTAATTTAAATAAAGGAATCCAAACAACAAATGAAATGCTAGGAACTTTTTCGTTAGAACGTTTTCATGTAAGGGGGATTTCTCTGAGTTATTTAAACCAATGCAGAAAAACAGGTTTTATAGGGAAAAAGTGAAAAGAAAAAAAAAATTTTTTGAATTTCTAATGGGTTGCGAATTGATCATTAACTATTGCAGACCTAATACATCCCCCAGAATCTGGTATCACCTTTTAGTGCGGTGCTCTATAGGCGGATACCAATCGCAGTAGGTAATTTTGACGCCCAGTTTCCTCCCTAGAGGGAGGCACCTGAGCTCTGGCGATGCAAACCTATACCAGGATTTGTTAATTTTGCCGAGAGCATCCAAGCCAAACAGACACTCCAGGGATCTTTTCCATGCCGTATAATCATACGGCATGGCCGCTGTCGATTTTCTGCATCATGAAAATCCACCGACTTGGGCCGGAGTCGAACCCGCAACCTTGGGAACAGAAGGCGAACGACAAACCAACCACGCCACCCAGCCGGTGTGAAAAGAAAAACTAGTTCGGTTTATTTGCAAGAGTTTTGAATCACAACTCGTGATGATGATGATGTTGTTGTATCCATGACGGGACCAAATTAGATAGTACCATGGGC
Source organism: Trichonephila clavipes (assembly GCA_019973935.1). Lineage (NCBI taxonomy): Eukaryota > Metazoa > Arthropoda > Arachnida > Araneae > Nephilidae > Trichonephila > Trichonephila clavipes. The sequence continues at coordinate 336,401 of BMAU01021254.1, read as the reverse complement.
CCAGAATCACAACTCGGGGTTGAAGGATTATAACTGGGGTTAGCAAGGACTTAAAGGGAAATTATGTTCTTCGAAAACTCATTTCAGTAGAAGACAATACGGTAATAAACATACAATTTTATAGCATAATAGTCAGTAAATTTTGCATTTTAGTTTGATGTTAATTGATTCTAAATCACTTCAAACATTTAAAAACTGTTATTCGGGGCAGATACGATCCATTATACAATTTTAGGCTGAGTTAGAACAACGTTAAAAAGAAATCAAAGATATCTTTTAAGGAGAAAATAAGAAAAATCAGAATGGATGGATGATACATTTATATTTTTAATAGCTTTTTTTTTAGTAGAAAAATGTTTAGATTTTTTGCATAGCTTTCTTTATATATATACCTCAAATTTTTATTTTTTATATAAAATTTTGCAATATATATATATATATATGAAATAATTCTGTAATAATTCTGTTGAGTGGTAAAAATATAATTTTTAGACGTGGAGAGTGGATGTTATTACTGTAACGAACTAAAGATAGGGCGTGGTCGGTGGTGTGATTTTCTGTGTTACGTGGAGCGTGGTCGAGTACTGAATTATCGAAGAGGTACTCATGTAAATCGTTACTCCAGTTTATTCACATCTGGAAACACATAAAGATCAAGTAGGGACGGCATTACACATAACAAGCAGCAAACATCATGGCACAAACACAGAACGCGATGCAGCCGGCTGATTACATGATGAAGGCAAGCAGACAAAAGGGAAGAGGCAGGATTTCCAGAGACATCGGTTTTTATACCCGACGGTGAAGACCACGTGACATTTTTGTAATAAGAGCTCTGATTGGTTACAATGGGCGGGAAAGGGATTTATGATGTTATAATATTAGTCGATTACGATTAAGAACAGGGTGTTAGTTTCGAACCAAATAATTAAAAGAGTTAATTAAAAGGATGCTAGGGGGAATTATATATATATATATATTTCAAATCCTTCTCTAAGTAGAAAACTTACCATTGAAAAACTTAACATTAAACTTAACTTTTCGACTTAAGGTATCCGACTAAGTTGAAAAAGTGCTTTTTAGGTGTTTGATGTTTGGTATTGTTAGGGTCATTAGGGGAAAAAAATTAATTATTGAGGAAGAAGGACTAATAGATATAAAACTAGAGAGTTTTTAAGTTCTTTTTATAGCATTTACTTTATCTAACTAATAAATTTTTTAATTCGTTTTTTGAAGAATGAACTTTTCATGATAATTTTTACACGAGAAACGGGATATCTTCTAAATAATCGAATCAAATGCAGTGAAATTTATAGCATATATTCTATGGGCCCTTTAGAGTGTAACAAACCGCAGGTTTTAAGACAGCTACATTTAATCACATTTTACAGCCTTTTTTAGCTTAGAACAAGCATTAATTTTGACGAAAAATCATTACCATCAAATTTAAATGCTAATAGAATATTTATTTCTTAAACTATTTTTTATCCTGCGGTTTGTGACACTTCATAGGGATCAAGAAGTATATCAATGACGTTAAAATTGCATAATGTGCAGTTTATTTTTATTTATCACGTTTTTTTCTTTACTTAGTAAATTTTTCTAAATTTTCCTAAAAATATTTTTTTTTCAAAAAAAAAAAAAAAAAAGGGCAATACATATGTTAGTTATTTAATAGTTATACTTTTTAAGCCTATTTATTTTTCTTAAAAACAATAAAATTATTCAGAAAATCCAATTTTTGAAAAATTTATCTCCGAACCTAGTCGGATACCTTAAAGCACTAATACCAAAAGAATATTACCCCATGTGAGTTAAAGAAGGAACCTCGCGAGATAGCCTGAGTCATATAAAAATTCTTGTTTTATATTCTGTGTGGTTTTTTAATCATTATTTTTAAGTAAAATACTATATTCTTTATCGTACTGAAGAAATAAAATCTCGAATCCTCTTCCCTTTTCAGGAAGACAGAATCATGACCGACACAGGCACAATGGTCGTAGCCGTCCATGGCGATAAGAACAAGCCAGCCATCTTCACATACCACGACATTGGCCTCAACCGTGAGTATCTCCTCCCACGCATTCTTTGTTTGTCTTCCTACGGGATACAACATTTCGCCAATATATTTGTTGTTCAGTATTTCCAAACAGTAACTGTCGGTTATCTTGGGCAAAATTAGACGCAAAATCTTTATTTTAAATATATTAATGTTAAGGAACTCCTTTTTAATTAGACTGTAACATTGAACTTGATACACTTGAAATAAAAGTAGTTAAAAGAATTTACTAATAAATGAATAACTTAGTAAACTAAATAATTAATGAATAATTAATCTAATTAATTAATGATTAATTAAACTAAGTATTTAATGAATAATTAATTTAAGTAAATACTTAATGAATAATTAATTTTAAATAAATAATTAGTGAATAATTCATTAAATTAAGTAATTAGTGAATAATTCATTAAATTAAGTAATTAGTGAATAATTAATTAAATTAAGAAATTAATGAACGATTAATTAAACTAAGTATTTAATCAATAATTAATTAAACTAAGTACTTACTGAATAATTAATTTAATTAAATAATTAGTAAATAATTAAATTAAGTAATGAATGAATAGTTACTGTGGTTAAATAATTCATAAATATTTAATTAAATTAAATAATTAAAGAATGTTTAATGAAATTAATTAATTAATTAATTAATGATTCTTTAGAGTATCATTGTCTTTCGATGTCCGGAAAATTCTTAATTGAACTTAATTTGAAATAATATTCGTTTCAGCTGTGGAATTATTTTCTTAAAATGTGAATCAGCGAGAATCAATCTTGAAATTTCAACCTTAAGTTTTAACCCGTAATTGTAATTCCTATTTTTAAGATATGTTATTGTTGTTTCTAATGCTACCCGATTGATGGTGTCAGATCGAGGTCTGCGACGTTCATAGAAGCAAATGGCTAGATTACTTCTGTTGTTAGCCTCAGCTTTGGGTACCAAACAGGAAACAGTACGAAACAGTAACGTACGTCCGTTCACCCTAATTTTGAGGGAAAATACCCCAGGGAGGTGGTCAGGGAACCTCCTACTTCTCTTTCCCTTTCACCGACCTTTCCAGAGGACTTTCGTCCTGATGAATATTCAGAATACCCCCATGCCACACAGGCACTATACATTTACAAACATCCATGCCTCCTGCGGGAATCGAACCCTGCCCCTGTGGCACAATAGTCAGTGTTTCTAACTACTATATCGTCTGGGTGGATTTTTAAAATGTATTGATGTTAAATAAAACAAATTTTAAGAAACTAAATGTTTTTCAAGCCATTGAAATAATTTATTTAACACAAAACTGGTTTTAGCAACCTAAAATTGAATTCAGAGAACGACTTTTTATGCGAAGCAAATTAATAAAATGTTTTTTCATATGGTATCAATATCGGATTTTAAAAAAAGAATATCTATCTGAGTAGATATTTTCATTTCGTGATTAGAAGCAAGCACAGGAAATAACCTTCCACGTTATTATAAAGATTGAATTTTACTGGTATTTCAAACTTATATATATATATAAAAAAAAAGAATACTAACGGGAAAAATCCCTAGTGGAGTCTTTTCGATTGCTTCACTGTAACTGTGGTAACACGAATAAAGAAAACCAGTATCTAATAACCGAAAATTCACTAGTAATGGAAGTAAAAACCACCCCTTCATACTAATTTCAAAAGGTCTAATAATACAGTAACTTCCATCATCCTACTTGCCCGGTCATGCATAGACTAGAACTTCCCTATGAAATTAAATCATATATGGACTTAGAAAAAAAAATTAGGCACACTAATCAATAATATAAGTTGATTTTAGTTACAGTAATATAAATTTGTGTAATGATTTATGTAATAAGACTCAAATAATTTTAGATGTTGATAAAAGCATAACCTTCATCCTTCCTAAAAGGTATGTATGGTGTATATATTATATTGTTACGAATTTCGTGTAAATGGTGTAAATAATTTGTATTGGAGTGTTTAATACATTTATATTACTCTATGTTATATTTATTTCATGTTAAAATTGTACTATTCACAAGCAATGCCGCCCTTTACGTTATAATGGCGATTCAAGGAGAACTTGGCGAAATCTTGGCGGTAGAGCCAAATTAGCATCATTTATGGCGACCAAGTTGGCGACTTTGGTGACCATTTTGGTGAGTTCGAAACCCTCTGGAATCTTCTAGAAGGTAGTGGATCTCTCCACTAATGTCACGAGCGGTTATATTTCTGGAAGTTTTTGTCGGGCCTATAAAAAGATGCTCGCCGGTACGGCGATGAGTCTGGGTTAAACCAGCGAGTAGTGAGGATTGTTTTTGAATAGCGATTAGCTCGGCTGAGCTTGTGAATAGTCTTTACTTACGTGAATTTTTAAACGCTGGTGATTGTGTTTGATTGCTGTTGAAGGTGTGAAGATCTTCGGATATTTACCCAGTGAATATTGGTGCTGAATCCTGTATTTAAAGGATTGGATTTTTGATAATAAATTCGCATCACTCTTAAAGAACTGATTATTTTTTTGTGATTGTTTTTGCATAAAATCCTAGAACCCCGATTTACGTAACAATATTATTCAAAATGATACAACACGTTGAAATGTTTGAGAAAATAACGGTAGCGAGACATTTATATATATATATATATATATATATATATATATATATATATATATATATATATATATATATATATATATATATATATATATATAAATTTAAATATTTTGTTTATTTACGTCTCAGCTATTAATTACAGTATATACATTGAAGTTGTCAAGGTTAGTTCATTATGTGATACCCCGCGCGCTGGGGGTATCATCTCATCACCACCCACGTGACCTATGTTTGAGGGAATGAAAGATGGACCACTAAACTCTACCGTACGAAAATTAGTTTATTATGATCTTAATTAATATACAATAAAACAACACTAGTCTAGGAGGCTTATGATCAGAAGTGAAGCGACGCATACCGTAATTCCGACAAATAGCGCACTTAACCACTGAATCTATCTTTATAGATAATTTCCAAACTTAATAGAATCCGCTCTAGTCTTAGGGCTTAATCGAACAATCTTACCACTATTTCCTTGGTGAACAGCTACGGTTCTTAAATCATCACTGTATTCTTCAATCCGACTTGATACGACTAAGGGAATACTCTTCTGGTCTCGGACCCACTTATTACTCAGCTTGTCTGGCACTATTAGACCGACTCATAGAATTCTTTAAATACACTTAGACTCTTCTCCTAGAACTAGAGCTTTTTAGAACTAGCTCATAGAATTCTTTAAATACACTTAGACTCTTCTCCTAGAACTAGAGCTTTTTAGAACTAGCTCTCTAGAGCTATTTATCACATGTTAATAGGTTGTTCAGTTTTTAGCCATCATGGCATCACCTTTTTTCATACATCTGTTTTAACCTTATCTGACTTGGTGGGAGAACCTCCCCACCAAAATCTTTTTGCCTTTCTTTTAAAAATTGGATTTTTATATTTAATTTGATTTGTGTAATTAATTAGATTTTTAATATTATATATGTATGCATACATGCATGCATGCAGGTATACATATGCATGTGTGCATGTTCTTTTATGTATTTAAAAAAAGACTTTTTTTTAACGAGTGTTTGGGGCAGCTTGGCCGAAGTTGGCCCTTGCGCCATTAAAATTCAAATTTAAATTTCCTCTCTTCTCTTAGCTCTACTTAGCGCTACTTAGGGCTCCACACGAATACTAATGTTCCAATATATACAATTCCTAATCTACATAATCACGCTCTCTTCTTGGGTTGGTTGGAAAGAATTGCCATTCTGGCCCCAAAGAAATCCCAAGGGGATTAATAGAAGAAATACTGATAAAACTCCGTCACAATTAGAGCCCAAAATCTGTTGTTTGTGAGGGAGGAGATTGCATCTGTTCTGTTCGAAGTTTTCCAACGGACTTCTCTCTGCCCTCTCTTGGTCTCGGGATGGTAGCGGTCAGCCTCTTTATCCTCGAGTTACATCTGGCTAGTGGTGTGGATCAGGGGGTTTCTCACGAAGAAAAAAGTTGCCGGGACGATGACCAAAGTAAGACCTAGTAATATTTTAAGGCTGCATAAGAATGCGGTTATCCTATCCATAAAAAGAAGCCGACTTTTCAGCTGTGTGACGGGAAAACATTACAACGTTCTTAAAAGTCTTCAGAAAAACTCATTACTAACACACCTTACCATTGATATGTATATTTTTTTAACAAATGAGAGCAAGCTTTCAATTGGTAAACATCCTGTAAATAAAGTGAATAATAAAAAAATTGGCTGAAAAAGAAAAATAAGAGAAATATTGTTTAAAAAATTATTTTAAAGTATTAGGTTGTTGTGTATGAAATATATATTATATATATATATATATATATATTGGTTTTTTAAGTTAATATATAAAACTGTCTATCCTTTATTAAAAGCTGTTCATTTTATCAAAATATGCTATGTTTGTTTCAGTACACCTTCACCAACGTGATTTTAATGAATAGATGCTTGTTTTAAAGAAATTCCTATCTTTGGAATCAATGAGCTTTGATGTAGAATTTGTCAGACTGTCTTCCTTTCATACTGCTCTGAGGGCTGCGGTAGCCCAGTGGTCAAGGTATCGGATCATGGCAGGCATGTCATGAGTTTGAGCCCAGTACCACTAAAGACCCACCGTGTAGGGCAGTGATGCACGTTAAATCATTCGAAAGCTGAAATGTCCTCCCGTTGGTGTAGTGTGGTAGTTAGGAGAGGGGGTGCCAGCTCAGGTATTGTTCTCGTCACTTGACCATTGTTCAAAATTACGTGGTCCGTCGCCAAAAGCCCTCGTGTAACTGAACAGTGCGACGTTAATATTCACTCACTCATTCATACTGCTCGGGCCTAAAAAAGCCTGTTTCTAAGTATTTTATAAAATGAAAGTCGGTTTGTGAAAAATCTAGTAAATTAACTGGGTGCTGCAAAATTTCAAATTTTAATTCCTTTAATTTCGCACAATTGCCTGGTACTACGTATGCGACAGAGCCTTGTCGTGAAGAAGTGTTGGTCCGGCGATTAACAAATGAAGGGCGCATAATTTTCGATTTTTCATGTATTTCGTCAATGTACTGGCGGTATAACAGATACAATTGGATTTGTTTCCATAATGCTTTAAGAGCATTATTTTTCATAGATGTTTTAGGCATCCTCGCGGTTCCTTTTGTTGGAAAAACTCCCCAGATCTATATTTTTAAAACTAATGCTGTGTGTGTGTGCACTTTTCGACCGTTAACAGTTTTCTCCCCAAATGCCTGGTTTATATTGTGTCCAGCATTATTACCAAGTTTATACTCATACACACAAGTAATATAAAAAAAAATTTAAGTCAGTTCCTACTTAGATTAAGAAAGAAAAATTTTATTTTTGCTACCTTTTATTAAATAGTTACAATTAATATAAATATGTATATACGTAGGACAGAATCACAATATTAAGTGATAATTAATTTTATTAATTATCATTTAAGTATCGTATTGTCATTCAAAACAATCTTGTATATAAAATTTCAGTTCAACTGAATGCTTTAAAACATGAGAAAAAAAACCTTTTCAAGTTTTGACACGTCGCCAAAAAGGTCGCTAAGTCGCCAAAAATGATGCCAACGTGGCTGTATTTGTAATTCTTTAAATAATTAGTTTTAATCAATTAATTTTTACTAATTATGATTAAAAATCATTGCATTGTCATCCAAAATAATCATGTATATAAAATTTCAGTTCAATTGAGCACTTTAAAATGTATTTTATGAACGATTGAAAATTCCACCCAAGATAAATAAGTAAAGTATAAAGAGTGTGAGCTATAATAGTAGGAATTGAAAAAAAATTATATGAATATAAATTGAATTCATATCCTTACAAAATTGAAAACAAATAACAAAATTAAACACTTTTGAAAAAAGTCTTGGTTTGTTGAAATGTGACTTTGCCAGTAGACAGTATAACTATAGACGAGATTATGCTAAAAACAAAGCCATAACGAAAACAGAGAGACAAACGCTAATATGCAAAGAAAATTCAACATTTCATATGTACTAATTTAATATGTATTTAACCCCTCGTCAGCTTTTTCCGAGCTTAGCTCGGGCAATCGAAACGTACCATCCTGGTTCATCCCGAGTGTAGGTCAGTAAAAATTTATACTGTGCAATCGGTCTTTCCGAATTATTTCACATGTACTTTTTTAGGTTTTGAACAACTGAAAAGCACCTCTCAGGGGAATTTTTTGCAAAAAGAGGGCGTCTTTCTGCTGAGCACACCCACCCCTTTCACACTTGTCTGAAAAATACTTTGTTGACTACATTCCCCCAACAGAGAAGAAAACTAATCCAACACTACAGAGCATTATTTGCTGCTCAAAGAGAGACAGTAAAGGGAAGAAGGGAAACAATATTCTACTGTCCAGATTGCGGTGCTGGGTTATGTGTAGTTTCGTGTTTTCGAATTTTGATTAATAATTTCATAATCATGTATGAAAATGTAAAGATGTAAGCACAATTTGTAATTCAAGGTAAAGGATAGATATTCTATGTTTAAAATTAATACCAATTGGCTTTAAAGTCTAATTATTTCTGCCATACAGAACTCCAACTTTATATACAGGGTGTCCAGCCTTAATGTGACCCAGTAGCTAATTCCCGAACCGTTCGGTTTAGATCTGTACTTCCAATTTGAAAAATGTTTTAAAAAAGGTAAGGAATGTTTTTACGTGCTTTTCGAAACAAAAAAACCCATTTAGAACAAGTTGCAAAAATTAAATTTTTATATGGTCCCCAGGTCTTATCACTTATATTTAGGAAAAGATGCAGTATACAAAAACAAAGTAAACACAAAAAGTTTCATTTTATTACGATAAAAACTGGATGAGTTATGGAACTTTGAATATCATACATTTCCTGCATTTTCTATGCCATTTTCAAGAAGCTAGTAAGGGGCCGTATATAAAGTTAAATTATTTATTAAAATATTTTTACATTAATTATTAGGAAATCTTATATGCGAATGGTGCTATTATGTTTGAAAGTATATGTATGCTTGAGAATAAGCATTAAAAAATTAACATTTTTTTACTCCACAATTCAGAAATAAAATGAGCCTGGTTAATAAATTGAAAAGAATTGAACGGAGAGCATGCTGAGAACAAATAAATTAAAGCGTTAATAAACATAATAAAATTTCTTTTTTTAAAAATCAGAAATTATATTTATAAAGAAAAACAACATCGCGAGTACATTTCAACAAACTTTCTTTAAATCATAATCTCATCTCTCTGTTTAGGTGGCGTTTTTTATCAACACGATAAAATAACTTTTATACTGACCATGGAAATTCAAGAGATATATAACATTCTATATAATTACTACGACAGAAAGATCCATTTTAGTACCTCATTTTTATTTCATTTCACTTAAGACAGTACTTCTCAGAGTTTCAATATTCGCGACCCAATATTCAATCATAATTTTCATCGCACCCCCCTCTTACAATAACAATGTATTGAATTCAATAATACTATATTTCGATGCTAAAACTACGATACGACTTTAACCTCTGCAGTTCCACCGGCGTATATTAACGTCTCACTCAAGTGCACCAATTGCACCGGACGTATATATTCGTCTTTTCGAAGTACGATCTTTTCTGTGCACTGCTATTCATAAAATTATTCCGAAAGCTTTGAAATTGAATAAAATGTTTGCGTTGAATTTACTCATTTCAGAGGCTCTTTTTTATTGCTTTTATTTATTCCTTTTCTTCCCGTAACTTTTAATCGGCAGTTAAGGGTTTTATTATAAACCGTACAAATTATCGAGATAAGTGTCAATTTTTGTACATAATTTTATATATAATAATCCCATTGTGTGTGTGTGTGTGTGTGTGTGTGTGTGTGTGTGTGTGTGTGTGTGTGTGTGTGTGTGTGTGTGTGTGTGTGTGTGTGTGTGTGTGTGTGTGTGTGTGTGTGTGTGTGTGTGTGTGTGTGTGGTCACTGGTAATTATTAAACTGGTTCTTAACTTAGTATTGGTAAATTAATTACAAAATACATTGTGTAGCACTGATATATTTATAAGTGCAATACTCAGTGTAAATGTATATTTGATTTTTTACGTCAGATTGTGTTTTGTTTGTTTATTTTTAGTAAATTAATAATCTTTTGTTTTTGATTTTACAATAAGCTCGCGCCCCCCTTGTAGAGTTGTCACCCCCCCCCAAGGGGGACGCGCCCCACAGTTTGAGAAACGCTAACTTCAGAGAAATATTTTTAATGTGATTGTTTTCCAGACGTCACCAACTTCCTCGCTTTCTTCAATCATCTCGATACCAAAGTCCTGATGCAGAGTTTTTGCGTCTATCACATAAACGCTCCGGGTCAGGAAGAGGACGCCTCCACCCTGCCTCAAGGGTAAGGACTCACTTTTTCAGTCACTCTAAAATCCACTTTTTTATAAAAAGAAATAATTAGTTTTGATAAATAAATTATTAACTTTGATGTTCACTTTTAAGATATTTTTTTCGTAATTTGTACTTCTACAGCTTTTTATACTGTTTAAAAATAGCTATTTTCTAAAAAAAAAAAAGGTTTTCAGATTTCAGCAGCCAGCTGTTAACCTTGGCAGGATTGTTTATTTGAATCACCAATCTGTCGGTGAACAGCCATATCCTCCACGCGTTTGACGACTGGGACGAAATAAAATCCCCATTCGAGCCAATCGTTAAGCATTTTTTTTCCCATCCTTTGTTGCTTGCGATTTGCGGTAGAAGAGGTTGCTGCGTACCCCCTTCCTAGAGAAGAAAGTCATTTTTACTGTCGAGGGACTATTTGAGCAATTATTTTTCGAAGGTTGTTTTTCAGCCATTACTGAAGTTGATATGTATTTGTTTGTGTGTCATTGAGTTTTCCATAGACGTTATGGGAAGTTCCATGTTGAGATGGTGGGTCTGGTTGATGTCTGTCGTTTGAAACGCTAGTCGTTATTTATTGGGAACGTCTTAGATCCTATATGGAAGACCAATTGTATTAGGCAGTGCTGGCATCTAGTGTTCAATTCCTGGGTCACCACTTCGACAATTAGCTGTTAATGGGTAGGTCACACTAATGACTTTGCTGCTACTTCAGGGAAGGATGATTTAAACTAGCCGCCTTTGGGTCCGAAGTGCACGCGTACTAGTTACACGACTAGTACGAAAAGAAACCCCTATTCGGGCCAGTCGTTAAGCGCTTTTTATTTTTGTTCTTTGTCGCTTAAAATTTTCCGAAGAAGAGGTTGCTGAAATATATGCAGCTATTCAAAAATTGTCAATTCGAGTAGAGTAATTGAAAATAAATTTCTCTTATAAATTAAGTGTTGGAATAATTTATTTTCAAAACTTAGATCGTTTTAATCTTTTACGATATACAGTTAGATTGACTTTATACATTATTGTGATAATGAAAAGATAGTTCTCTTAATCATTATTGCTATTGAAAATGTCTAACCAATGAACAGAGCTACTTTGCATCTTACTAAACTTTGAAGAGTAAAATTTAAATGAATAATTATCTTTGAAAGATAAAGTTTAAATGGAAAAATGAAATATAATAAAAAAATATGAGTTCAAAGTTTTTACCTGGTGATTTATTTTAATAGTTTTTCTTTCAGGTACACTTTTCCTACATTGGATACACTCGCTGAAATGGTTCTTGCAGTTTTGGAACATTACGGGTAAGTTATGAAATCGATTAATAAGCTAATTTTATAACACATTTTTCTGCCTTTTATAAAAATTTATATTAAGAAATGGACTTATTTTGCTATAATCAAATGTCAAAAGTAATATAAAAAAATAAAGTCAATTCCTACTTTGGTAGAAAAACTTGCTGGTGCCATCTGTTGCAGATCAATCTAACTTCGTCAGAAATAACGCAGAATAAATTTAAAATTAAAAAATAAAATTTAATTAATGTATTAATATTTAAAAAAACTGTATTAACATCAAGTGTCATCCACTATGAGTTTAAAAATGTATTTGAACTTCAGTGGATGAATAAAAAGTACTTTATTAACGATTGAAAAATTGAACAAGATATATATATAGGGAGAGAGAAAACTAATAGCAGGAATTGAAAAAAATTAAAATTTAAAAATGTATTTGTTTTATATGGTTTAAATTTTTCAAATAATGATAAATATTCAGTTTATTCGTTATTAAAACAAAAAAATACTTATACTATTCACCTGCTAAAAAAGTTTTAAAAAAATAATTACCTAAATATAAAATACTTTTATTTAAGCCGTAAAATAATATCTTTTTTGATACTTAAGCAATTTATGAATATCTTTACTTAGCTCTATTTCAGGTTTTGAAGTCAAAGTTTACCTGAAATCTAAATTTTTCTAATGGCAATAATAAAATAATTAATTTTAAACATAATTATAAAAAGTGAACGTAGAATAATTTGTTTCAAAGTTTTAGTATTAAGAATTTAAATATACATAGATAGATGCTAGTTATGAAAAAAACTATAAGATTTAGAATCGTTTATTAAAAAAGTTCCTTTCAAATGCATTCAAAAATTTTGTCACTCATTATATATAAATATTTTCAGAATCGATAAATTTATAACTATCTGGATTCCTTTTAATGGATTATCAGATTGTACTTATTTTTTTTTTGGTAAGGGATTTTATTATATGAAATATTATTATATTATTATGTCGGGAAATCAAAGAAGTTAGATTTATGTTGGGGAGAGGAAAGAAAAATTCATCAACTGTCTTAGTAGAGTTAAAATTTAAATTAATCTTTATCAATAATAACCCCCCTCCACTGTCTTAATCAAACTGATGTATAAACTTAAACAAACAGTATAAAAAAGTTATATTTTACAGAAAAGCATTCTTTTATTCAACAATTTGGCCGAGTTGAAGATTCACAAAGTTTTTTTTAAAAGAGAGTAAAGATTTGCTCTCAAATGATAATAACGAAGAATCGATAATAAATTTTTTTTCGGTCATTACAATGTCTCGACGTCTGTCCCAACTTGTCTCAAACATTGTCAGAACCAAACAGGCATATTTTACGAAAGAAAAAAAGAATCTTTCTAGCTAGCCTAAATCTTTATTCAATTTAAATAATGCTTTGTTCTTTTAGAATAAAGAATAATATTGTAACAGTATTTCTAACATATAAATTGTGTTATATCTCTTTTTCTAAGAAGAATTATTTATAACGTTATTACATACTTCTTTTGTAACGCATAACATATTCGTTACGTATTATGTTATACTATTTTAGAGTAGAGAAAGAGAGAGAGAGAGACCATATATAGTTATTCTATAATTAATATATAATTATTTGTTTTAAAATATTGTGAGTCTCTTTTTGCGACTTCTGAAAACTTGGCAGATTTAAAAATTTGTCTTAAATTTTTAAATGTTCATATAATAAATTAGTTATATATGTATTTCTGTGTGTAATTAAGTGTGGTTTCGCACATATTCAATTATACTTCTCTTAAAGTAAATACAAATTATTTTTCACGCAATTTTTCTGCACAATACTTTTTTCTTCAATAAATATGGAATGGAACATTACAACTTTTTGAGGACTTTTTCCGTATGATATAAACCGACAAAATAATTTATGGGCACCCTTTATAAGGGAAGTGGTTGTGATACCCCCTACTTGGGGGTGCCATCTCTTAATCTACGCGACCTTGATTTGTGGAAGGTAAGCATTGATGACCCAAGCTATCCATAATAAATCCAATTTATTATTATCCATATATACTAGCCGTTACCCACCCGCTTCACTGGGTATTTAACGATGTTGTATAAATGTATACTGTTTACATATATATATATATGAATTATTGATACCTAGCATTAAGAATTCGATTGTATTGAAAAATATATTTATAGCTGTAACTCTCGCCTCTTATAATAAAAAGTACTTAAATTAAAATATCTATTTTCTATTTATATCTAAAATAGAAGTAGAAAGATTTTTTGCGCTCACTTAACCTAATAATCAAGTGGATTTCCCCCAAAGCAACTTTCAGTGGATCTCTATTCCATAAAATCCGAGCTAAATTTCAAGTCTAAATCTAACAGAGCAAAAACGGAATTTTTATCATCAATACCTCGTTCAGAGCATTCTTAGCGGATTCCGATTCAACAAAAGAAGCATGCAACCCAAATTTTATTATTACAGTCTTAGCAGTTCGAAAACGGGAAATTTGTCTATCAATAAGCCCCAATAACTATCCCCGCTTCCCCCTGGAGTTGATTTCCGTAAAATCCATTCTTAGTGGAACTCTATTCAATTAAAGATACGTGCTCAACAAATTTCAAGTAAATGCGTTAAATTCAAAAACAGGAATTTTTCTATAACATGCCTTAATCCCTTGCAACCCCACTCCTTTGGGGGTCCTTTTTCACAAAACTACTCTTTGTAAAAGGAACTCTATTCGATGAACAGAACATACCTTCTAATTTTCAAGCAGGTGGTTCTATTAGTTGAAAAACGGAAGTATTTATCTATTACGCTTCTTAATCCCCCTCAGTGACCCTTGGGGATCAATTTTCCCCAAAACTATTTGGTAGCGGATCTCTACACCATGAAAGGAATCCGCTTATATATATATATATATATATATATATATATATATATATATATATATATATATATATATATACCAAATTTTAAGACTGTACGTCTAATAGTTTAAAAAATGGAAATAATTATCTATAACGCCCCTTAAGCCCCCGCAACGCCACTTAGGAAACTATTTTCACAACACCCATCTTATAGCGGATCTCTACTCAATGAATGGAATCAGCTTATTCAATTTCGTTATTTTACTTCTAACAGTTTTAAAAAAAGATAATTGCCTATAACGCTTCTTAATTCTCCACAACGCCACTTGGGGGTCGATTTTCACAAAACCTCTTTTGTAGCGGATCTGTACTCTATGAAAGGAATCCGCTTATCAAATTTCTCAAGACTGTACGTCTAATAGTTTAAAAATGGAAATAATTATCTATAACGCCCCTTAATCCCCTGTTACGCCACTTAGGAAGAGATTTTCACAACACCCATCTTATAGCGGATCTCTACTTAATGAATGGAATCAGCTTACTCAATCAAGATTTTACGTCTAATAGTTTAAAAAAGGAGTTAATTGTCAAAAAGCACCTTAATTCGCTACAACGCCCCTTGGGAGTCGATTTTGACAAACCCCATTTTGTAGCGGATCTCTACTCTATGAAAGGAATCCGCTTATATACGAAACTCACACACAAGACTGTACGTCTAATAGTTTAAAAATGGAAATAATTATGCATAACGCCCCTTAAGCGCCCTCAACGCCCCTTGGAGGTCGATTTTTGTAAAAATCATTATGTAGGGAATCTCAACTTTATGAAAGAAATCTGTGTACCAAGTTTCAAGACTTTTTATAATGGAAATAATTATCTATAACACCCCTTAAACCCCCGTAACTCCCCTTGGGGTTCGATCTTTGGAAAATCCGTTCTTAGCTGATGTCTGCTTCATGAAGGGAACCTACCTACTAAATTTCAAATATGTAGGTTTAATAGTTCCGGAGATATCGTGATTAGTCAGTGAGTGAGTGAGTGAGTCGCTTTTCTCCTTTATATGTATAGATTGAACAAAGCAAGTCTTACTATAGGAGTGATATAATGTATCCCTAGATTCTATGTAAATAAGCGCTTAGAGTCCTAACCGCTTAACTTTAAGTAAAGTTATCCTATGAATCTTAATCTTCTTTAATTTCTTTAACTTGCTAAAACCCATTCTATAATTACGCTTCTAAGTTTAATTCCTTATCATCAGCTCACGGCGTTTAGCATCTCAGCTTCCTTTCACCTTCTTCCTTCGCGATTGCAAAACCTCCACTATATATCCACTAACTAATCTGAATATCACGGTTTCTTCTTGAGAGGATTGGCGGTGAAATAACTCAATGCTGGCCCCAAAGATTCCCCAAGAAGATTAGTATGAAAACACGGTAAAGCCCCATCACAAGGTATTCTAAATTTTAAAGCTGTATTCACCTTTCAAAGGTCCCAAAACAAACTTAGAGCACATTTTCTAAAGCAGGAAAAATGTTCTGAAATTTATACAGGGTGAAGCAAATAAAAGTAGCCTGGACAAGTGAAAACGATTGGATATGAATGCTCCGCACATACCAAGAGATCGAAACCGGTTCAGAACTTAGAGCGGGCTGTGTTTGAGTTGATTAGTGTATAGGTGAAGGTACTCACAGTATACAGCTGAGGGTGTTCGTTGTGGAAAGTTGTATTAAAACAAATACACCGAGCCATGGATCCCATTTACACATTCTTCACTCCTGGAGAAAGTTGTTAGCAGAGATCAGTCTGGTCTCGGCCCTAACTGGTCATCCAGGTCACATGATCTGTCAATGAGGTATTACTTTTTGGAGGGAGTCCTGAAGTCTAAGGTGTATCGTAACAACCCTCATAGTCTTCAAGAACTGCAACAAAACATTTCTGATTAGATTGCAGCAATTCCAGCAGTACATCTTCGATCTGCCTTTCACAACTTGCTGACCAGTGCCCAAAGGTATCAAGAGGTGAACAGTGGTCATTTTCAAATCTGCTATAAGCAGGTTAGCTAACTTTATCCTTTCCTTTGAACTTGTTTCTTTGCAACCTGGAACTCTGTTCTCCGGGCCACTTTTATTTGCACCACCCTGTACAAGCTCGTGAATCGGTAGCTCATTTGTACCCTTAAAATACAGCAGTTTTGAGATTTTGAAAATAATCCATAAAAATGAAGTTTTAGCCAGTTAAATTTCAAGCTCGTTTATATAGAATTTCATGCCGTAAGTGATATATGGAACCCATTTTATACCCCCCAAAAAGATTAACTGAATTAAAATGAGAAATACTGTAAAATATACTGTCTCCTACGGACTATTTAGTTCAGACCTTTAGTATAAATATTGGAATAATTTTCAATCCCAAATTCAGGCTCTATTCTTATGTATTACTTAAGATCAGTCTTGGAGAAAAAATATTGTCGATGAAATTTTTCTATATTCATTTTACATGCTCTAGTATGAAATTTTAATCAGATTTTTCAGACTTCAAAATATTTGTATATGAGTGTTGAAATGAATTCATTTTTTTAATAGCATGAAATAAATTTTTCGTTTTTCAGGTTAAAACATTTCATCGGATTCGGTGTTGGTGCCGGTGCGAATATTCTCAGCCGTTTTGCGGTAAGTCATTCAACTTTTCGTTTATACAAGTTAATTGTGTATCTAAAAAAGCACAATCACTTAAGATTATGTGCGTGCATGAAGTAGAAAAGTGTGTTTTCAAAAATAATTAAAATATTTTGTGCAGACTATAAATTGATATTCATTTTAATTTGAAAATTGAATTTCGTTTCAAACTATATACGTACTAAAGTGAATAAGAAAATTAAATACATCTCGCTACAAATTCAAGAATTAATTAAGATAAAAATAAATAAAGCTTAAATAATTTTAGGAATTTTTAGTCTCTTCAAAACTGTATTTTTTAAAAAATATTACTTGTTGTTTCTTGAATTCTCAAAAAAGAAATACGCGCGAGTTAGCATTTTCTTAAAAATTTAAATATTTCAGGCTAAAAAGTAATCAATTCTGCATTAAAATTTTTCCTTTGAATTTTTTTATTATTCAATTCTCTGAAGGGAGATTAATGAAGATATTTTTATTTGTGTTATTTATTTATTTTTTTTTTTTACATTCTACTCTTATATGGAATTTTCAATTTTTTTTCTTTTATTTTTAGTAATAAAAATTCAACATGAAACAACTGGACTCTTAATATCAAATATTTCTTATGTTTGACTTTTACAATCCTCATTTTGTGTTACGCATTATCAAAATATAATTCTTTTAGTTACATATCTTTTGGGGCTAAGCCGTCACATATAAAAATTCGAAAATATCTTCCGGCACCTGAAAGAAATTCACATTTGAACTGCTTGAGGATTTATGAATTCTGCAGATAAAATACTTCGAAAAGTTTTTTCGATTCTTGAAATTCAATAATTCATCTATCAAAAGCGATAAAAACATCAAAACAAGTTTTCGAAAACTTGTGATTTATAGGAAAAAATATTTTTCCAATAACAATCTCTTTCTAAATAGTATATTAATAATAATGAAAAGCATCGGAGTTAAAAATGGTTCTTGATCTTTTGATCTCAGTAGACATTCCATAAAACAAGCAGAAGAAGAATGCTTATTATATTTGCTGACTTCGATAAGCCAACGATGCATATCGAATTTAAGTAAGTATGGAGTACAGTGAATTAATTTGGTTTCGTTTTTCAAGAAAAATTTTCTTTCATCAGAGATATTAATAAGAGAAAGAAAATAAAAAAGAAGGAAACCACATTAGAATGAGTTAAAAGAAAAGGAAAAAGGGGTGTGTTATTATAGTAAGTTCCTTAATTTAATCTATTTTGTTCTATAAAAATTTTTGGTACTTACGTACTATCGCAACGAGGCCAACGTTCAAGCTAATTCGCCTAGTTGGCAACCACGATTTCGTATGTGTCGTACGTGCTGAATTGGCAATCATGTGCTTCCTTTCATATAATGACGCCAATACAGTCCAATGCCGCTTTTCCGCTTAGGTACACTAGGTACGTGCCTAGGGCGCAGGAGATTTGGGGGTGCAAAAAATTGGAGGGCAAAAAAAGAGAAAAATTAAAATTACATTGAATGTACCACCACTTAGCGAGTCATGAGAGAAAAATGTATACCTTAAGAGAGTAAAGACTGCAATAAGATCTACTATGGAAAAAGAAAAGCTTAACAGCTTGATGTTACTGTGCACTCAAAATGATATTACCATGGAAATTGGCGCTATGAATGATTTTGCAATGATCAAAGTTTAAGAAAACCTTTGTCGTACCAGTACAATGACACTGGCTCAACAAAGAATAAGTACGTCTAAGAGTAAAAGATAGTAAAGCGATATAGCGATAAAAAAAAATGACAATTAACGAGTTAAAAACAGTTCATATAATAATCTATTCTCTATACTGTAATTGAAAACAATTTCATTAATTTACAGTACTTATTTACAAAGAAGCCCAATAGCTGAGTGGTAATGCATCGCGCTTCCACGCCAAAGGTCCAGGGTTTAAATCCCAAGCTGGGCAAGGTCGACTTAGTCTTTCGTCCCTTCGGTGGATCGATAAATGAGTACCAAGCTTACTTGGAAACTAAACATTTGGGGTTTCACGTCAAACTGATGTCACCGTCAAACCACTTGACCGAAACATCTGCATATGCACCTCAGCGCCTAAGGTCACATAAACTGAGATAGGCACAGTAGGCCCTCATGGGCTGTTGCGCCACTGAGTTCAGTTCAGTGTACTTATTTACAAAAGTGGGGGGATGGGTAGTCCGTGATGTCGTAAGGTAAGAAAGGAGCAAGAATGTCCAAACCAGTCCGCTATCTTTTTCTTACTATTGCCAGTCCGGGACACGGCGTGTCCATAGTAAGACTCTCCAAACAGCAAAAATAAAGAAAGGGAAAAGAGTAAGAGATTTAAGGGAAAATCTCCCTCCCGATCCAAAACTGGCAAGGTAAGAACTGAAGGAGGGAGTACTGTGGAAATAGTGAGAGGAGTGGGCGTAGCAATTTAAAGTGCCTAAAGAGCCGGGGAGGTAAAAAACGGTTCTGATACGGTTGCGATAATACGTAAATACCAAGCACGTGCGAGAGTTTCTACTGAATGCTACACTTCCATTAGGGATGAGACACAAACTTTAATACACCTGTCTTACGGTTCGTTGAGAGGGTGCGTATCTTTAACTGTGTGTTACAGCACCAGAAAAGTGTAGATTTCGGTATAAATCACCCTGTATTTCTTGAAACCTATCTGAAGTCCATTCCTTTTTTAATTAAACATAATCTGTATTTCTAATTCTCTTCCAGTTAATGTATCCTCACTGTGTGGACGGCTTGTTTTTGGTGAACTGTACATCTACGGCCGCCGGATGGACCGAATGGGGGTACCAGAAGCTGAACACCATGTACCTTAGGAGTTCAGGAATGACACAATCAACGGAAGAGTACCTCATGTGGCATCATTTCGGAAAGGTAATTAATACCAATAATTACAAACCTAACGTTAAATTCTTTGATTGCTTAATGCAGAAAATTCTGCGTGGTATTACTTCGTCCTTACATTTTATTTTGTAATCTGGTTGCTCGCATACTCTTTAAACAGAAAGTTGAAGTGTATGTCAAATTGTATATGTTTTCAATACAATATACACAGTGGGTGATCGGTTAACGAACATAATCCGTTCCAAGACTATGTTCGCTATCCAAATTATTCGTTAACCGATCCTCGATTCACCATAGACTTCTATGTGAAATCGATTAATTCGTTCTGGAGACCCTAAAAATTAAATTTTAAAAAATGTATAATTTCTTAGTAAGTATTTAAAAAAATAATACATGCATATAGTCTTGCATATTAATCAGCCCTTCTCACTTTTTGCTTATGGGGCGTTGAAGAACATGTCCAGTGTCGATTGCTTTTCTCTCATTTTCAGGATTTTTCGGAAGTAATTAATAGCATTATTTTGTTGTAAAGATCCCCAAACCTTCTGACATCAGCTTGGTATGGGTGCCATTCTAAGAATATTGCTTTGACATCCTCCCACTTTTTCAAAAGATCTTTAATGGCAGATGTTGGCATTGGTCCTCTTTCGTCTTCCTCTTGTTCAGAAGGAGACACATTTCGCTGTGTTTCTTGGTGTTCTTCATTCAAAATTTCTTGAAGTTCTTCTGTCGTCAGTTCATCTTCATGTCCCATTATGAGCTCTTCTATGTCATCTTCGTTCACCTCCAATTCCAGATCTCTAGAAGTTGTCAAAATTTCATCCATAATTTCAGGGGTGTACCCCTGATCACCTCCGAATATGTATTCGTTGTCCAAACACAAAAAAATCTTTCTTGAAAGTGTTTGTTATCCGAACACAAAAATCTTTCGTGAAAGTGTTCGTTAACCGATTTTTTCGTTAATCTATCACTCACTGTATGTGGTCTTTTTTACATAAAATAACTTGAAAGAATAATATCATACATCCATTTTGTTCTCCATTGTTAAACATAACAGCAGTTTAGTTTATGAATTGAAAAACTTCATTAACACCAGAAAAATAACTCAATATGGTCTTGTTCCAAATCGCATTTCCGTGAATGAGAAATTCTTTCACACAATCCCTCATTGATTTTCAGATTAATCTTAATCTTTTTGGATAAAAAAAACAATAGTTCTGGGGATGATTCGGTGATTTTGCAATAAATTTAGGTATCAATTTTAATATGCCTCCAGATGAATAACACTACAGGATTTAGATCTGGTGAGCATGGAAGTCATACATCAACCTCAATTTCAAACATCTTTTCTCTGATGTCAGATGGTCGACATTCCATCCTGTTCGAACACGTCACTGTACACGCGTGACTGATTTAAATTCCGTAACCAAAGTACGAACAACACCTTTTGCTGTGGCTTCCACATCTTTACTAATGAAGTCAGTGTAACAAGTTTATCGTGCGCGATTGCCGAATAATGCGCACACGTGTTGCCGATCGCACTAGACTAAAAAAATTTCGGAAGGTTTTCTAATCCATGGATGAACAGTTATTGCATTCTGATGGGTAGTTCCGTAATAATAAGCCATAACTTTTGGATACTTTAATCCCGGACACTCTGTAGTATTTGCAATAATGAACAGTTATATTCACTTTTAGTTTAAAGAGTAACGATGGCATTTTACTGATTATATGTACATACATCCTTATTTTGACTATTATATATCTTTCACTTGACGGCGTGTTTTTTTCTTGGTTATTTTTAAATATTACAAATAAAAACAATGTTCTTTTTTTTCCAGACTATTCCAACTCGTAGCTACGATTTAATACAGTTATTCCGGCATTATTTCAAGAAATCGGTGAATCCTACTAATCTTGGTCTTTTTATAGATTCTTATATTCGGTAAATATTTAATATATAATTTTCAAAAAACTTTATTTAATAGTTTATAGCTATTTAAAGATGACTTTTGAAACCATTTTTTACATACACTTATTCATTGTGCTAAAAGTTCTTATTTGCTCAAGATTGTTTCATTTATTTTGAGGTAAAAAGCGAAATTTGTGTCTTATTTAATATTTCTGTTCTTATTCCAGACGTCCTGATTTACAGATCGTTCGAGAAACTGATCCCTCAAAGAAGAGATGTGTACGAAACTTCAGGTGCATATTTTAACAATAAATCAGTTTTTAAATTTCTTTTACTACTAATATTACTGGAGTTTTGATTATTTTGAAATATATAATGTTTTTTTTCATGTACCTTATAGATTTACATAACTCCTCTACTATAATCCAAGGATTATTTTTGTGAATTTTTTTTAAATTTCATATAAATGTGTGAATAAATTCGTAATTAGAAGTAATTTAGTATAATGAATCTAATATTAATATGATTAGCAAAATTTAAATTAATTTATAAATATGCATTTAAATTATAAATTATGAGTAATTATATAAATGATATTTTTTAATTGAAATCGAAAAAAATAAAATATTATTTATTTATAAAAAATTAGATATTATAAATATAAAGATCATAACATAACGTTTAACATTTCATACGTAATAAACTTAACAACTCAGGGACGCAACAGCCCATGAGGACCAAAGCCTACTGTGCATATCTCATCTTTCGTGACCTTAGGAGCTGGGCTGCATAAACAGATGTTTTGGTCAAGTGGTCAGTCTGTCGCGAAACCCTCAGTGTTCAGTTCCCAAGTAAGTTTTGTATTCATTTATCGACCCACTGAAGGGATGTAAGGCTGAGTCACGACCTTTCCCAGCCCGGGATTTGAACCCCGGACCTGTGGTATGGAAGCACGATACACTACCACTCAGCCACTGGGCTTATTTCGTATATAATACTGCATAGTTAATATAAATCATATTCATTATGTGACAAAATATTTAATTAAGAATATAATTTACATAATTTATTTTGGAAAAGACAAATTGTGGTACCCCCTCCCCCGGGCCGGGGGTAACATCTCTTCATCCACGTGACCTAGATTTGTAGGGATAAAAGATTGACCACTCAAACCTTCCATAATGAATCTAGTTTATTATTATCTCAATTTATATTAAGCAATGCAACATAAGTCTTAGAGGAAAACGATCAGGAGTGATATGACGCAGTTAACAATGCTTAGAAAATAGTGCATTAAATCCTACTCACAATCTTTTTGATAAATTAACCTCCGAATCTTTATCTATAGCCGATTCCTTAACTATCTAGAGTTCGCTCTATAATTAATTAAGTAATTAATTAATTAAGTAATCTATCGCTTACCGATATTCCACGGCGATCAGCAACCAAACTTTATATCTTCTATATATTATTATTCGTCTTGATCCGGCTACTATGCAACTTCCTGGTTTCTAACCGACTTCTATAATTCTCTCTGGCCTCCAGTCGACTTCTCTAAGACTCACTCGCGCGAATGCTAAAGCTCCAATATATATAATCATTCCTAATCTGCATATCACGTTTTCTTCTTGAGTTGGTTGGAATTAAATGCCATTCTGGCCCCAAAAATTCCCCAAGAGGATTTAGTGAAAGGCATGATAAAGTCCCGTCACAAAATGTGAAGATTATTAAGATGATATCATGTCTCTTTATAAAAGCAAAATTTCCTAACTATATTTTGTAAAATTGATACACGCACAGCGGCATTTTTTATGTATATTTGTGTAGATGCCACGTCCTTTTGATGTCCGGTGCCTTTTCCCCTCATTTGGAGGACACAGTCACGATGAACGGTAGGCTAGATCCATCCAACTCCACGTGGATGAAGGTAAGTCAGACCCCAGACGCTATTCAGTCGTACACAGGGCGTTTTAAATGTGATACAAACGTTTTTCAAAGAATTTTTTTTTAAAAAAAAAGGATAAAAATTTAATTTATAAAAATTACACTGAAATCCCCCCCCCGCTAGTTTTTTTAAATTTTAAAATAAAATATCTTTAATACCTTTGTGAAAAAAAAGTTGTATATTATTAAAAATAAAAATTATAATTTTACAATAATCCAGATACACAAACTATTTTATTATTAGCAATATAAATCCTAATAAACCGCCGTCCGGGAATTTAAATTAAAGCAAGTAATATATTTAAAAAAAATTTAGTCAATTCCTACTTACATCAACAAAGAAAAATTTTATTTTAGCTACTTTTTATTAAATAGTTACAATCAATATACATATGTATATACATAGGACAGAATCACAACATTAAGTGGTAATTGATTTTTATTCATTATCATTAAAGTATCGTATTGTCATCCAAAATAATCGTGCATATTAAATTTCAGTTCAACTGAATGCTTTAAAACGTGAGAAAAAGTATCTTTTAAAGTTTTGACACAAGTCGCCAAAAATGATGCCAACGTGACTACATTTGTAATTCTTTGAATAATTAGTTTTAATCAATTTTTATTAATTATAATTAACTTTGTCATCCAAAATAATCATGTATATAAAATGTCAGCTCAATTGAGAATTTTAAAATGTATTTTATTAGCGATTGAAAATTCCACCTAGATAAATAATTAAATAAATAAATAGAGAGTGTGGGCTAACAGTATAGGAATTGAAAAATTATTAAATATAAAAGCATTCGGCTTCAATGTTAAGCCTTCGATAATAAATTGTATCGCCAAATATGTCATCCTATTCGTCGAGCTTTTTAGCAAACCGAAGACTTCACGAGAAAACATTGGCTTATTATCTTGACTTGTTTGAATTTTAAAAAGGACGAGGTCCTTCTGTACTCTTTTCTGTTTTTAGAATTCCTAGAATTTTTTGGATTCGTGGAGATCGTCTAACATTACTGGGCGACCTGGGATTAAGAATTGTCTCATTTCTGTAAAACGTACTTCACTGCAGAAACTCTATCGCGACACGGAAAGCGAATTATGGTATTTTCTTACGTATCAAAGAAAATTTAACGTGATAATTTTACCGAACAAAACTCATTTTATCGAAATAGTAGTTTCGTAGCGTAAATATTGATTTGAAATATTGGATTAAAGTTCATTGTTCTTGCTTACTGTCATGATGCCACTCAATAACAAGTTTTAATGTCATATAAATGTTTGACAACATTTGATGCCTAACTACGAGTGTTGTCTTGTTAACAAACAAGTAATATAAAAAAATGTTAAATAAATTCCTACTAGATCAACAAAGGAATTTTTTTATTTTAGCTGCTTTTTATTAAATAGTTACAATTAATATAAATATGTATATACATAGGACAGAATCACAACATTAAGTGGTAATTAATTTTTATTCATTATCATTAAAGTATCGTATTGTCATCCAAAACAATCGTGTATATAAAATTTCAGTTCAACTGAATGCTTTAAAACGTGAGAAAAAAAACCCTTTTCAAGTTTTGATACACAAGTCGCCAAAAGGGTCGCTAATTCGCCAAAAATGATGCCAACGTGGTTGTATTTGTAATTCTTTCAGTAATTAGTTTTAATCAATTAATTTTTATTAATTATAATTAAATTATTGTATTGACAGCCAAAATAATCTCATCTATATATAAAATTTCAGCTCAATTGAGCGCTTTAAAATGTATCTTATTAACGATTGAAAATTCCAAGATAAATAAATAAATATATAGAGAGTGCGAGCTAATAGTAAGAATTTTAAAAAGCAATGAGAAAGTGATTTATTTTTATTTTTCTTCTGAGGAAATTAATTATTAATCATGGTAGTACATATATTTGTATCGTATTGTCTCGATCTTTGTATTAAAAAATATTTATTTCAAAATGAGTATTTTGAAATTCTCAGCTCTCTGATTGTGGAATGCCCTTAGAAGAAAGGCCTAACAAAGTGCGTGAAGCGTTATATCTCTTCTTGCAAGGATTAGGTTACGGTAAGGACTTCTTTCCTTTACTTTTCTCTTTTTGTTGTTGAACTTATTAGAATTGTTTTGTGGAATCTCATTTATGTTTTTAAGTACCTTATATTCCAGCATATAGAAAGCACTTCTAACTGAAAAAAAAATAAGACTGCTAAGTACGCAGAAACTCATTCGCTTAGGAAGAGTGTTCTTACCTCAAATCATACTCCCTTTTTTTCTCTAAAATCTAAAACAACATCCCTATCTACATTTGCACCGAAAGTAAACAGACTCTATTAACAGAATTATTTACTACTCCCTCAAGCATTTTCCTCGCGAACATATTGTTCCCTTTATATTTTATTAATTCAGTACACCATTGTTCGAAAGCCGGAAAAAGTCCATCGAATGAATCAAGGAATGAGAGAAGCACGCATGTACATTTCAAGTTTCTTCGTAAAGAAAAAGGCAGGTGTTGTATGGAGAATACATTTAAAAATTTAAAAATGTAGTTTGAAATTATAAGTGCGCTTTATACGCTGGAATATACGGTACATTTCTCATTTTTTGATGCTTTGAATTACAAAAAAGAATTGTTGATAAAGAGTTCCACACTGCATTTCAGCTG
The DNA here is from genome assembly GCA_019973935.1 of Trichonephila clavipes. Lineage (NCBI taxonomy): Eukaryota > Metazoa > Arthropoda > Arachnida > Araneae > Nephilidae > Trichonephila > Trichonephila clavipes. Next base: position 309,658 of record BMAU01021254.1, on the reverse strand, counting down.
TAAACCAATATCGAAGACGGTCTTCTGCAGCTTCCACAAGCAACGATGGTAAGCTTCCCTCTTTTTCAATTCTTTCTTTTTTTTTTAATTCTTCCCTTTTTTCAGTTTCCTCACAATTTTTTTTTTTATAAAAATACGTAAATTGCTTATGAAGTTGAAGTAATAGTTGTTAAAAGAATTAAAGGTAATATGTTTTACGAAAGATACAGAAATTTAAGTACACCAAACAGATTACAGCATAGGAAAATCTCGGCCAAAAGTTTAAATGTTCTTCGTAAAATGCCTTCATTTTCGATTATTTTTTTACGTGATTATTTAAAACTATATTGCTGCGCAGTTTTTTTTTTTAAATTAGAGACTTCATTTAAAACGTCTTTTCTTAATTCAGGTATTTTATAGAGACAAAATGTAGAAAGAAACTTAATCAAGTCTATAACAATCCATTTGCTTTAAAATAATTTGAAGGTTTCTATAATCCATGGAAATCACTGATTCCTAAAACAGTTAGACTACGGTTTCAGATTTTTTTAAAGACATTAAACATGACTTTCGTGAAAGTTGATATAACAAAAACAATTTTCAACAGGCAGATTTAACCTTAGAATAATGAGGAAAGGCCTTTGTTGAAAAAGTATTGGGGGTTCCATCATTTTTCATGTTTGATTTTTTTCAAAATTTCATAATACATAGTTTAACTCAATGACTAATGAAATTTCAAGTCTTTCATGTTTGGGGAGACATTTGTTTACTTTCGGCAGAAGAAAAATTTCTCATATTATTATTCAGATTCATGCCAATTTCATAAACTAATTTAAAAAATTTGAGTTGCTTGTATGATAATGTAATTATCTAGGAAAATAAGTTGCGTAATGTTTTCAATAACTTTAACGTTGTTTTTAGCATTATTTATACAGGAGACCAGAGCTTAAGAATATATTTAACATTTCTACGTGAAACTACAATTTTTCGAATATTTTGTGAAAAAAATACAGAATTAAATTGGATTACAGGATATAAGTTGGTTTTCTTTGTCGATTTATGAATTCCGTCATCGAACTATGTTAAGGGTTACGAAAAGAGGTAAATAGTATCTTAAGGGTTACCAAAATCAGTTAGTCAGAACCAGATTTCGACACTTACGTACCATGCCGTTGTCTAATTTAAACCAAAAGACGTCATCAAATGCTACGATACACAGTTAATAGTGGAAACCGTTCCAGGGAACGTTAAAACACAATAATAAAAAAAAGATGAGAGCATTTGGCAACATTTTTTGGATTGGCGATGTTTCTTTGTTTAGCAAAATTGTTCAAAGGTATTATACGTAAATACCAAAATTTCTATTGAACTAAACAAAAATGTTGCTTATTCTATTTTTTAAGCACACTCAACTAGAGAGTGAAGTCTAGTTTTTTTTTTTAAAAAAAAAAGGAAATGACGACAATGTATGTTTTAAATATTTCTCTAAAATTGACTTTGTTTCGGTTTCAGCTTTCAAAGTACTCCAAGCTTACCGCAAGTCGTTCGACTATGAAGCCAACCAACTGCCATCCCCTACTGCCAATCCGACGACAACCTATATCTCCAGACAGGAAGTCCACATCGTCGAGAACCCAATCAACCAACACACCGGCCCTTGAAATATCCAATCACAACGAGACGCTTTCCTTGCTACATACACCTTTTGTATTTCTCGCGCCCTAGAAAACAAGTTTAGAAGTCGAATTCGCTAGATGGTTGGTATATAAAAATATATATAAAAGATATATATAAGAGATATATTATATATGACGCCTATATTATAACGAGAGGTAATACAATTGTTATAATAAACATGAATAATGAGTGCCTAGAGATGGATTGATATCCAACCAATGTTCGTTCTAGTTGATCAATGATCATTTAGGTTTGAGTGCTGCAATGTATCAGCTATGTGCAAAACCAGAACTTGCTCGATAAACCTTTACCTCTATTTTACTAAGCTGAGACAGTCTGTTCTAGTGACTGCGACAGTACTGTCCACCTTCGGTCACTTTGAAGCTTTTTGGCAGTTCGCCAAGACTATTTTTCCCCGCAAACGTTGTACAGAATTGGCGGTAATTTGCTCAACTCTTATTTGAACTACAACAACCGACAAAGGAAACCGTATATTTTGCAGCCAGGGGGTGCGTGAGACATTTTAATATTGTGCTATTAAACCTCGATTTAATGATTTTCAGTGGCGTACACAGATCCAGTACCGATTTAAACTCATTTCGGGCCATGGGCGCAGATCTACAGGCCCCCTTGTGTGGTACTGGTGGATCCAAATTTATAACCAGAAAATCTGGTTAAGTCCAGCTTATCCGGACCTCAGGGCGCCCAATGAAAAAAACCGGCACTTCACAGACCTCTCTTATGGAAGGGGGAGGGGGTACATTCTAAAAAAACGTTGACTAAAACCCCAAGGGGTATCGGGTAATCTCTATGGAAAAATTAAAAATTTGTTGGTCTTTCGGAAGGGTTTGAATCCTCTCCTCTCCCCCCTTTCATTTGTGTTCGCCACTGATGATTTTTACCATTCTATAACAAAGTGTCATAACGTACACCTCGCATCGCGGGTGGGCCAGGATTCTAGGGATCCCAAAACCTATGTTATCTTATGGTTTTGCAGTCCTTTGTAAAATCCAGCTTGGGGCCCAAAACCTGACTTAGCGGGGGCTCTAAGATTATATATTCTCCGTTACGCCACTGCTATAATCAATGGTGTGCACAGACTACTTTTACAGGAGGGTTTTATATTTTAAAAAGCACATATGAAAGAGCCGAGACGTAATCTTTATGCTAAAAATTAAAAATATCGATCTATGAAGGTAGTTTGAACTCCCCAACCCCCTTGTGTGTACCCCATTGTCCAAGACTATTTTTATATTGAGGTGAATTGGCTTATGTAAAATTCTCCTTTGAGATTTTGGAAATAAGATTTTTAAAAAATACGTTATTTTTATGCAACATTGTCCTTTTTGTGTGAGTATTTTGAGAATTATCAGATTTTTTAAAAAAAAGTTGCTTTGGTCATTATTATTCCACTTTATGGTGCTTAAGGCTGTCTTCGGTAAAAGTGCGAGAGCTCTAACTAAACGCGAAGCACATTTTCAGACAGGAAAATGATCCAGTTTCCAAGGAAATTTGCAATATTATAACTCGTACCTCTGTTGTTAACAATATAGTGTTTTTTAAAAGTTCGAAATATTCCTTGAATACTATAGTTTTTGTTTTAATACGTGAAGACAAAGCCCATTTAACATTAAGGTATAGGATAAAAAATGCGAAACACATTTTACACCAGAAAAAATCAATCAACTCTGTTAAAAATAGGAAGTATGATATAAAAAATGCTTCTCTCTAAAGAACAGTGAATCCAGAAAATCTCACATATTAAGTTTTCATTTCTTTTATATCTGAAAAAATGTTCCGAATTAGGGTCCTATTCCTTAACATTAATCGAAAACAGCCTTAAGAAATCATCCTCAAAAATGAAATTATAAATTAAGAAAAAAAATTATTCCTTTCTTGTATTTAAAGTTATCTGAAATGTGATTAATTACTTATGAAAGGAATTGGTAATAATCGATTTTTTTTGTTTATCCGAAAATAATCATTAAATCGAGGTTTAATAATGTTTTTAATGAAAAATAATAATATAATAATTACTTGTTTTCACAAATATCCTGAATATAAATAAAATGCTTTTGAGAGTTCAAATATTTGTAAACGTGATATTATAGAAAACTCTGATGGATTATTTTCAACTACAAAAATCTAGCAATTGGAAATGCGTTTGCAATAAAATTTCGAATTTATTTTTGCTGCAACAAGAAGACGTTTGTAATTCACTCTCCCTTTTAGTTTTTAAATGAATTTAAGAACTTTTGTCGAGTAATCGATTAGCATCTCGTGTAGTTTTCATTGTCATTTGAGGAATTTTTTTGATAATTATTGTTATATAACAACGAACTGATCTATAACTATTGAATGCTCCCAAGATAAGCTTACTTCAAGGAAAAGGTAAAATGATGGTGAATTTTAAACATATCTTTAAATTTATCACACAGAATTATATCAAATTTGAAGAAAATTAAGATGAGTAAAATTATTCAAGTTAGTGACAGAAAAACAGAGAATGGTTTAAAATAATCGCGGCAAATATACAACGAATACGCGCACATGAATGTAAAAAATGACTGAAACTGTACATCGAAGTTATTTCTATTTTTACATAATGCTTATTTATTTATTTACAAACGGAGAACTTTGCTCACAAATTTCCAGTGCATCTTGTGTAAGGAAATCCTGATACGGATAAGATTTCTTTTCACTTTATTTTTATACGTAAAACATCCGAAAAAAATATTTTTGTATTTGTAAGTAAACTTCTCTCAAACGGTGAAATAAATCTGATATGGCGATGAATAATATTAATTCTCCGAGATCTTCAAGATTTCCGAGATGTAATATTTGAAAAACACATCCAACATAAAAGTATAACTTCCGATAAAAAGCAAGTTGTTATTTCTTAGCAAGGCTTGTTTTTTTTTGTAACTAATAAACAGAACATAAGAACATTAATTTTTTTTTTAAAGTACACAAAAGAAAATGAAGCAATAACTATTTTTAAAAAAAATTAGTTACTTCCCAAAATACGACGCAATATTGGCGAAAGCTTTTTTTTTTAAGTGTGAATAAATCGCAAAAAACAGCAAAGAAATATAATTTCGAACGAAAATAAGATAGATTCCTTAATAGCCAATCAGAGGACTACCCTGGCCATACAGTCAGAAGAACCCTCGTCATGTCGACACAGCTATGGTACCCTCTTTGGTATCGAAGCACAGTTTTCTTAACCCAACTACCAATGAGAACGTCCCTCTCATCCCAGGTGGAAATGGTGTATCTCATTCTAACTTCTTAGTCAAAGTCCAATCGCGATAAGCTACTTTCCCATTCGTCAGGTATCCAACGCATCTCCGGCTTTCATTGGTCGAAAGAAAATCAGCAATGGGCTCAATTCACAACGGTCGCATGATAAAGATAAACACGTGTTCTCGATTAAATTCAAAACGGACGTTAAACTAATTGTACTTTTAGTTCTATTTTTAAAATATTGATAAAATTTAAAATTTCATTTAAAATTCATTGGGTAAAAATGTTCAAATGTTATATAAAAAAATTTTCTTCAAAACACAAAGATTTTAAAATTAAAATATATATGTATATTTTATGCATGTACTTTTAAATAAAACGCATTGTTTTCCTATGTGCTTTATTATTGTTGACAAGCATGTACTTTTTAAGAGAAAGTTTCTGCAAAGAGCAAAAGTTGGCAACAATGAAGCGCATGAACAGATTGGTTGGAAACAAACGATTGCTTTCATCTTGTGACTATGACGTCACATGAGTTTTTGAACTGATTGGCTAGAAACACTTAGTTATCATTTTCATGTGACTATGACGTCACATGAATTTAACCCACTAAAACCTGTCTAACAGAGGCTGAAAATTTTGTAGCTTTCAAAAACATACCTCCAGCTACAAAATAAGATAGCTAACAGACACCAACGCGTTAGCTATGTTATGTTCCGACGAAAGTATAGGGAATGGCCGAGACAATCAGAAAGATTACCTTAAAAAGTAAGGGTGCAAAACGTTAATTCCTGCTGGACGACAACAAGATCGTCAAATTGGAAGTAAAAGGCATTCGCCAATCGGATAATACATCGAATTTTGGGAAATAACTGAAAAATTAACAACTTTTTTTGTTGTCTGATAACAATTTTCTCTTATAGTGCAATCAACAAATTTAATGTATTCCTTGCAGAAAATGTATATTAGTACGCTTTAAAGCAGTGTAAAGACATGGACTTCCATTTTTTCATGGGTATAGAAAGATACACAAAATAAAAGAACTTCTTTTTTTCTTTCTTTTTACATGAATAATTCTGCTCAGTGCTCATGTGTGCCAAGAGTACAAACCAAAAGGATTTTCTATGCTAAGTTCTGGTTGTTGCAAAAATAAATGATTACATAAAATATATATCTATGCTTTTTTTTCCAATTTTTAACTATATTCCAGATGCAATATTTAGTGTATATAATTAGAACTTTTAGACGCAATTGCTAAGTAGAATATATACTTAGAAAAACGGTTATTCGAACAGAGAAAAATGCTCTAGCAAAGTTGAGCTTAGCGTGTTATGTCTTATATCTGTGCAAAATGAATAACGAAACCCTGTTTATAAAATGCTGATTAGTTTCGCATTAGCCTGCAAAATTCAAGTCAAAATCCAAAGTTTTAAAAAGTACTTGTCCGAGGTGAATCGCTCGGAGAGTTGGTTTCTTTATACAGAAATTTGCTTGATTCTTTATGGAGAGTAACCAGAGCATTTTTATAAGACCCGTTGTTAGTTTTTTTTAAAAATCCTAAAAAAAATACTTTAAAAAAATGGTTACTGTGAACAACAATTTCCATTTCTCATAATCTTTCCCAAAAATAATTCGAGAGAGTGGAATCCTCTAGCAAGTTGAGAATTATTCAATTCTTAATGTATTATCATACATTAGAATTTAAAAATTGCCCAAAAATCAATAACAAATGTTTATTGATTGATAATTATTGATCAGTGATAAATTAACGAGTAATATAATTTTTTAAAGTCAATTCCTACTTCGTTAGAAAAACGTACTGGCGCCATCTGTTGCAGCCAATTGTAACTTCAACAGAAATAATGCAAAATAAATTTAAAAGTAAAAAATAAAATTTAATTAATGGATTAATATTTAAAAAAACTGTGTTAACATCCTGTGTCATCCACTACAACTTTGAAAAAATATAGTTGAACTTGAATGGAGGAATAGAAAGTATTTTATTAATGATTGAAAATTTGAACAAGATATATGTATATATATAGGGAGAGAGTGAACTAATAATAGGAATTAAAAAATCCATAAAAATTGAAATAAGTACTTAAAAATTTCAGTGACCAGCAATAATAATACAATTTCTAAAGTCATATGACAATCATCAAAATATTTTTTATACAGACAAGCAATAATAATTTTAAATGTCATATGACAATCAATGCATTATTTTTATAAAGATAAGTTAAACATAATTTAAAAATGATTTTTATTTCTTATTTACTTTGTGCATAACTTTCAAAAAAACTTTTCCATCTAATTTTTTTAAATATTGCAACGGAATGCTATATCACATTTGTTCATTTCCCATTAAATTTGATTTGTGATACTCAAATCATTTCATGTGATCTGGGAAGTCCTCAAATTACAGACATCTGCAAGCTTAGATTAAAACTTCAACCTCCTAGTTAATCACCTCGGAGAAGATAATTTTGGCCACCCCTTACAAGCTTTCTACCATGAGTGGAGAGCAACAAAACCAGCCTTTCAATGTATTGTATATCAAACAACTGTTTCGAACCGATGGTTTTGGGTCCATACCTTCCCAAAAATTTTTCTTACTGTCATACTGCAAGCATAATTTTAATTTTTATGTTTAACCTTGCAAATGTTTACTGAAAAGAGTTACCAACTGTTATCAGTTTCTTGTTAACTATGAAAATAAAAACTTCTATTACAACAATATTTAGTCTGTCTCTGTTTATATATATATAAGACCTGTGTTCTTCAAGGAGGAAAAGGTTTATATACATCCTGCAATGTCAGAAATTCAGAATAAAATGAACTTACCAGTAATTATTCTTCCAATGTATCTAATCTGTTGCAGATAGTAAATTTTCCTGGGGGATAGTGAAACGGTTGAAAGTTAATGCATGAAAATATTAAAAAAATATGTATTTTTAATATTTTTCATTTACATATTTAAACAACTGAAAAGTGAATGGACTACTTAATTGCTTCTTTGAGCATTACTACAAAAAAAAAAAGAAAAATTGTGAGAGAGATAAAAACAATATATATATATTATAATTATATATATATATTTAATTAAATTCAAAATTGCAAAAGCTAGCATCATTTTTCAACAATGGCTTTTACAAAGCTATTTCATTTTCAATTGAAAACATAGTTCAGGGGTGACGAACCTTTATGGGTCAACATGCCATTTTTTCTAAAAAAGTGTATAATGAGGTGTAGACGTGCCATCAAACAATTTTGATTTGCGATTATTGGAAAAGTACTAAAACTAAATGCTACCAATTCAGAACTCTTCATTTACTACGAAAAAATACTTTTTGTACTGTATAGTCGTAAATATTTTAGCTATATGTGTGATTAAAATTAAAGTAACATTTGTGTGACTTCTGTTGTTGCAGATTGGATGACAAATAACTTTTATTAGGATTGCAAGATGTTACTTTTAGTATAGATTGCATGCTGAACTGGAGTCCTCTGCCAAATGATTCTAAGCAATTAATTATTTTTGCTGTGGTTCGTTTTTTTGACAAGAGGATTTGTGATTTGTTTTAGAATGCCGTTTCACAGACAATGTTCGGCACATCTCTGCCCCAAAACATAAAACAGCCACTGCTTTGTTGACTTTACTAATCATGCCATATTTCTAGATTCACCAAGTTCGAAATTCTCTGTTACACTTACTATCTTGCAATTTTTGCTCTTTTCTTGAACGAGCCATATTAAATAAGTTAAAAATCGTAAATATAACACAAATAAACTTTAAAATACAGTTGTGTGAAAACGGAATTGATTATGCTATGCGTAGATAAATTTTACATCATAAGCAACTTTAGTCCATGACGTAACTAAGGCAAGACGATAACAAGCGAGGGTGCTCCCCGTGACCGATCACTCGCTTTTTGTTAGAAATACTTCATAATGAACTTTGTTATTTTTAAATAAAATGCAAAACCCTTTTAATCACTGGCATGCCCAAAATATTGTGTCGCGTTCCACTGATTCGCCATCCCTGACATAGTCAATAATCCCCCTTTTTACACCTAAAGATGTTATGTGGCTCAGCATTCTGAAAGTTTTCGCATTGTTTATTTATGCCATGTAACAATCCCACCCCAAATTATTCTTCTGACTGCAATACTACAATGAAATTAATGAATTCTTAACAAAAGTTCAAACATTTTTATTTTGCTGTAAATATATTAATATAAGTAAGCCACAATAAAATGCTCCTTACGAGCCATTAAAAAGCCACATTACATTATTCAAACATTTATCAATAGATAATTAGTAAAAATACTCCAACTAGTCAAATCAACACAAGAAAATTATCTGCAGAGGGGTCATGTGCAGATCACTCAAATAAGAAAATATAAAACTATAGAACTTTTAAAAGTCATTGAACAACATTAAGACACTTCATTAAAATTTCATAATAAAAATGAAATAAAAATACATGTATATAATTAAAATACATAGCTTCGCAAAGTGAAAAGGGATGCAACACACTTATGAAAGTTTGTAGTTAAAAACACAACAACAAAAATAAATAAAAATTATTAAAAGGCATTAAAATTTAATTAATGAAATATAGTCAAGATGCAAGTATGTGATGCACATTATTTTAAAAAATTGCAAAAGAATTATGCAAAGAAAAATAATTATATCCATTATTTCAAAATTTAAATGAATTATAAGCACACTACATAAAAATAAACATACCGTATCTTTTCAAAGTGTGTTTTCACAGTTATTAAACCTAACTGGAATGTTAAAAAAATAATCCTAAATATTGCACACACAAAAAATGTAACAGCAATTCACACAGAATTAAAGTTTGGCTCAAAAGATACTCATAAATTTAAATTAAAAATTCTTAAATTTAAAAAACATGCATTAAAACAGTCTTTTTTTCCACAAGTTAAAAATATTTTACATTACTTTTAAATTTGAAACTATTTTTATCATTCAATTAACTAGTAAAAAAATTACTTTAAAAACGAACAGAAAAACTCAATCAAAATTAATTATTTTGAAAACATTAAATAAACTAAATTACAAAAACATAAAATCTAACAATAACTTTAAATTGTAATTTCAAGAGGACTATAGTAAAATAATTTCAAAAAATGAATAAATAAGATAAAGATTCCGCAGAGAAAAAAAAATATTGAACAGAACATATCGTAACCATCGCAAAAAAACAAAATAGAATTAATAATGAAATATAACACAGTTATTGCAAAAGCAAACTATCTAAAACACAATACAAAATTCTATAAAAACATGCATTATTTAATTAGCTTAATAACAGGCATATAATACTAATATAAATAAAAATAAATGATATGATAAAAATATAAAAAGACATCAAAGATAATTTGTACAAAGAATTTTTGATGAGCATTAATTGCAAAGTTACCATGCAAGCTTTTGAAGCCTCATGCACAAAAGTATGATTCAGAAATACTTTTAAATACACATATATACCTCATACATTCAGTGTCTTTGGTGCTTTTTAAATATGTAATGCATGTAGATATTATATAATTTTGACAAAAAAATGTTCATTTCCCTATTTTACCGATTTTAAAAAGTGCAAATGCATATCACTTATTCATATGTGTTCATAAAATTCCCTTATGAAAGAGAAAGTATTGTTTTATTTTTGAATGCAATTGATAATAAACAAATACATGAAATTAAATTTTAGAAAAAAAGTATGATTAGTAAGAATAACTCCCCCCTTTCTTCAAAAGAATAATTTTGGGTACATTAAAATTAAAAATGGAAACACATAATTGAATCACAAAAGATAACATTTAAACAAAATAACAGTTCAGTGATTTTTTTTAAATATACCGTATTTACTCGAATCTAAACCGCACTTTTTTTCCAATGTAAATGCTACTGAAAATTGGGTGCAGCTTAGAATCTGGGGGGATTGTTGATTAGGGCATTTAGAGTAGTTACTGGTTCATGTGTGTGTTTTAAAAGTTTATAATAATGATAAAATAACTAATTATTCACTTCTAATTAGTTTTCATAAAAAAGTTTTAATTTCGTAAAACTGGATCTCAGTAAACCATTTTTCAAATTTCACAAAATCTTGTTGAGAATTTGAAGTAAGGCTTAGAATCCATGGCAGCTTAGATTTGAATAAATACAGTAAATAAATTATTTTGCTCAATATAAATTTTTCATATAATTATCATACAAACATATTACTAAACACTTTCTCTGAATTAAACCACTGAATGTAACTTAATATAATACTTCAAAAAAAGATAAAACAAAGAAAGCTTTAAAAAACTTTAAATGTTGATAATTTATTGTTCATTAACATTGCACTCAAAAGCAACATGATAATCTTGAACCATGATCAAGAGTCTAAAGTTCAATGAGAAGAGATTTCAAAGATTAAAAAATGAAATCTTAAATATATTGTATTTTCAAGTTATTGATTTTGAGAAATTTAAATCGTTAATCTTTTATGTGTAAAATTGATAACGTGACTAGAAATTCTTTTTTAAAAAATGCTCCCCAGCTTTTTGATTTTATCTTTAAGAAAAAATACCCATTCAGTCCGTTTAATTTTATCACAGTTTTGAGTATAATAATAAATATAAAATTTAGTAATTTTTTTTAATTAATTTAAAAACATGAACAAACATTTAAATTGTATCCACGAAAAAAATGGCTTAAAATGTATTTAAAAACTAAAAAAAAATATTTTTTAACATAACAAACATATAAATGCATTTAGTGAAGTAATTAAACAGTAACTAAAAAAAATATTTTTTAATATAACAAACATATAAATGCATTTAGTGAAGTAATTAAACAGTTTATATATTACAAAAAGTACAGAATAATTCAATTTAAAAAATTTTAAATTGATAACAATTTCTTGCAATACTTTTACCATAACTGTAGAAATTAACATTCTCAAATATATTTTTTCAGTTACTTATATAAAATGAATAAGTTAAAAAAAAATACTTTGTACTTCCTTTAAGTACATTATGGATATTAGACAGTTAACAAACACAAAAAAGTTACATATACTGATTAATTTCCTCATTTAATTTAAGTATTTACTGTAATACAAAGAATACAAGAGAGCAAAAATAAATAGTTACTTTCTTAAGTAGGTAATAGCTAACTTCAGTATGATGAAAGTCCACCTATTTAGGTAGTAATACTCCTTAGTATACCATTTAAGGTAATTAGTATTAAAAAAATGGTGTAACAATACAAACATACATAATACAAAACATCATTTATATATGACAACAAAACACAAATTAATATATTTGGCACTTAATAAGCAATGTTTGCAGATTTAAAAAATACAATGACAGTAAGTATTTTTTAAATACGAATAATTCAAGAGTATTCTTAAACTTTCTCCAGTAGACAGAATATGCATTTTAATGACTAGAAACATGAGAAATTATAATAAAATATCAAATAAAATCACAATAAAAAGAACAGGAAAAATATAAAAGATATTCAATCGACAACTCTTTTTTAATTCATTATAACATTCCTTATACTAATTCATTATACCAACCATTTTTCTGAAATATTAATAGCAATTGCAAAAAAATAAATGTTATATTCATAAAAGCATTAAAAAAGTCACATGGAATATTTAACTCTTTTTAAATAATGAAAATTACAGTATAAAATAAAATATATACAAAATTATTAAAATATTTTAAAAAATTTAAATAGGGAGATAATTCTAAATTTTGAAGTTTGAGCATTGAACTTATCTTTTAAAGTTGAAAAATATGTTATATTTTTAGAAAAAAATAAATGTGTTAAATCATTCAAAGGTATATTCAAATTTAAGGGTTTAAGCATAACTGAGATAAACGATATGATTGAACATCTCTCTCATTCAAAATTTATCACTCAGTCTTATAGCTGCACCTTTTCATATTTTAATAGCAATTTCATTGTATATGAATTGTTTGAAAACATGTAGCTAAAATATATATATTCAAAATTTGATCTAGAGTATAAACTTTAAATTTACCTTTTCATAAAATAAGCACAAATTTAGTTTTTCTCTTATTATTATTTTTTTTTAACATCATCAAGAATTTGCTATTGTTATTGTTATAAAAACGTTTCATGCATACAATATTGGTAGTTTTGGCAACATATAAGTTAGCACTATCTATAAACATTGAGTCTTGTGAGATTTATACAAATATATTGAGACATTCATATAATATATGTAAAGCTCAAATGAATTAAATTTGTATAAATATATAACAGGAAAAAAACATCTAAGACAATCGAATAACATTCACACAACACCTGTCTATACATTACATGCTTTTACAGACAATAAACACTCAAAAGCAAAACAAAATATATAAAAATGTAAACAATTAACATTTATCTAATGTTCGTGACAACCACTACAAATGCAATGCAACAATTAACTGATCCGTTTCTCAGTCAAAGACGTCTCCATACAATTTATAAACTCCTCTGGTTAGCTGGATTGCAAAGAAGTTAAAACAATGTCATCAGTGACAGTAGGGGTCTTGCCAGCACAGGAACGAATTATAGCAATGAAAAGACTGACAATTGTACTTAGAAAACCGAAAACCTTAAACAGAAATAAAAATATCTTAATTGCTCAATTTAAATTACAGAATTAAGCAAGAATACACACAGTTAAAAAACCAGAAATATAACTATAATTATAATCCCTCATTTTTATATTTGGATTATCATAATTATGAAACGTAGTTTTTCTTGCAAAACTTGAACATGTTCATTTTAAAGAGAATTATGTTCTATTAAACTATCCCTTTGAAAAATGAACTTCAAATCTAGAATATTTAATGTAAACAAAATGCAATGATTATTAATTTAATGTTATTAAATGTATTTTCATTACTTTAAAAAATACACATTTGTTTTCATTTCTAGTATAATTCATAAATGTATGAGAGATATTAAGTGTAAAATATAGACATAAATTAAAGCCCAGTGGCTGAATGGTAGCATATCGTGCTTTTACGGCAAAGGTCAAGGGTTCAAACCACGAGCTGGGCAAGGTTGACTCAGCCTTTCATCTCTTCAGTGGGTCAATAAATGAGTTCAAAGCTTGTGCTTGGAAACTAAGCATTGGGGGGGTCTTGTCTCAGACTGACCAAAAGATCAGCTCAAGCATGTCAGTGCTCAAGGTCACAAAAACTGAAATGAGCACAGTAGACGTTGGCTCTAATAGGCTGTTGTGTCACTGAACTTAGTTTATAAATAAATTATGCAACAAGTTTATGAATATTTCATTATTGTTAGAAAAAAATACAGAATAAAACTTTTCTAAAAGACATATAAAAATTTTTTGAGATTGTATCATATTAACTTAATCCCTCATATTGGATAACAATGTATTTTTATATGTCTTACAAATTTGAATGAACGTAATTACTGTAAAACCTGGTGTATAATGTACACCTACACTTTCAAGCTACATTTTTCAATTTTTAGGTATATTCACCATATAACGAGCGCCCCCTTTTTTATGAAGAAACCTGAAATGTATGTGTGCAATGCTTTTATGTTTTGAAGTCATATATTTGAGATATTATCACAGGCTCTTGAAAAAAACATTTCTAGAAGTACAACTCTTTAAGTTCATATGGTATGACATGTTTTAAATAAACAGTATTTTGAACTATGCAGAAGTCTCTAATTTTTTAATGCTCATCTTTTCTTTATTTTTAAAGTTTGTTTTTATACCCAGCATATAATGCACACGCATAAATTTTGATCATATTTTTTCAGTTAAAAGTATGTGTGACACACCGGATTTTACAGTATTAGTAATGTTTCCTTTCATTTAAATAGAGAAAAATATTTGACTGTGTTAAATGTTTAAACTGAAATGAGGGGAAATATTTCCAATTATTTAACAAAAAATGGTAGTTTTCACTAAAAATTACAGAAAAAAAACATAACAAATATAACTCAAAGCAGGCAATTTTAAATAAACACTTTAGTACAAATCAGTCTATATAGTTATCAGAAATTACAAAAAACAGATATACATACTATTATTATTTTCCTTGCTTTGTCAAAACCACATGCATTGAATTTGTGTTTTATATATACCAATCAATTTAGAACAAATTAAACAGAGAAAAAAGTGTTTAAATTCATAAACAAGTTTTAATATCTATGTTGATATACTTTTAAGTATATGTTAAATAAAAAACAATTATCTATAAAAAAAATCCATCTAAAATCACATATATCAATCTTAAAAGGATAAGAAAAACTATTGAACAAGAAGTATAAGCAGACCTTTTTAGAGTGACATTAAATCAATTAACTTTAGAAAGGATCTTTTCAAAACATTTTGGTACTTATGTATTATTGCAACTATTGGTGACATTATATGAAATAAAGCACACGATTTCTAATTCAGCGTATTTCCATGTACAAAATTGGGGTTGCCAACTTGAGGAGTTACCTTGAACGCTGGTGAATGTTGCGATAATACGTAAAAACAAAATTTTTTTACTGTTATGTCATACATTTGCTTAATTATAAGAGGCAGAAAAATATTTTATTTTGAAAGCATAACTTAATCTCAATCAAAGATCTCACCCAACCCCCTAAAAAAACAAGTCTTATTTGTGCATATGATTATTTTTTTTAAAATGTGTATATTGCACCAAGCAACCTTTACTACACAAATGATGACAATACACAAATATCTGAAAATTGAAATAGAAAAAATACTATAAGCAAAAATCAGAAAGCAAAATACTTACTGCTCCCAATGACAACTGCACCTTTGCCCAATCTGTGATGGGAGGTTCATGACTGTGAATGAGGTGCTCAGCATGCAGCAACATGGCGGAAGAGAAAAGTAAAAGAGCACATAAACTTCCATGCAGAGCAGCATCCTGAAATGTTAACAATATTTAAATCAGAAAAATAAGAAAAAATTATATTAACATTCACTTAAATCAAAGTTGACTTCATTTAAATTCAAAATATTTTATTAGAATTTAAAAGTTCCTAAACAGTATATCTTTAATATTTTTTAATTTGCACACATTCTGACATTCTTTTCTATAAATATTTTATTTAAATGAAGAACACAGTTTAACTCTTGCAATAAAGGAGTTACAAGGAGAGACCACTATACAAATTAAAAGAGATTATCTTCTTTACTTCTTTCTAATCTGAACCACATTAGATCCATGAGTTTGTTCGCCATCAGCACCCCCTGCACTAAATAAGCAGTTTGTCATGCGTTACGGCAACACAAGTATGTGAGGCATGACTTCACATGTATTGCACTTTGTACAAACAGCGAACTTTTTACAACCACCTGAGAATATGAGAGACCTCAAATGACTGGAAGTTAAACATGCCAAAGCAGCTTGGTCGTTTCTGTTCCCATCAAATTTTATAGGGTACTTATGTATTATCGCAACAATTGCCAACGTTCAAGATAACTTACCAAGTAGGCAACCCCAATTTTGCATGTGTTGTATGCTCTGAATTGGCAATCATGTGCTTCGTTTCATATAATTTCACCAACAGGTTGCGATAATATGCGAGTGCCTTTTATAGAAGTGCTGGTGTTTGCCTCCAAGTAATATCTATAGAAGCCTTTCTTTTTAAGTATAATTCAAAGTAGGTCAAATCATACTGAATCATAGTGCAGTCTCAACAGTTTTCATAAAATTCTTAATTCAAAGTAGCAAAAATAAAAAAAGTTAAGCAATTTATTAAACTTTGGTATAAGTTAAATAAAACAACCAAGTTATGCAGAATCCATGTAAGAGTGTAAATTAACAAATAAACTTATATACACAAGATTGTATATAAGCAGACAAAACTTGATTCATGTTCATTTTAGCAACTCAAATAACCAATTGTCAAGCTTCCCTGGTATCTTAGTTAGATGTGAATCTTAAATTTTGAAAAATCCTTCTTGTTATACTAAATGTAATGTTTTAAATTCAATTTTTTTTAGCTAAATTAATTATTGGTTAAGTCTTAAAAGTGCATAGTATTTCAATTTGTTAAACTTTTGATCTAGGTTTGTAATGGAGTACTACATTAGAAGTATACAATAATTTTAAAAAGTTACTGATCTACTATAAAATCCCGGGTACAATGCACATCAGCATATAATATGCACCTATGCTGCATTTTTTAAATTTTTATTTACATTTGCTGTATAATTTGCACCCCCCTTTTCCATGAAGAAACCTGAAACGTAGGGTAATATTTTTATATTTTGAAGTCATTTATTCCGGGTATCATCCCAAGCTTTAGAAAATAAAGTTTACTTCTAGAACCCTTTAAGTTCGTACAGAATATCATTTTTTTTAAAAAATAAACATATTTCATTATGTGCAAAAGAACAAATTTTTTTATGCCCGTCTTCTCTT
This sequence comes from Trichonephila clavipes, assembly GCA_019973935.1. NCBI lineage: Eukaryota > Metazoa > Arthropoda > Arachnida > Araneae > Nephilidae > Trichonephila > Trichonephila clavipes. The sequence continues at coordinate 292,277 of BMAU01021254.1, read as the reverse complement.
TATTTTTAAAGCTACTATTTATATACCCTGTGTATAAGGTGCACCTGTAAATTTTGATTTTATTTTTTGTGTTAATAGTGCATGTTATATGCCAGATTTTAAGGTGTTAATTACCTTACAAAATATCGAAGAAAAACTAGAAATTCAAACACTGAAAAGTCAAATATAGTGTTACTCCAGCATAGATTCACTTCGGAATAAATATATGTTTTGTTTGGACAACAATATAGTTTGGAATATCACAGAGGTAAAAGAAATCCCAATCAAAAAATCATTAATAAAGGAAAATTACCGATGTGATGAATGTCAAAAATTTAACAGAAAAATACCATCCTAACCAAGCTCAAAGACATTAATGACATTGCCTAAAGTGACCAAATGATGTCATAATATTTTCATAGCATTCCGAAGGACCAAAGTTCTTTAGAAAGATTTTTAGTAAAAAAAGCAGATAAACCTCAAACTTAATTAAGGAGGGAAGAGAAATATGTTGTTTAAGTTTTCATTTACTTCATCTAATTTTTCATATTTGGGTATTACCATTGCAATCGCAAATCAACTTAAAAAGAACTAAGGTAAATTGAAGCTGTTTGTTGTCAATGCAATGAAGACTAATTGCGGTTGAGTCCTAGGAGGACCCACTTTTGGTCGCCAAATTTTTTCGTCGCCTATTTTGAGCGATAAAGGTTACAATATGGTAACCCTTCCATTTCACCCCAAAAATTTGGATTTTCAAATGACCGAAAAAATGGCAACCCTAGGATGAAACGTATTTCGCCTTTTCCGAACAAACGGTCTTTTTGACCCCTGACTTCGCTTGAGAAGGTTTGTTATGAATGGCTTGTGAAAGGAAATTACTTGAAAGTAAGGCTACGACAGGTTTCTTTGTGCTCCTGGGCACAAAGGGGAAGAAAGATACGTTAGAATGGTGTATGAAAGCTAATTTAATTGCTTCATGATATTAATGTCCGAAGTGTAGAAAAGATATGAGTTTTTTACCAGATATTGGTTCGGCAAGAGCATGAATGCGTTCGTTGTGAATGACTTGAAAGTCAATAAGAATACTGTCATGGACTGGTATATGTTTTGCCGTTAAGTATGTATAACCCGTAAGAGTAAGGTAAGTGCCTTTTGAAAATTTAAAATGAATTTCATGTATTTCTTCGATTTTATCTTTGCGAAACGCTCCTTTTGTCCTTTTTTTAAAAATGTAAATCATGTACTACACACTGGTTTTAGAATGCTTTTTTAAAATGAATTTCATTGCTTTCTCCATTTTTATCTTTTTAAAATGATTAATTTATAATGCATTTCTTCGATTTCATCTTTGCGAAACGCTCATTTCGTCCTTTTTTTTAAATAAATCATGTACTGGTTTTTGAGTGCTTTTTTAAAATGAATTTCATTGGTTTCTCCGTTTTTATCTTTTTAAAATGATTAATTGCATGTATTTGTCCAATTTTATCTTTGCAAAAAACACATTGTCATTTTTTAATGTAAAACATTTACTACCAACGGTTTTCAGGCGTCCCTGACGCCATTCCATAAACTCTGTTCATTTCATGATTTTTGAACTTTTCGTACCTTCCCCCCCCCACTTTCAGAAACCAACCGTTGCTCTTTGCCCATTTCACCCCTCTCTGACACATACGGTTTCCAAGAGTTTTTCGTCTTTGACGCCATTTTGAAAAACTTGTGTTTCTCAATTTGGCGCTATTTGGCAAACAAATTTTGGCACCAAAAAACACCAGTGGGTCCTCCTAGGATTTTACCGAATTAATAAAGAAATAATATGAACAGTCTTTGCTTAAGCTAAATTATAAATTGAATAATATGTAGAGAACCATATTCAATAGTATTTAAATAATTTTCAAACAACATCAACTGTAAATAATAAAACAATAGTACTTTTTTCTAAAGGGAATGGATTTACAATTTCCTTTTAATTCATCAAGGAAAAACACTGCTTCAAATTCATTCCATTTGACATTAATCCAAAATAGTTGAAGATTGTTTAATGAGGTACTATTGTACCTATTTTAGTTCCTCTATACAAAATATAATATAACTTTGAACAGCCGATATCAAGAATTATCAGTTGGAATCATATAAATTAATATATCATCAGATTTTAATGTACATTTGATATTGATACCTACAGAATGTGCTTAAATTAGAAATAATGACCAAATACAAATAAGTTTCAAAGTACAAGCTCAAAATACTCACAATGACATTCCAGTACACTGGAAAACTTTCAATGAGTGCAGTCACACCCAGTATCAAGAATGCAAGAGTTATGAGAATTGCGAGAACTGTAACAAAAATATGTGCACGAACACAAGATGCAAACGGCAAGTCCAAAATATCAGCATTGACACTTCCAGCACTAGACACACAGGCCAAACTTATTGTGGAGCAAACCTATAAAACACAAATGCTTCTATATAAATATAATTCAATATATAAATAATTAAAATATCATATAAAATTTGTTATAAAATAAATTGAACTTTTCCAAACAGATTATTTAAGTTCATAATATATATAAGTATTTTAACTCATAATGCAGAGTACAAGAAAGAAGGTTTGACTGTTTCTTGATGCAGATCAAGATGTTTGATGGAGTTGCTATTAGACAATGAAAATCAACATAGTTCAAACAAGAACGCAATACAAGATATGCCGTCAGAGGTGAAAATAATTTTTAAAAACCCCAATGTAATATGACAAATATATGAGTTCAATAATAGCAAAAGGATTCTGTCAATTATTTGGATACAGTTGACATCAGAACACTCCACCTGATCTAAGAAAAAGCATAAAAAAAAGTATGTAGTCAAAAATTAAGGTTTTCAAAAACTTTAAAGTTAGGACAGGATTTTTTCTGTTCATTTGTATTTATAATTAAGATTAAGTAAAAAAAATATAAATTACATAAACAATCTAAATGCTTTTAATAAAATTTGATTATTTAAGAAATGTTATTTAACATGTTTGTGTAATCTAGTTAATAACATCATTATCTTTCTGGCATTATATTTCATGTTGAAATGACTTAAATTTTAAAAATGTACTTGATGAGCAATTTTTTGAATTCATTATTTAGGATAATGAATAAGTTTTTCTTTTTTTTTTTAATTTACAAGCTACTACCACTGCAGATTTACTCAAACACAACTTTAAAAAATTACATTTCACTGAAAGATAAAGATATACATTTGTACAACAAATCAAATTTCAGAAAAGGGTTTCAACGCTATCGGCATACATAGTTTTAAAAATGATTTCATAATAGATATTTGTATTTTAAAAAGGAAATAACTATCATTTTAAAATGTTAACTTAGGGGAGGAGTCTTGATTTCTGTGAAAATATTAAGCTACTCGTCATATAACAATTTGACACTTACCAAAAGGGCAAGTCTTAAAATTCCTTCAGCAGTATTGAAATAACTGGAATGCCATTCTAATACGATAGCAAAGTGAACGGGTTGTTCACTACTGACAGAACTAGGCGTTCGCCTGATGTTTCCATCAATGCCAGAAGTACACCCATGATCACTTAATTCTTCGAGTTCATCAAGTGAAACATTTCTAAGCGTAGATTCTTCAACGAAATGTCGAAATCCACCTTTATTGTACCGCGATATGTTATCACTTAAGCTGTCATCTTTCTCACTTTCTAATGAAAGTGACTGACTAAAAACGTTCATTTCATTTCCTTCCATTTGAAATAAATTTATTTTGTACGGTTATTAATTCCAGAATCTATACTTCAGTAGATTAAGTCATTTATAAGTCATTTATGTTAATTCTACCCATAATTAACTGACAAAAAGTATTAACCACTGAAGCAACAAGTAAACAAATATTCTCGAAGTTGTAGTACTTTCTTTGATAATTTTAATAATTTAAGATTTGGATGTTGTTAAATATTGCATTATCTAAAAATTATTAAAGAAAAACTAATTGAAAAATAGTTTTAATATATTTTTTAATTACTTTTATTACTAAAGAGACGATAGTTTAGTTTGAATTGCCAAATCAACGAACTTCTTTTTCCGGAAACAGCTGCTAAACAACTCACTTTTCAGCTACTCTCATGGGATTATTTGTTTTATTTCGGCAATGTGGGTATACAGTTTCGGTATCTGACACTAGTCTTAAACTCCCTTTTGGTAATACTGTACAGAATAATTATGTCTGAAAGAGATTACGCACCTTTGAGCACTTATTGTGTCCGTGCTCTAAATGATAAATTATACGAAAAGCGCAAAACTGCTGCTTTGGAAATAGAAAAGTGAGTTTGCTATATATTTGTATCTAATGATAAATATAATTTTTTCAAAATTCTAACTCTTAAATGTTTTTTTTTCCTTCGTTTTTTAGAATGGTAAAAGATTTCCAAAGAGTCGGTGAAGTAGGTGAAATAAGGAAACTGCTTGGGGTACTAGGACAAGATTTTATAATGTCTCAAAATGTCAATAGTCGTAAAGGTGGTTTGATTGGCTTGGCAGCTATATCTGTAGCTCTTGGAAAGGTACAACATTTTCTTGTAGCTTTATAGATAAGTATGTTCTCAGTTAATAAGAAGAGTTCAAAATAGTAAAGTTTGTTTTAAGGAAGAACTCGGAGCAATGCTGGAAATAAGGCTCATATTATTTTGCAAAAATACATGGACATTTCAAGATTCGCTAAAAGCCAACTTTAAATTAAAAAGACTGGGGTTTTTTAAACGTATTATGTGAAATAATATATAGCTGAAGGCATTTGAATGTTTAGTTAAAAGGATTAATTAGTTGATTTGGTTCTGTCTAATTATTGTTGCTTTCCCAAAATTATGGGACAATACAGTTGTGGCTGCTACTTGGAAATAAAACTTGATCTTTCCATGATTATGTTTTCCAATTTTCTTTTGTATGAAAATGTAAAATTGCTGTCACTATTATAGAAAGATGTGTTATGTTAACTAGAATTTGTTCATTAAAATCTGCTGAAAATAAATTTTATGTATATTTAATTTTAAGGAAAGTGTTAAATTATGGTCATTAAATAGCTTTATGTGTACAATTTATTTAGTCAAGTTGATTCAAAATTGAATTTTAAAGTATTAAAAAATCCTTTTATGTAATAAATTATTACAGTTTTTATTAGTTTCATTACATCTTATTAATCAATCTTTGATTTTCTTTTGTGAATTATTGAGTTGTTTTGTTTGTGTATTGCATTAGGATTATTGAGTAATGGTTTCAGTGATAGGAGATATCAACATAAAGATTTCGTGATACTTATGTATTTATGTTTTGCCAGTGAATTATCACCCAAAATTCAGCGCATGCCAGAGATTAACCACTTAAGGTTTTATGTCATGGCAATCTGCTAGACCCCAAGGACAACTGCTAAAATTTGTCGAAGTTTACAAAAAGTTGCCGATGGCACATGGTTAATACATAAGTGCCAGTTTTCAACTTTTTAAATAATAAAAAGTACAAATCATAGAAACAATCATGCTTTTTTAAACAAAATCTTAAAAGGTTGTATTAATCAGATAATGTTAACTTATTATAAAAATATTTGTGAGCCTTAATTTCAAATAATTTATTAACTATTCTGTTAAAAAAAGATTTATTTTTTAGATTAATATATTAATATAGATAAAGGCCGAATTGCAGTGTTCTCAAATGTTTTTCATTTGTTTCTTTTTTTATAGTGAATTACATGAAATATAGCTAGGGATCTGAAGAGTAAAAGTTGTTTGCCAACTTCCAATTAAGAAATGTTACATCATTTTCATTTGGCAACAGAAAAAATACTTCTCATTTCAAAAAGTTTAGAACATTCACTGTTAAAAAATAAATAAATCCTAAAATTAAGGAAAAATTTAGCAAGTGTATATAATTATAATTATAACTTTTATTTGGCAATAATATCATATAATATTTTTGTTTATTGTGAAATATATTGGAGATATTATTAATAAATGTGTTAGATATATTATCTATTATGATTTAATATGTTTAAGTTATTAGATATGTGTAGGTTATGTTTTAATATATATATATATTTTTATTCAGACATACTTTTTTTGAGTCTTAAGAAAATAATTTTTTTTTCTAAATTTTGATTTATTTTAAAATTTTGATTATTATATGATATCCTTACTGGATTATGGTCTTTTTATATATATATTTCTTACTACAACAGATTTTTTTTCATGAAAATCATAAAAACTAGATTTTTTTTTTTGTTTTTGTTTTGTAACTGGGCTGCATATTGGCATTTCTACCTTTGCAGACCTAGTACATTCTCCAGGAGCTGGTATCACTTTTTAGTGTGGCACCATTTAGGCAATACCAATTACTGCAAGTAATTTTGACACCCAGTTTCTTCCCCAGAGGGTGGCACCTGAGCTCTATCTATGTGAAATTTGTACGTAGGAATTTAATTTTGCTGAGAGCATCCAAACCAAATGGATACTAAAGGGGATCCTTTTCATGCCGTATAATCATATGACACACAGCTGGGATAAAATTTAAATTGATTGTGACAACTTAGAGAAGAATGATAAATTGATTATGTTAAATTGTTTCTTTTTGTAATGATATTGTTTCAGCTGCAATCATAAAAAAAGTAAAATTAAGAGTTGTAAAAAATTTATATTTTTATAAATTATCCCTCCTTTCTTAAAAAGCTAAAAAATTAAAATATGCGGTAAAATCCTAGGAGGACCCACTGGTGTTTTTGGCACGAAAAAGCGCCAAATTGAAGGTTTTCAAAAAGGCGTCAATGACGAAAAACTCTTGGGAAGCGTATGTGTCAGCGGGGGGAGAAGGGGGGATGAAATGGGCGTTTCACAAAGATGAAATCGAATAAATACATTAAATTAATCATTATAAAAAGATAAAAACGGAGAAAGCAATGAAATTCATTTTAAAAAAGCATTCTAAAACCGGTGTGTAGAACATGATTAACATTTTTAAAAAAGGACGAAAGGGGCGTTTCGCAAAGATAAAATTGAAGAAATACATGAAATCAATCATTTTAAAAAATTTTAAAGGCACTTACTTTACGCTTGCATTTCGTTATGTTCCATTGGTGGATACACCCTTGCGATGGATGCAAGGAATTCATGAAAATTGTCATCCACCAACTTGTGACCGTTAGATCGTCATTCACCACGAACGCATTCATGTTCTTGCCGAACCAATATCTCGTCAAACGCAAGATAATAGTTATAGCAAGTTTGCTTTCGCTAAATAAAGTGCCCTTTCTCACACTCCGAACGACGTCGTGGGGATTATCTTTCGACTGGCTGCGGCAACGCCGTTCGTAGCCATCAATCGTTCCCTTACGTATTTCTTTTTTACACCTCAAACATTCATAACGAGAAGCAATTAAATTAGCTTTCATACACCTTTCTAACGTCTATTTCTTCCCCTTTGTGCCCAGGAGCACAAAGAAACCTGTCGTAGCCTCACTTTCAAGTAATTTCCTTTCACAAGCCATTCTTAACAAAAACCGGTGGAACCTTCTCAAGCGAAGTCAAATGTCAAAAAGAGGTTTTTTCGGAAAAGGCGAAAAGCGTTGCACTTTTTTTAGGATTGCCATTTTTTTCAGTGATTTGAAAATCCAAATTTTTGGATTAAATGGAAGGGTTACCATATTGTAACCTTTATCGCTCAAAATTTGGCGACAAAAAATTCGGCGACCAAAAGTGGGCCCTCCTAGGACTCAACCGGGGATCATTAAATCAGAGATTCTTAATTTTTAAGGAAGATTTTCTGTTACTTACTTATAAATTACCTACTTTTAAAATTATTTGTTAATAATAAAGTAAGTAAATTAGTTACAAAAATTAATCTACCTTAATTTTTAGTCATCAGCTTATTTACATTAATGTTTTTTTGTGTTAAATTTTCTTCAAAAAATTATACCATAAAATTAAACTATGTTAATTTAAAGATGCACTAAATTATAAAATTTATTACTTTTCTTAAATTATTTTTGAAATTTTCAGGACACATCTGTATTTGTAGTAGAGCTTGTACAACCTGTTCTTTCCTGTTTTAATGATCAAGACACTCGTGTTAGATATTATGCTTGTGAAACATTGTACAATATTCTAAAAGTAGCCAGGGGTTCAGCTCTGGTATTCTTTGCTGATATATTTAATTCCTTGAGCAGGGTAAGATATTTTTTATTTAAATAGACACCACGTAAAATCAAACAAATGTTAGTTTTAAAATAAATAATCACTGTTTATTTTTCTTCCATTGATGTCACTGGATAATTACTTTGTGAATTAAAATAATCATCTAATTTGGCAATTAACATTTGTTATCACAAACAATACCCTGTTAACAAAAAAAAAATTTTTAATTTCTCTCTTTGAAATTAAGAACAATATATTCTAATGCATTTGAAACTTTATTTTAAGTAGCTATCAGCTGATCCAGATCAAAATGTAAAGAATGGGTCAGAGCTTGTAGATCGACTTTTGAAAGTAAGTTAGTAAAATCTGGTTTAAATATATTTACTTTATTACCACTTGTTTTGTTTTAAACCTATTATACATTTAATGATTATATTTTGTATCGGTGTAAGTGTAATTTTATTTATATCACAAAGCAGAAAATACATATGTTTAAATAATTGTATAGTTTTTTTAGACTTATGTAAATGTTTATTTAACTAATTTTAGAATATGTTCAAAAAAAGATTAAAAACTTTGTAGTTGTGTTTCTAACACTTCACATTCATTTCTGACCTTTTTTTAAAAAAAAAATGTATTAAATTTTTACAATCAGTAAAAATGTTTAAATTTATTTTTAAAAAATTATTTCTTTAGAAAAATTTTTATGTATATTTTATTTAGCTAATGTATTATTTAGCTAACATTTCTTCAGTTAATCGGCTATTTTTTTATCATAAAACCTATGTTTTACTCTTCTTAAGGAAGGTAAATTTTTCCATCAGAGTATCGCTATGTGAAATATATATAACTGAAAAATATAGAAAAAATAGAATTTAAAAATGAATACAAATATTTACAGGTGTGCTTACAAATTGATTTCAGATTTTTTTTCAAAATAATTTTCATAATATAAGTATGTTCTTTTTTTCATGAATCTTTTTAGGATATTGTTGCAGAAAGCTCTTCTTTTGACCTTGTTACATTCATTCCATTGTTGAGAGAAAGAATATGTTCAAAAAATCCTTTTACGAGACAATTTATTATATCATGGGTATGAACTATTCTTTTTCATCAGTCTGTGTAATTTATATACACAATAGTCTGTTTGTTGTCCATACAGTAGAAGTCAAGTAACTTTATTAAATGGTAGAAACATTAAATAATAGTAACGGTGTACGCATTAATGCATAAAGATAATGAAGTAATTTAAAACGATCTTTATCATGACATTATAATTGAAGTATGAAGTTTATAGTGAAGTCTTATGAAAGTGATGAGATTTTCACTCTTGTTTTGACTACCATGCAGTGTCATAATGTACACCCCTGCATTGTGCCGGGGAGGGGGGCAAGAACTTTAGGAGGCCTAAAGCTTGACTGATGCAAAGTACGTATTTGTGCTTGGGGCCCAAAACCTGAGTTTGCAGGGTGCCCTAATATTCTCCATTATGCCGCTGATGCCATATTAAAAAACCTATCAACGGAGCTTAGTTAGAACTTAATATCAATTAAATCAGAACTTAACCTGATGCTATTAATATCATCTAAATTATCATCTTAATATCTTAATCAGAACTTAAAACATATTTTTCCAGCAAGGAACTATGTGGGTGTTTAGAAAGTGTAGGTTTTTATGCTGTAAAATAAAATAATTAATGGGGAAATGTATTTTATTTTGTTGAATATTCTTAAGTTTTGTTATTTTCTCCCTCCCCTTCTCATTTAATTCAGAAAACTGGTGGTGCAAAATGTGTTAAGCATCTTTTATAATTCTGAATTACTAACCTTTCATAATTGAATGTAATATTACAACAATGGGTTATTATGGTACATTGTAATTTGAAGACTAATGATTTTGTAAAAATTTTTATTGTAATACTGCATTACTTATAGTTTATTAAAAAAAATATTAACAAAAACAAGAAATATTTGAGAATACATTTAACCTTAAAATTAGTGTTATACCAACTTTAAAAAACTGCTAATCCTCTTCTATTTGTACATAAATGACTGTTGATTAACAATTTCATATTTTGAAAGTATTTTTATTTAGGTGTATAAATTTGATTAATACATATTGTATTTGTATCAAATGGCATGATTAGAGGCTCTATTGTTGTTGAAAAACTGCTGTTAATTTTTTAATTACCACATTTACTTTTTGTTTAATTTTAAGTGAAATTTTCCCAAGTTTTGAAACAGATGCATTTATTTTTCTTTCTTCAGTAACAAATTATTAGCTATCCATTATGAAATGAATGTAACATTCAATCTGGAACACAAAATGACTTTGGGGAGAGAATACTCTCCGTTTGACATTTTAATGTAAACAGCTTTGGACAGTTATATTTTTTTAAATACCAAATAGTTCAGAAACTCATTAGAATTTTCTAGTGAGAAGGAATCGTGCACCTCGATAAGAGCAGTGTGTATTGTATTGACCAGCATTGTCTTTGGTGAAGGAGGAATCACTTCAAAAATATGCAATAATGTATGATGAAATTTCTTACAAACTAAACCTATTTTTTAACTTTATGCTTTTTTAAACAATTGATTGGAAAATTTTCATAAGTGCTTGTTTTCTAAATCAGAAAGTAATTGGACGACATAATTGTATATTTTCTTTATTGCATGACAGAGCTATGAATACACTGTTCCAAATGGAAGCGTCAGCAACGAAGAAGGTGTGCATAATACCTTTCCAGAAAGTCCAGCCAATGTATATTTTGATGACAAAAAAAAAGATAAAAACTGATTAATAACTATAGGACTTTTCTTCTGTATTCATAAACATTGTCTTTAGTATATTAGAAAGAAGGGAAAAAAATTTAGTTTTTTTTTTTGTAATATCTAGATATATATTAGAAATGCGAAAGTTTGTGAGGATGTTTGGGCATCATTCATGCAAAAACAACTGAATGGATTTTAATGAAACTTTACAGTAATATAGCTTATACATCAGAATAACACATAGGCTATAGTCTGTAAAGATATTGTGAAAAGTGTCCAAAATATAACGATATTTGTGAAGTAAGTAGGAAAAAATTCTGCCATCTGCAAGCAGTTCTGGCGCGGTGCGCTGCAAAGAAGCCCACGTCAGCATATATCTATCCTTTGTTTGTGAAAGAACCCTTTTTGTTTTGACTGTGCAAGGCACTTGCTTCTAATTAATTCCTGTGATCAGCATAATCCCTAATTTTTTTTTTATTTCAGAATAAAGCTAAGTTTTGAAGGGAGAGGTTGTTATAAATCTCTTTATTTTAATGTTTTTTTAATGATTTTTATTATGCACATTTGGTAGTAAGAAATTGATCTGTTTTCAAAATAAATAAATAAATACTTTTATTGCTTCTGGTACTTACAGTAGATAAACTTTGTCTTTCACACTACATCATTTGGACATATTTGCATAGTTTGTTTGTGGTTAGTAGTTAATTATAATGCTATAATTTTAATTGAATAGGCAGATATTGCATTTTTAAGTATAAAAATAATTATAACTACTGTGTTGTATTTTTTGGAGTGAGTGAATATAGCTACACAAGGGCTTTTGGCAACGGACCACGTAATTTTGAACCATGGTCAAATGGCATGGACGACACCTGAGCTGGCACCCCCTTCTCCTAACTACCACACCACACCAACTTAGAAGGAATATTTTACCAATACTGAGCAGGAATATTCTTTGAAATTCACTCTTCCAAGATATATGGCAGCACGGGTTCTATGATGAGTATTTTAGCAGGGAAGGTGAACAGTTTTGCAGCAGATATGCGTTTTTAGCTGATGGTCTTTTCAGCGGATCGCAAAAATTATTATTTTTGTCCCCAAGAAATAGTTTGTCAAAATTTAAGTGTCTTATGTTTTTGTATGTTAATGAAGACCTTAGAAAACTATTTGACTATTTATTTTAAGTGAACAGTGTATATAATTAATTTTATAGTGTAATATCTTTAATTAATTTATTATCTCTAACAGATTAAATTTCCCAAAGTAGAGTATTTCGTTTATGTATATCCCTTAATTTTCAATGTAGTGATCCAAAAAAAAAATATATTGCATGAAAAAACTGCAGAAATCATAATGTGGTAGATAAAGCATTAACATGCATCGCTCCCCTACATGGCGGGTCTTACAAAGCTCTAATAAGGCTCAAGCTATGTAAGTAGCTAGACATTTGCCAACTTGACTCTATCATTATCATTTTTCTGTGTTTTTCATTGAATCGCCATTATAATTTAAGAAACGGCGTTGCTTGCGAATATTACAATTTTAACATTAAATAAATACAACAAAAAGTAATATTAATGTATTACACTCTCAGATATAAATTATTTACACTATTTTAAGCGTTCATTACGCAAAACTTTTAACAATGTGTTACTTTTGCTGGAGCAGAGATCAGCTTAGGGGAGGTATTTTCAAAAATCGACCCTCAAGAGTGTTACGGGGAGTTATAAATAAAAAAATCCTTTTTATCAGCTATTAGATCTACAGACTGAAAATTTAACAAAGGTGTTTTTTTCTTTCTTTTTTTTTAGCTGAGATATGCAAAAAGCTTTTTTTGTTTAATTTGCAATTCACATAAAATTAACTCATTAAAAACTTCTTTATCCTTCAATATGTGTTTAATTTTTCAGTTCACCCTTGCGAAGAACAGGTATACTAGCTAGTACATATATATATATATATATTCAATATTTTATTGAAATTTAATAAAGTGACTCAATAAGCACCTTGATTTCTCAGTTCTAGATATTAAAGAATGAGTTGCTATGAAAAAAAAAGTTTAATTTCTTATTCATATTTCTTAAGTTTTATTATCCTTTTTAGATTTCTTCTCTAGATTCTGTAGCTGATATTAACATGATTGTTTTCTTACCTGAGATTCTTGATGGACTCTTTGTTATTTTGGGTGATCCACTTGCAGAAATCAGGAAAATGTAAGGTTTCTTTGTTTAAATGTAAACTTAATTAGGTTATGAACATTCTGAGAAAGTTTTAGATTAAAAATGACAATCAGTTTTATTTTTAAAGTAAAAATTTTGGAAAGTATTCATTTGTCAGTTTGAAATTAGGTTCTGGTGTATCATTTATTAAAGTATTAAAAGTTCTTCAAATTTTCACTTATTATCTTAGGTGTGAATCAGTTCTTGGTGAATTTTTACGCAGTATTATTGAAAATCCCAAAAGAGTAAACTTTAGTGATATGGTAAATATCCTCACCATTCATGCAAATTCTACAGGTTTGTATTTTCTTTTTTTTTATTTTGGATGTTTTGGAACTATATTTTGATTTATTTTAAAAACCCAGAATATATTATACTGTTGATTTAAATGGACTTTTTTAGTTTTTAATGTCTGTATAATTATGTTAAAGTGTTTTTATATCTCAATCATAAATTTATAATAAAAATTTAATAGTGGCAAAATATGTCTGTTGTGAAAATTAATACCTGTAATAAAATAAAATTATCTTCAAAAATATAATCCATGCAGCTGTCATTTAAAAAAAATTAAATATTTAGTCTTTAATATTTGTTTTAAATTGCAAATATATACATTACTTTAAAACCAGTTTATATATATGTAAATAATAACTTTAATATTTACTTAAAATTCTAATTTTTATATTTTTACCTAAATCATAGTTACAAATACCTTGTTTTGAAACACAAGTTTCATTTCATTGAAACTTTTATTCGACTGATTTATTCATGATTCCTTTTAAAAGAATTTGACCTTGAATATTTTGACAGATTTATTCGTAATTCCTGTAACAAGAATATCTTTATAGCTTACATGTGCCTTACTGAGAGAGTGAAACTTTTCCCAAAAAAACTTGCATAATTTCTAAAAATTACTAATATTTCCTTTCATTTGAACATGTGATTATATTTCGTCTATTACACCTCTTCCTCTTCTTCCTTACTTTTGAATGTAGAAAGGTATAAATGTCTTTCTTGGCTGTTTGGCATTTGAGCAAAGAGAAGATAATGAATTCTCTTATGTTAGTATTACCTAAATAAACAATTATTTAACCTATTATTCAAAATTTTCAGTTTCCATGACTACAACATCCCAATTCACAAAATGAATGTATCTTTACATTATATATGTTAATGTATTCTCTAATTATAATCTCTCTAATTATAATTAAGTATCATATTGTCATCAAAACAATTGTGTATATAAAATTTCGGTTCAACTGAATGCTTTAAAACATGAGAAGAAAAAAAACCTTTTATAGTTTTGACTCAAGGTGCTAAAAATGAAGCCAACGTGACTGTATCTGTAATTCTTTAAATAATTAGTTTCAGTCAACTAACTTTAATTAATTAGTTAAATTATATTGTCATCTAAAATAATTGTGTATAGAAAATTTCAGCTCAATTAAGAGCTTTAAAATGTATTTTATTAACGATTGTAAATTTGAACAAAATATAGGAAGATTGTGAACTAATAAAAGGAACTGAAAAAAATATGACCTATTTAATTGCAATCTTGCTAAAAAGGCTTATTCCATAAATAAACATTTTATTTTTAAATAATTTAATAAAAAGTATTAATGAATAAAGAAATTCATTTGTAAACTACATTTGCATAAATATTTCAAAACTTTATTATAGTTACGAAGGATTGATGTGAAACAAATTTTATTAAATAAAATTTTCATTGAAGTATAGTAAGTTTCAATCTATTATTTATGTGTATTTATATATTCTAGAGGAACTGGTACAGTTTACAGCTCTCACATGGTTAAAAGAATTTGTGAAGCTTGCAGGTTGTTCTCTTCTGCCATACTCATCTGGAATACTCACTGCAGTGCTTCCAAATTTGGCCCAAGATACTGAAAGTCGGAGAAGTATCCTTTTGGGATTTCATGCTTTGCAGTTTGTTTCAATACAGTGACAATTATTTAAAATTCCAATTATTAAAAATATTTATCAAGTTTACATTCTTAAGATAAAAAGAATAGTCCATTTGAATTTAACTATGATGTGTAGACATCCATATTCAACCGACCACCACAAGATCCTCCTTTTATTTAATTATATGGAATACAACACAAATCACTTCCTAATAATTAGGTGAGGAGTGGGGAGAAACAGAAATATTTATATTTAAATAATGGCTTATTGTAAATTGTATTTTTTAAAAATGGGAATTTTATATAGTATATAGGAATTGTAGGATATTATAGGAATATAGTATTTTTAAGATACTTTTTGAAATAACATAGTTAAAATAAGAATAGAGGAATAATGGTAGAATAATTGTAATATTTTTAAAGAAACTTATAATTAATATGAATCACATTTATAGTTGAATAGCCTGTTAGTATAAAGATTAGTTATATAAACATTTACTTTAATTTCAGTTTTTAACTAAATAAAATCTGCCTAATAGAAAATGAAACTTCTTTTTAGATTTTTACATTAAATTTAGGACAGTTGTAAATTCAAATCTTGACAAAATTTATTTTCAGAAAAAATTCTGTGGTTAAAGACAACTAGCATTACTTAAAAAACTGTCATTTAAAATTTAAAACTGTTAAATTTATTTTCTCTCATTGAAATATATATTCATTGTACAAAATAAGTAGGCAAATTGTTTGCAGCTGATCTATAACATTGATATATTTTGATTTTATGAAAATTACTAGTGTAAATATCATTGAAAAATAATCTTATTTTAATTGTGCTTGAAAGTTTTTCCTGTTAAAAATGAGAATCATCATTTTTTTTTAAAAAAAAAAATTAGCATAATAACTTTTATTCGGCCTTTAATAGATGTTCATTCTTCCATTACATGTGATGCGAGATATTTTAAATAAATGACATCACTTTTTTTAACAAATAATTTCAAAATTGGGGAAGGAAGAAAAATGTATTATGATTACATGCATTTGAAGTTAATAATTGTATTAAACTAACAAAATTTGCATTAATAGATACCAAAATAATATACCAGGGCTTCAAACCAAAAATCAGAAAAAAATATTATTTTGCTCTGAACAAAAACTGAAACTTAACTGAAGATAAAATATTTGTTATTTCAGTTCAATATATCTTCAGTCATCTTGTTACTGTAACCAATTTATCTATATTTTCTAATTTAACATCAACCATATAATTATCATTACATGCATATTGCTTTTTAGTTTCCTGTTTTGAGGTTCACTAGTACTTTTCTGTTTCAGTTTTGCATGAAATTATGTGTGGAAGGCAAATTTAATTCAGTTCAAGGAACTAGAAGTATCGATGATTTTTTTTAAGAAAATTTTTTCATCTCAGTATGCAATCATCCACAGCTGTTTGTATAGATTGTTTAGAAGATAAACCAGAATCTTAAACCTAGTTGTCAAATGCAATTTTGATCATTGATAACAATTCCAATGCTCGCCATTCTCTGCTCACTGTGTAAGGGCGTCCCCCTCGGGTGCCCTTCTCCTTGATTATCAGCGTGAGCTAGAGGTGTAGGAATAGTGGAAGAACTAGAAGATGCCATGATCTTAATTTGACTTTATTAAGATCTTAAAACTTAAACTTCTAACAGATTAGATAATAATAATATATGTGAGAGAATCTACGGTGGCTAAACACACACCATATACCTATATAATACTGAAATAACGTAACCTGTACCACTATCAATACTAACTCGCCTAAACTCAACTCCAATACTATCACTGATCCTAATATTAAATAGTCACTCCTACCTTAATGTCGATCGACCAATCCAATCTTACTGGAGTGCAATGGTATGCACCTTGACCTAATGGCTCTCTGTCACGAATAACTTCTGTTAGCTGTCACTTAATCTTTCCAAAACCTCTTCACGCTTGAATCATAACATTCCTCAAATTGCCACCCTGCTTACTCTAACTTCTGAAATTTAAAAGCTTCCTAATTTGCATCTTTCCTTCATGCTTCACTTCTTTGTTTTGGTTGGAAAAGAGTTGCCATTAATTCTGTCTCCAAAGGACATGTTAATGAAAAGATGCTTGAGCCTGTCACAACTGCTTTGTATTGTACATTCTGAATTATATCAACGTAGTGTACCAATTAAAAAAAATTAAATGTTCTAAATTTTGATAGAATTTTTTTTACATTACAGAACCAATGCATATATATGTGTGTGTGTGTGTGTGTGTGTGTGTGTGTGTGTGTGTGTGTGTGTGTGTGTGTGTGTGTATGTGTGTGTGTGTGTGTGTGTGTGTGTGTGTGTGTGTGTGTGTGTGTGTGTGTGTGTGACAGGCCCCAGGCCTGCTGGTAAAATGAGGAGGGCATCATCTTCACAATATTACTTTTATTTCGCTTCCATCACATATAATCTAACATGGCGGACCTTTTGCCGCGCAACCGGGTGGTATAAAAAACAACATCGCAGCGAGGAGACACCAGCCAAGTCCTTTTCTAGTATGCGTTCCCTTCGTCAGCGCTCGTTGCACCTTTTAACAGGCTTATTTACTCACAAATCCTTACGCGATGGTAAAGAGTTCGCTCTATTTTCATTTATTACTTCCTTAATTTTGAACCTAAACTTTTCAAACCTGACATATATATATTAGTTGAACCAGAACAAAAAAAATTATAGTTGTAAAGATTATAGTAGTATAGTTTCTCCTAAACATGATGCAACAGTAATTGCTTTAAAATACAGTTAAGTTTTTTTAAACTTGATTTTAATAACATATTATAATTAGTTTCTTAACTTTTAGAAGATATTATAGAAACTGCAAAGACTGTAAATAGTGATCTTATGAAATTAGTTGTACAACAGAAGCAACAATTGACTTGTGAAAGTACAGAAGATTCTTCCGAGAAAGTAGAAGCTCCTCTAATGGATCAGTTAGACAATCAACTTGATTTGAAATCTCTAGTCATGGTTTTAACTAGACAAATTAAATATGACTCCATACAAACTCGAATTGCTGTACTTAAGTGGATACATCATTTGCTAATCCAAATACCAGATAAAGTATGTAAAGTTTTAAATGTGTTAATTAATAGTTTTTTTAAATTTATCTATTAAACATTTTCTTTCTCTTCCAAATAATTATATTTGTAAATAGTATAAAATGAATAAATTAATCGATAAATATCATAAATTGAGAACAAGATTCATAATTACAAAATGCTTTTATTTTAATATTTAAATTAATGATTTTGGAAAGAGGGCTATATTGTGATGTGATGTACATAAAATATTGTTTTAAAGTTAAAAAAAAGAACCAAACAAAGAGTATGCTTTTTAACTTTTAATAGTTTAGTTATTTAATTGCATATGTATGCATATTGCTTTCCTACTATGGACTATGAAAATACTATGAACTATGATTTATTGAATTGTGTAGTTAAATATTTTAATTGATTACTTCATAATTGTCTTCAGTTAAATGCATTAAATACTTGTGTAAGACATGAGTTTTTACTTGTGTTGTTTGAACTTTCTTGAAAGGTTTTTTCTGTGCTGTTGTTTTTTAGCATATACTGCATTTTTATGCACACATTGTTTGATCAAACAAATCTAGATACGTGTATATTTTTCTTCTCCCACAAATAAAAAATTAATGTGAAGTTGCACCACCTTTAGCTGCAATAATAGCTACTACTGTAGAAAGGGACAGTAATAGAGTTGAATATCTTAGTAATAAACTCATGGTTGGTATTATTTCTGTTGTGTTGTCACTAAAGATCTACTGTGAAGAGGGGCTGTTGCATATTTAAATCAGTCGAGACTCAAAATCCTCACATTGGTGTGTTGTTGAAGTTTGAAGAGTGGGGTGTTATTGTCCAAAATTACCACAATCCATTGCCAACAGCCCTTGTGTAGCTTTGAAATATTATATTTATAAAAAATCAATCGAGTCACTCTCTAGGAAAAGAAGTTTGTTAGTTTTTGGAACATTGCATGTCATCCGTATAGAAGATCATTGGTCAGTTCCATCATCAGTTATGAAAATTGTGGCCTAAAATGCAGTAGAGTTTTGAATGCATCTCATTGGTGTTCAATCCGGTTCAAATCTGAACTTTTAGTAGTCCAGTCTCTTTCCCGAACTCTCATATTAGCAAATCATCTCTATATAGGCTGTGTAATATTAACAATTTTATTGAAACAGAAATGAACCATCTTTGAACTGTTGCCATAATGAAGACAGGCATAGTTGCCTAAAACGTCCAAATAGACTTCAGTCTACAGACTTCATTGCACAGAAACTACTAGGCCAAACCATTGAAAACAGCCCCAAAGCAATAATTTAACTTTTAGTACCATATAGTTAATTAAAAAGCGTTCACCAGATATCTCCTCTCCCAGATTCTACACTTGAATTGCAGATAGTACATCGTGATTCATCATTCTCCATAACACATCACCATACCTCTAGGCTTCAGTGTTGTTAGTATTTACATCACTCTAAGCAATGCTTAGCATTAATTGTGGTAATGTTTGATTTATAAGCAGCAGCTCTGCCATGATAATTAAAAGTTGTGTAGGTAGATTCAAACCGGGCACCTTCCGTTCCGAATGCTAGTACTTTATCAATCACGCCAAAACGATAGTCTTCGCGTGATGTCTAAGTACTGGTTTTATTTAGATACCGCTACAGTTGAAAGTTTGCAATGAACTGTGCTGATGCTGATGTATCTAAAGACATCACAGAATTCTCAATTAAGTTTCTTAGTTAAATTCATGTGATAAACTTTCACAATCTTCATTAGTACTCTACAGTCCCTGTCTACAAAATGACAGGGTCTACGAGATGATGGTTGTTCAATTACAGCTTCTGCACATTTTTATTTCTTGGTTGTGTACAGTAAAAAGAAGCATTCTTAACATTACAGAAATTTGATGAACAGATTTTCCACAGCATTGACAACTGATTACGTCACCACATTCACAATTATATAGCTTGCATTTTCTTCTCATACTTTTCTGGTTTTGAAATTGATTGGTAATGTGTCTGAAATCTTTTATTTTTGTCTCAGGGTTAAAAACTTGATGTACTGACAGAGTCTATGCTATGCGGGGTATTCAAATGCTTGCTATCATATAGTGTTCAAATATATGTATGAGAAAAAATAGTTTTTAATTCATACATGCCATTACTCACAAAAGTAAATATATTTTAAATGCAAGTAAGTTATTGGAATTTTCAATACAGGCTTTTAACATTATAACTGATTGGTGTAGTTAAATCAATTTTATAGTCTTAATATTACTTTTGTTTAGTTGTTATATACATGGAATATGTTCATCTTGTGCTAATATAATTAGTTTTAAATTGATTATAAGAATTGTGAGAGAAATATTATTAAATATTTAAAAAATGAATTTGTACATAATTGTTGTACAAATTATTCAAATTGAAAATTAGCAAGGAGTTCTAATGCATCAAATTTTTATAAATTAAAATTTTATATTTTATGATATATATATATATATATATATATATATATATATAATACATCTACTTTTTTCTAATAGTTGTTCACATATGTAGAGGATATATTTCCTGTGCTATTACAAACTCTTTCTGATCCATCAGATGAGGTAATGATTTATTTTTTTAATTTCTCTTTTAATAAAAGTTGATCAAAATTTAACTTATTCAGTTAGATTTTGAATATTTTTAAATTTAATATATAATTAAAGTAGTGTAATTTGTAAATTTTTTAATAGAAGGATTTATCCATGATTTTAAATTTATATTTGAATGTACTATATTATCATTTTATTTCCTGTTTTGCATTTTGTTCCAACTTCATTAGAATAAATAGTTTATTTTTTTAGAACATTTTTTTTTCTAAACGCACATGAACCTAATAACTACTTTTAGAATGATTATATCCCTTATAAAAACTTCTAATTTGTATAATCTTAAATTCTTAAGTGGTATATTACTTTTGTAAAATTCTTTCAGCATAAAACGAATGATTTAGAATGTGTATATATATATATATATTTTCTTTTTAGCTTTAAAGGTTTTTTAGACAGTTAACTATTTTTTTCATTCTTGTATTGGTTGCATTAGAATTTTTTTCCAGCTTGGTAATCTCTGAAACTTTTAAGTTTTTTTTTTAAATCAATCCCAGCAATTTTTGTAAAAGAATTTAGATAACTATTTTCTGAAGTACTTAATTTTATCCATTACTTCTCTTTATACAATTGATATTAAGTAATAATGCAGCTTTGATATTGTAAAAATTAATCATTTTATTCAGATTTAATACAAAGAATATATTGCTTTAACTGTTCTTTAGTTCATTTGATTATATATGGGAATATTTTTATGTTTACAACATGCAAGTGGTTGGTTGAATTATTTTTCAACAGTCTAAAATGTATGGATGTATTAACTGCCTCTGTGATTATTGTAAAGCTTATATACATATGTTAAATTTAGACTAAGGACTTTGTAATGGTGTAATACATTCATAAATCAGTAATTTTTTTTTAATTCTATTTGTTACTTTTCCATGTTTGTCGTGAAATTCAGATTTCTTTATAAATTTTTGTTTGATAACTAACATATCATTGTTTATTTTTGAAGGTTGTACTTTTAGACTTGGAAGTCTTAGCGGAAATTTCCAAGTCATCTGCTGGTCTTAAACATCACTGTAGCCTTGAAAATGTGCCAGCTGCTAATTTCATGAAGGATATCAAGCTGAAACCACCCTCAGACATGAATAGCTATTTTACCAGTTTTATGGTATCTCTTTTATATATGTTTAATTCAAACAGTCAGTTGTTTGAAATTAGATGTCCTTTTATCATTAGGTAAGCTCAAATATATTGTTATGAATTTTGTGTAAATAGTGTAAATAATTTGTATTTGAGTGTTTAATGCATTTATATTGCTCTATGTTATATTTATTTCATGTTAAATTTGTACTATTCACAAGCAGTGCCGCCCCTTATGTTATAATGGCGATTCAATGAGAACTTGGCGAAATCTTGGCGGTAGAGCCAAGGTGGCATCATTTTTGGCGGCCAATTTGGCGACCTTGTTGGCGAGTTCGGAACCCTCTGGAATCTTCTAGAAAGTAGATCTCTCCACTAGTGTCATGTTCAATTACACGAGCGGTTATATTTCTAGAAGTTTCTGTCGCGCATATAAAAAGGATGCTCGCCGGTACGGCGGAGAGTCTTGATTAAGCCAGCGAGTAGTGAGGATTGTTTTGACTAGCGATTAGCTCGGCTGTGCTTGTGAATAATCTTTACTTATGTGTATTTTTAAACACTGTTTATATTGTGTTTGATTGCTGTTGAAGGTGTGAAGACCTTCAGATATTTACCCTGTGAATATTGCCGATGAATCCTGTATTGAAAGGATTGGATTTTTGTTAATAAATTCGCATCGCTGTTAAAGAACTGTTTATTTTCTTTGTGATTGTTTTGCATAAAATCCAGGAACCCGGATCTACGTAGCAATATATATATTTTGAAATTTCTATAAATTTAACTTAAAGCCGGAAAATAGCAAGCGAGTACTGGAAAAGTACTGCAGTCACAGAAAAACATTACCAATCTTTTTGTTTTGCAGCTGATATGGAGGGGTTAAATAAAATTGCTGCCAACTTTCTATACGTTGCAGACAATATTAATGAAATGAAAGCAATATTTTTTTTTACTTAAGGAATTTAGAAATATTCATAAGTCATGCGTAATGTGACTGACTTACTACTTAATTAACTACTTAACTTAATTACTATGACTTAAGCATAAGTCATAGTAATGATACTTATGCATAAATTGCAAAATCTAACGAAGAAATATGAAATTTTCAAAATAAATTCTATTTTTAATAGTAATCTAGTTTTAGTTCAGATATAAATGTTTATAATTTATAAATTTGTGCGAATAAAAATCCATGTGAATAAGGATTCCTTTAGACTTAAATTCTTTTCTATGTAATTCTGTGTGTTTCTTAAAATATTCAGTATAAAAAGAACATTTGAAGTATATATTTTTGTAATTTTTGCAAACTTAATTTTGGTTAATTTTTAATTGTTAATTTTTTTAAAAAAAATTATGAATAATTTTGTCAATATAATATTTAACTGCCCCATTAGAAAAAATAAAACAAAACAAATATTTAAATGTTAGAACAGTTTGTTCCTTCGGAATGACATTTTTTTTTTTAGTTGAGATAGGGACTTTTGCTCACATTTCATAAGTCATGAATTAGTACTTGGCTAGAATCCTTGAATTTATTTTATTATTATAATTTTAGTTTTTGCTTGGTATATATGATGTAAAATTTATCATATATGCTGTTCTTCCTAGGTACAATATGTGGCCGTGGTAGCCGAGTGGTATAGGTATCGGACCGTGGCTTGCTTTGTCACGGGTTCGAGCCCAGTACCACTAAAGACCCGCCGTGTAGGGCAGCGATGCACGTTAAATCTGTCGAGAGCTGAAACGTCCTCCCGTTGGTGTGGTGTGGTAGTTAGGAGAGGGGGGTGCCAGCTCAGGTGTCGTCCACGTCACTTGACCATGGTTCAAAATTACGTGGTCCGTCGCCAAAAGCCCTCGTCTAGCTGAACAGTGCGACGTTAATATTCAATCAATCAACCTAGGTACAATATAATCAGAGCCGGATTACTCACTAGGCGAAGTAGACAATTGCCTATGAGCGCCAAGCATTTTAGTGACCCACAAGAACTTGTTCTGTTTTCTGTTAGTGCTCCAAAAACAGGCTACATATCGTTTAATCTGGCACTGAATATAATGCCAATTTAAAAAACAAATTGATAAATGTTTAGTGATTTAAATGTTTCAAAGATTTGCTTTTTTGCAATTTTAAAGGAGTATTGAAAATATTTTTTTCTGTTGCTTAAACCATACTATAAATTTGCAATCTGTTCACTAAAGACTGATGTATTTTAAAAAGAATAAAACATGCATTTAAGTTTTCTGAGCTTTCTTTTTAATTTTTTTTTCTTTCTAGAATATTCTAGATATTTTGAAAAAAATACATTACAAGTTTTAAATAAGGTGTTTCATTTGCTTTGATTTTATAACTACATAATCTATTTTAGGCAGCTGTGCATTTTATTGAATGCTGAGGATATTTATCGCACTATTTCAGAGATTCTAGTCATGTATAATGATGCTCGATTTTCTTGCCAAATGGTACATACATTAAATAATATATTGCTTACATCAACAGAGCTTTTCGATCTTAGAAATCAGCTAAAAGATTTGAAAACAGAGGTATTTATTTCCTTATTTTAATATTCTGTGTTATTAATGAATTTCAATTCTATTTTTATTTTTAATAAAAAGCTAACTTATAGGAATGTGAAGTGTTTTAATGAATGTTATTATTTTTTTTTTACTGTTTAAATATTTCTATATTGTAAAATGTTATCAAATCTTATTCTTGTTCTCAAGCATAGTAATAAAATACATGTTTGTTTCAATAACCAATTAATAATAATAATAATAATTACCAATTTTTTTAAATGCTACAAAAATTAATATTTTTTAAAATTTTAAAATATGTATTTGTGTAAATGATTGCATTTTTTGGTATGTAATGAAATTTTTTTTTATTTTCTAGAATAGTTGGTCTTTATTTGTTTGTCTTTATCGTTCTTGGTGTCACAGTCCAGTTGCAATTGTGTCATTGTGTCTATTGGCTCAAACATATAAACATGCCTGTGATCTTTTACAAACTTTGTATCCTTTTTTCTGCCTATAAAATAGCTTTTGAAAATATCTGATAGCTCATATTTTCTATTTAAAAATATTTTATAAGAACTCTAATTTAAATAAAACAGAATTTTTTAAAATTTGTTATGATATAAACAGCTATCTCTAAATTACATTTATTTCTGCCTCATACATAACCTTCTTTATCTGCAACATTCCTAGTCTCATCCATTATACCATTTTTCTTATATTGAATTTCATAAATATTTTTCCTGTTTTTATTTCCAATAATAAATTATGAAAAAAAAGAATTTTCTCCTGGAAATTATTTTATGTTATGTATAAATTTTATTAATTGTGACATTGATTCCTTTACTCTTAATCACAGTGGTGATATTGAAGTAACTGTAGATTTTCTGACCGAAATTGACAAGCTAGTGCAGCTAATAGAATCTCCTA
Source organism: Trichonephila clavipes (assembly GCA_019973935.1). Taxonomy (NCBI): domain Eukaryota; kingdom Metazoa; phylum Arthropoda; class Arachnida; order Araneae; family Nephilidae; genus Trichonephila; species Trichonephila clavipes. Next base: position 266,958 of record BMAU01021254.1, on the reverse strand, counting down.
TTTTTACTTGTGAGTATATTATGCTATTAACCCCTTCAGGACCAAGATCACATATGTAATCACGCGTTTCTCCCTCCACGGCCCACAGTATCATACTTCAGTATATTGAGCTTTCCCTCCTCGTAGGCCCATGATCACACCGGTGTGATCAGTGTTAGGAACGTTTTTATATTAATTTTTACAAGCACACTAGATGGCGGTTAAAAACTGTTTTTTTTTTTCGTATAATGTTTTATAAAACTTTGAACTTCAGTATGTGCTTTCGGCTCCGTGATTTTTTTAATTAGATCCGAGATATTTCTGAATATAAATAATTGCACACACACATGTTTATTTTTCAAGAGAATTGGACATTTAGCGGTTCGTGATTTATTGCTCTATGAATTTCTGTTTATATTTTGAATAAGTTGTTTTAGTTTTCTAATATTTTCTATATTCATATTTAAATGTATGGGATTTTTATAAATATTTTTGAAAGTGTATGTTTTTTTTTAAAATATAGTGAAAATTTTTGAACTCCATGTTCAAAGATTATCAATGATAGTAAATTGTAAGCTTTAGCGTATTTGATTGCATTTAAAACTTTACATGAATTCTTAAAAGAAATTAGGCTTAGCTGAGAAATTCAACTGGTTTAATGTGTGCATACGGACCTGGGGAAGCGCTTCTTTCTCCTTCCGCTGGTCCTGAAGAGGTTAAACCTATTTATGAAGTATTGAAATGTTTTGTAAAAAGAGATAAAGAGAAAATAAGCATGTATTTATGTAAAAAAGTTTTAGAAAGGAAAGTAATATGCATGGAATGGCTATTGTGGCTTCTTTAGTGGTGAGATCAAATATATGTGAATAACTCATAGGGAAACATTTTTTTTTTCAAATAACAAGTTACTTATCACTTCAAAGTCTTATAAATCTTCTGCAGTAATAATTTGTTTTTACTTGTTTACAAATTTTAGTACCTTTTAACTGATAGAAACTCATGGCTGTTGCGGATTAGTTTGAATCTGGGTGCCTCTATGCTGACTATATAGAATGGCTATTGCTTGTTAAATCTGCCAAGTCAAAGTCCTGTTGGCCGTGACGGGGAAGTTTGGAAAGTGGTGTGTCAGCTTTGATGCTACCCTTGTAACTTGAACTATGGTTCAAGATTACAATACCTTCACGTTGTTTCAAAATATGTTAATAAACAATCAACTATTTTTAACTTTAGTTTTTTCTGTCTTAAGTCTTATAAAATTTTTCTCTTCGTTAGATTTGAGACTGCAGCTATTGGACCCTCAGCAAAATCCATATTTAGTAAAGAGCTTATATGGCCTTTTAATGCTGCTTCCTCAGAGTGATGCATTCCACACTTTAAGACATAGATTGGCATGTGTACCAAATGTTCAACTGATGCCACCACAGAAAACAAAGTAAGCATGTTAGCTGAATTATGTTCACTTATATAAATTTAATGAGTCCAAAATCTTTATGTAATTATTTAATTGGTGGCTCTATTAATTGCCATAGTTTAACTCGCATCGGCTACATTTCTATATGCAGTAGTCAAAAAAATAGGATTCCTTTAATAACTTTTGCAATTTTCATTGTAGCTGGAGAAAATTGCTATCATTTTTCAATGGCTTTAAAGAAATTATAGTGTTAATTTTTATAATTAAGTTTCGAAAAAAATTATCATCAATGCCAAGTTTTCATGTATTTGATTTTTTTTCCTTGTAAAATTTATCTAAGTTTCAAGTTTTATAAACTTCTGTTTGAAAATTTTTCTTTCATTTATTTCCACTCCATTTTGTAATGGGAAAGAAAGTTGAGATAATCTGTATCATTATCACATTTTATGTATTTGCAAACATTTATATTTTTTAATCACTTTCTAAGACATAATTTAGAAAATAAAATACAGTATTATGGAAATGGATATATTATTAATGAATTATAATAATTGAAGTATTAATGGGAATATTAATAAATATTTATAATTTATATTCATGGCTATTTGAATTAAAGCATCTTCATCGATTTTGTATGGTAGGAAGTTCTTTAAAAGACTTGGATAGTTTTCTAATATTATACTTGTATAATTATACAAACCATATTATGAAAAATTTCTGTATTTTTTAAAAAAAATACTTATTATGTAGTTATAAGTTTTCTATAATTATAAATGATTGATAATTGAAAATTGAATAATTTATTCCTGAAATAATGAAAATTATCTTGACATCAGTAATTAGATAATGTGTTGTATATTACAGGATTATCAAAAACTTGTATGGACTCTATTGTTCTAATATAATACTTTGTTAATCTAATATAATTTGAATTTTGCAATCTTTTTATCACCTCTCACAAGTGAATATTTAGTAACTTGAATCCAAATATATTTTAAATAAAAAATGAAAACTTTAAAAAACGTAAACAATTTAACTTTTGGTAATTGAAGGTTTCAATTTAAAGATCATTAAGTTATGCTCAGTCTCAGTTAAAACAGTTTAATTGTATTTGTGATGCTTGGGCATCAAAATTAATAACATGCAGACTTTTGTGTCATTAATATCAAAATGAACTATCTATGTGGATTGGTTTACCTAACCATGTATCAGATAAATTTGATAATAAAAATTTTCTTAGCTTGCCATCTCTAAACTGAAGTCCCTTTGTTACTAGACTCAGATATGCTTTCTGTATCTCTTCCAGTGAGGCTCTTATATCCTAGAGAGAATATCCAAAATGCAGATATTGAATTATTAATTATACTTTCTACAATCTCTCCTCAAAGTTTCTCTTAGAAATCCTGCATTCGCCTCTCTTTTACCCTCCACATTTACATTCAATGATTCTCCTCTTATCCTACCTTCTATATACTGTATTATTTCTACTTATATAAAAAGCTCATTTGTATACATCATGGTTTTTCACTAGGCAAAGTTCTCATAACAAACAATTTAATAAAGTAGTCCTAAAAGTTAAGGAAATGCATGCGAGCATCCTGTGAATATTCACTTGTCATTGCAGTCAGACTTCTATTTAACATTGTTGCTAAATCCAAAAAAAAGTTTGTTATGTGGAAAATTCATTAAGAAATTCATCTTTCAATATATCAGGTAGCTGCGGCAGCCTAGTGGTCAAGGCTATGGGCCATGAATTCAAGCCTAGTACTGCTGAAGACCCACCATGCAGAGGGGAACAATGCATGTTAAACATGTTGAAGGGCAAATCTCCCATTTGTGTGATGTGGAAGTCAGGAAAAGGGGTTGCCAGCTCAGATATCATCTTCATCACTTGACCTTGGTTCAAAATTATGAAGCCCATCACTCATAGCTATTGTACAGCTTTGTAGAGTGACATAAATATAACTCTAACTAACAAATTCATTGTACGAGGTTCATGGTTCCAGGAAAAATTCCAAAATTGAGGTTCATAAATTGGTAATCATAATACAGAGCCAACTGTGTATATTATATGAAACTATTCTTGTTTTTTGTATGTAAATGTATTGTTTTTCTACTTCTATATATGATCAATAACATGTGTTCTTTCTCCTAGACCAAAAGACGAACGTAAACCACCATCGTTCATTAATTATGATGAACTTCTTAAGCATTTCAAAGAAACTCAAGATCGAAGACAAAAAGAGAAAAATAATTTGTTATGGAAATAACATTTGTTTGTATTGACTATAAATATATTTTAATTGTAATGCAAGCCAATATTTATATAATGTAAAAAGTTTTTATTTGTCATTTTTGTAAACCCCCATTCATAAACAATTTTTTAATGTTTCTGCATGTTTTAAAATATACTGTATATGATTTAATTGCAATCATTATCTTAGTATTTGAAGTTTATGTATTTTATAACTTGGTTAAAATTAAATTTATAGGAATTGATTTATTTTAATGTTATTATTTCATGTATTCTATTTTTATATGTTTATGTAATTTTCCTTTTGAAAGTTCAAAATGTCTATTTTTATGTATGTACAAATTCATTGTATTCATATTTTGAAATCAAAACTTTAGTGTAATCTTCACAATTTTTCCTGAAATAAATGAATGATAATTATAAAAAGTAGTGGTTAATGAATCAAATGATATTTTTTACTTTTTATTTAAGGCTGTTTTCGCCAAACATATGAGAGTTTGAACTAAACACGAAGCACATTTTCATAGAAAAATGCTTCTATTTTCATGAAAATTTGTAACCTTTCAACCATTTGTTTATAATATAGTGTTTTTAAAATTTCAAATTATTCCATAAATAATTCAGTTTTCCTTTTAACATGTAACGGAATAACTCATTTAGCATTATGGTATAGGAGAAAAATTTCAAAACATATTTTATAAAAGAAAAAATGTGTCAACATGGATAAATAGGAGTAATATGATAAAACAAATAATTTTCTATGGGATAGTGAAGTCAGAATATAATACTAATATTTTGAGTACTTTTATATCTGATAAACTATTCTGAATTGGGGTCTTATTCTTTAACATTAACCGAAGACAGCCTTAAGTTAGAATTTTAGTGAGATTTAATTATTTAATTTAAAATTATTATTATTAGGTAGTTAAAAATGAATTTATTCTTTTGTGTGTGCTGTAATAATTTATTACTTCAATAATTATGTGCTTATAAAATTTGTTATCACCTGGTTTGTCAGAATAATCTCACAGTCTCTGTTTGTGTTGTAAAGATATGAAATCTTTGTAGTATAATGCTTGTATCTTTAAAATTTATTTTCTCTAGTCTTGAGGAATCTATAGCTGATATTCGAATGGTTAAATTTTGATAACAGTTCAAGAATTTACAAAGCTAACAATTTTTATGAAACAGATCATAATATAATGATTCTTAAATTTAAAACACATTGTGATGATGAGTTACATCAATGAGAGAGAGATAGTTTTGTGGAATGTTTGCAGAATTTCATCTATATCAAAAACTACTGTACAGTGCTTCTTAAAACTAAAATTTTCTAACTTAAAATTAGACAAAAGTTGTTTGTGTTTTTTAGAGAAATTTGATTACTAGTATTAATTTACCTAAAATCCTAAAAAGTCTATCAATGCTAACATTTTATTTCATTCCACTACATCGTAAAAATCAAATCTCGCAGATGTGCTACATTTGTTTCAAAAAAGTCCTTTACATTTTTCATAAATTTTATGTTATAGATTTTAAGAGCCTTGTAGTTGATATCTGGCTTTGTAATAGAAGATATCAAGTACTTGATGATGAGCCTTTGAGAAATAAGGTTGAAAATATTGAATTTTAACTAATTGCAAGGTCGTCGATTAAAATAAATAGCAACTTTCAACATGGCTAATTTTTCTTTCTCATATTCCATTTTGAATTATTTGTGCAGAAAATTTTCTCTTTCTAAATGAAAGTAACATTGAAATTTTGAGACAGATGCAGACAAGAGTGTTCAGGAAATATTATTGGTCATGTGTGTATTTGAAGTATTTTATTCTCTCTGATGATAATGCATTGACCAATTGCAGTTTAGTTATCTAAGAATAAATTTTTGGGAAAAATGGGAAAATTTTTAGTCAGTACAGGAGAGCATTGTATATATATTTATTTTTTTTTGTAATGATTTGTAAAGGGATTAAATCAGAAAGAACATTTCACATTTCCAATTAGCATATGGAAAAGGGAGCTCTCTCCTATTATTGTATTCATACAATGTTTTATACTATTTCATAGTGGTCAAATTCAATTTATGATGAAGAATACACAGGTCAGTTGTAGTTCCAGAAAGTATATCAGTTGTATGAAAAATTTTAATCTATGATAATCATTGTACTTATCAAATAATTTTTAATCTGTTGCTGTTCATAAAATTATTAATGGAGAATTTCATGTGAAAGAATTAATTTACCATTAGGTTACATAAATTACCAGTGTACCAAAAATCAGAGCCTGTCTGATTCAGTAAAAAAACCTAAAATTTAATCATATCTTCATCACATTATGTCAAAAGTCATAACTAATTATGTAACAAACATACCATTTTTTATTATTCAAATATGGAGAAGTAAAGTATGGATCTTTGTAGATGCTTCCAAATCAATAATGGTGAAAGAGCAATGAGCAGTGAAAAAAGTAATCTATGTCCATTTCTTTAGAAGATAAAAGGCCATCAAAAATTACTATGATAGAAGACAGCTACCCCGCTAAATTTAACTGGTATACTACTATCTTCCACAAATACTTTATTGATGCTTCACACAGAGCGAATACAAAGACAAATGTTTCAACTTCATTCTCCATTTAATAGTTCAGAGATGAATTTTTTGGACAAACATTTATTTAATAAATAAAACATCCACTTTATTCTCCTGATCTTGCTGTGTGATTATTTTTCAACTTAAGAAACTTCAGTGAGCCGGCGTTATCATTCTGAGGATGAGATCGATGAGTCTATGAAAGCATATTTTCCATCAATTTTCAGAAACGAATGACGTGAAGCATTCAAACATTAGGAAATTCATCTACAGAAGTGCATTGATGATGGAGGCAACTTTTTTGAACAGTCCTAAAATCTGGTAAGTTAAACTTTTAGCTGCATCTTAAATCTCAGGAGTGACTTGAAAGCCAGGTGGAATTTAAATAAGTTTGCTAATTGTTTTGAATTCTTCACATTTTTTAACCTTAAACGTTTTAACGTTAGACTACTGTTATTATTTTAATAGAGCTAATTTTAAATTTTTAAAAAATAGTCCACAAACAAAAAGAACAACATTTGGCAAATTCCTATATCAAGCAAGGATGCTGAAACTCAATTAGAGCTTTATTATTATGCACTATCTTTTGATTTAAATGCGCCGCATATCAATAACTGCTTCATGTTGTGAATATCATTACAGAAAGTTTTCGTTCTAAATAGATCGTCTATACGGCATCTTGGGCTTCCAACATTTATTGTATGCTTCTGATGCAATGTACTCGTATGCAAAATAATACATCTTAACTACTTTTCACTTCTAATTCTCATCCTCTGGATTCTATCTGACAGCCGTAGCTCAATCCAACACCTCAAAAACTGGGCCCACATAAGAGATAAAATCATTTTATCTATCCTACGAAAAGTTAAGCTTATCTTCAACCATCACAAAGTACATTTTCAGTGGATTCCATCCCATGTCAATATATCTACGGAAATGAATTGGCTGACATTCTTGCAAAGGAAGGACTAGACCATCTTGTCCTTTCCATCCCGAAGCTCACAAATTTAGAATTATTCTCATGACAAAAGGTCCAAAATAGAGAAAAATGTTTAAAACCTCCGTTTCTCAAATGGTATAAAAGCAAAAGACCAGTGCTTTCTTTATCTCTTCCTTGTGACAGACAACCCAACACTGCCAGTGGACTCTTAAAGTCTCACATTTTCTGAAGGCAGTAAGAGGTTTCCTATTTGCCCTAAATGCCAGTTAGAACAGGCTTCACCTCAGCACATTTTGAACTAAACTCGGAAGGTATCCATGACTTTTCTGGGATATTCTAGTATCGGGCTTTCTTAAAGTCAACGGTTTCACTGAACTGGTCTGACCAGACGGGAGATTAGTAACAACTAATTCTCATAGTGAGAATTATTTTCTTTACAAATTGTATTTTTAATAGCATAACAATAACCAATCATCTAGAATACAAGTAGGCACAATCGAAGACAGGGCCATCAGCCCAACTTCTTCAATCAAAGCACATATTTTTTCTACGTCCCCACATCAGCTTCTACTATTTTTTTTTTTTCAGATGAGACAGTACTGACACTCATAAACACTTCACTGTAAGTCAAATATAGATTACAAAATTGTTTAAATAAATCAGAAGACTTGTTTGCCTTTTATTAATTAATATTATCACAAAAAATATAGTCAGAAAAGGGCACGTTTGTGTAAGAAAGACTAAAATTTTTTAACAATAGCCACTAGCGTAGCTAATATTGAGTAGGCCTTGTAACTAAATTTCTAGGGTGGGGGGAACCCTCTTTTGGAGGATCTTAACATTTTGCGATTTTTTTTGTTTGCACATTTTGGGGGCCCCGCATGATTGATACGCTGGCACCCCATAGACCAATAAATTTTTATGATAGAGAATTCCTTACGGCGCAAACGTTTACGTGTTTTTTAGAGGGTAACTCCCCCCCTCCCTTCCATAAGAAAAAGCTACTCTACTCCTAGTAAGCAGCAGTGGCGTAGCGTGAGGGTGCCGAGGGGACTATGGCTCCGGGTGGCATACGAAAAGGGGCGGCGGCATGTAACGTGATATTTAAATTCAAAAAGTTTTTCAAACTCCAAATCACGCGACAAAACTGACGAAAACGAGTGAATGCTTTAATGCACACACAGATACAGGAAGTTTATTAGTCGATTTGCAATCGCATTCGTTTTTACGTTACTTAGTCTTCTGGCAACCAGTACTGTGTGAAGTCAATGATGCTCAAAATTATTTGCAAACAGAGTAACTAAATATCCATTAATGTGCTAAAAAAATGCGTGCTTTACAGACCGTATTAGAAGCAAAATGAGAGGAATTCGGGGATGATGCTTTAATATATGCTAAAAGTTTATGTGAAGAGCTTTAAATTTCTTTTGAAACCCCAAAATGCATCAGGAGGTATCATATATTTGGCGACGGAAGAAAAGATGATCAGTTATCGTACGAAGGTGACTTGAGGGGAACAATGTTTTCTGCAATAGACAGAGTAACTGCTGAAATTAGAGAAAGATTCCAACAGTTGCAGAATCTAGCACAAAAATATGCTTTTTTAAAGCCCGAAGTGATATTGAGCATGGACGAACTTAACTTGGATCAAGCTCCTCAAGACATTAATAAAGAAGAATTCTAACTTGAACTCCTACGTCTACAAGCTTTCGTAGATGAAACAGACCCAGGCTTTAAAAAAGAACTCATTAGGGTCGGCTCTCTGGGTTCATTAAAATATATTATTGAGTTCAAACTTGAAGATGGCTTAACTAACATTGTCATAATGATGAGAATTTTATAACATCAGCCATCAGAAATGCCAGTTGCGAGAGAAGCTTCTCTAAGCTAAAATTAATCAAATTGTTTCAGATTGACTATGTTCACGTTAAGGCTAACAAATTTAGCTATTCTGGTAATTGAACATGACATACGTATTGATAGTGACAATTGTATAAAAGATTTTGCTATGAAAAAAACATGAAAATTGAGTTTTTATTCAATAAAAAAAAATTAAGCTGCTTTTATTTACTTTTGCTGACTAATAATTAAAATAGAGAGGCGGCAAATTTCCGGCTCGCCCCAGGCGGCGGAAGCCCGCGCTACGCCACTGCCAGTAAGACATGGCTAAAACAATTTAATTTTTTGTCGTACATTTGTATTTTATATAAGCCACGAGTGTAATGCATCGTAAACAATAGTGAAGCACATAGTAGTGCATTTTACAAGCTAAAATCTAAACAGTATACCAAGAAAAATAGCTGACGCACGCCATTATTGCGGAATCTCAAAAGTAGTCGAATGCATTGTTTGATTGCTTATTAACGAAATATGAAGCAACACAATGACTATTGGCACTAGACCTCGTAATTTTGAATTACAGTCAAGTGATGAGGACGAAATCCATTGGCAACCTGTTCGTTAAACATTCCCCTCCGCCAAGTGAGGACTTTGAGTCTCGACACATTTCAAGTACGTCGAACCGTAGGTGAGTGGGGTTTTTTTGGCGGGGGGGGGGGTAATTAAGTACATTATTGATAAACGAAAACTGGAGCATTTTTGTTCAACAGTTAATCATTCCAATAGTCATAAATGATATGTGAAAATATCATATCAAAAACAAATTATTGAATTCACTAATGCTTCTGTATTTAAAAAAATCTCGTTCTCTTTCTTCTTTCCTTTTTAGATTACTTTAGCATTTAAAAATTTGTCACAAATTGGGATAAATTTAACTATCTTGTTAGATAATTATTTTGTTACAGTAAGTTTGGAATTTTTTCGCTTCTGTTCTTAATAGGTACAGTGATCGAAAAGATCATTTGTAGACAAATAGAAAATACTCGTCAATAATAATAAGTATAATAGGAATAACCTGGACTATATATACTGACGACAAAGTCATAAAATTCAGTAACAAAAATTGATACCTCGGGACCTTCAGAAAAGGCCAGATATTTTTAATAGAACCCTGGAAGGTTCTATACCTTCCCTATTAAAAAAAGACGATACAGAGAAGCAACACTGGAAATGTGTCAAGGCCTCAAAATGACTGTGTTTCGTTGGCCTCATACCGTATTGTGTCTACGAAATTATAGTGTAAAGCTTTATGTTTATGTCAACTTTGAATTTGTGCTATTGGGGATTTATATGTGTGTGTATTTCATGTTAGAAGAAAACCTAGTGCATTTCCTAAAGAGTTCAGAATAAAATATCCATAAGAAATTCAGAAAAAATCCAGAAGAACGTTTTTTTTATATGATTGGACTTTCTACATTTGAAAGGTAGTCAACCACGCAGCAAAATTTACTACAATGAAAATCATTACAAACAGATAAAAAGTGGAGTGCCAGATAATTGCCAAGCCAATTTCTATTTATACTTTTGTAGCCATAATATATAGACAATTCATCGTATTATTTATATCGAAATATTGATGATCTGATTATTTTTGTCAAAAATAAAGAATTTAACACCAAATTTTTTCCCCCTAGATTGACTCGAACTGACTCCAGTGAACAAAAATTCTAATAATGCTCGGATTTTGTAAGTATTGATTACAATTGACTGCAACAAATATTTATCTCATCGCGAAAAAGTTCTGTTCGGGATAAAAATAGTTTAATTTTTATAAAAAAATTAACCTTGTAATACAAACATAAAATGCAAGAAATATATAACATCTATTTTAAATTTAATTCTCTACTATACAAACTGTTTATTATTTATTTTCTCTAGTTTTCTGAATTTTCATTAATCGATCATTTCTTTTTCTGCGCACAGATAACGATCCTTTTAATTCTGCGAGGAAAAAAAAATTAGAATCGTTAAATTTAGCGTTAATAGTCATTAAAAATATTTATATTCTAGAATCTTCCAAAAAAATTTTTTAAAAATGTCTTATTACTTTTTTTTTATTAATAAAAAGCCTCTTTTTTAGTATTTCAAATAGTCTGTAATGAAGCCATTCTGTGTCGCTCCCTGAATTTGTTGGTTGTTATATCGTTTCATAATGTAGTGTGTTCAAAATTTCAAAATATTAGATAAGGGTATTTTTTTCGATAGTTTGTAATGCATTCTGAGGATATATATATATATATCTACAATTGTGTTCAATTTTTTTTTGTTCGGTCTTGAGGCTTTTATTTTTACTTTTAATATAAAATGCAGTTTTGCTTATTACTTACTGATTATGTTTTCAAGTTTATAAGAAAAACAGCTACGCTGTGAAATTCTGTACACACTCATATGCACATTCATTATTATTCCAGCAACAAACTGGTGGCTGCGGTAGCCGAGTGGTATAGGTATCGGACTGTGGCTTGCTTTGTCACGGGTTCGAGCCCAGTACCACTAAAGACCCGCCGTGTAGGGCAACGATGCACGTTAAATCTGTCGAGAGCTGAAGCGTCCTCCAGTTGGTGTGGTGTGGTAGTTAGGAGAGAGGGGTGCCAGCTCAGGTGTCGTCCACGTCACTTGACCATGGTTCAAAATTACGTGGTCCGTCGCCAAAAGCCCTCGTGTAGCTGAGCAGTGCGACGTTAATATTCAATCAACCAGCAACAAACTGGAAATAACAAACCCCTCCCTATTTTGAACAAACCTTAATAATGAGAGATGATTTTCGAAGGAACCAGAAATATCTTGTATGATAATCAAACAAAATATTCGACCTTCTGATAGAGCTTTTATAGAAATTGAAAGAAAACCGAACGAGGGAGTCTCGGATAGTATAATCAATTATTTAAGATTGTTGAAGAAAATAAAGGAATACTCTTGAATAAATTTTAATTCAATATACTTATGTTAAATATTGTGTAGATGTTTCTAAAAGAAGATTTGGCGATTTAGATATGTTAAATTTAATTGTAAATGAAAATAGAAAAATACATGATTTAACTTTTGTCCAATATTATTTTAAAATATGGTTTATGTACTTTTTAAAGCAAGTTTGGAATGTAGACATACAAATGAATTTCTTTTGTAAAAAAACTTATTTATCCTTTTTCATGTGTGAAAAAGTGGAGTTTATAAATTTTATTTTGTTTTTGGATATACAACTTATGTGTAAGAAACAACATCGCACAAAACTTTTATTATTTTATTGATTGTCTAAGATTCCCCTCCCCCTCTTTTACGCAGTACACAAATTAGAATCCACCTTCATATAAAGTACCTAAGGATCAGAGAAAAATTATCATATTTCATTAAAATACTGCCATTAAGTTATTTCTGTGTTGACAGAAATAAAAACAACTTTTTATTCGAACAAAATCAATTAAAGTATTTAGCAAGGGATTAAACATCGATTGTTTCATTTCAAAGTAATCGATTCTAATCGATCGCGCAATTCTTTTTTTTTTCTAAAATGAAGTGAAATAAAAATAGTATTTGTTTGTGTGTCAGTTTTCTCTTCTGCTAGGTGAGAAGCTGAGGAGTCGGATCGAATCCAGCAGTTTTCTGTTTCTCATGCATTATATTTCTCTCTTCATTGACAACTCAATATTTCATGTTTGCATTCTTCCAGAAATTTACATATTATCGTTTGGTGTATTATTTTGATATTTAAATTTTAGAAAATGGTTAGAATCAGAGGAGTGAATCTCACGCATCATGTTTTTAGTGTAATGAAATCATGTTTGTTTCGAAACAAGAGATAAAATATTATCTCCGGACACATTATTTTTCAAAAAAGAAAAGTTGTTTGTTATAATTTTTCATGACTGTGTGCAATCATTTTGTGAACTGAACAAAATGCGGTTTTCGTTTTGCGATGATCCGGTGCGTGATCAAGATTGTATTCGGTTCGCGAATATGTAGATAGATAGTATTTACGGAAATTGAACTAGTGTGGTTTATTTAATGATGGAGCCTACTGTGGAAAAAGAATTTACTGCCCTAGGAGGTTTATTTCAGCATATTATATCTGATCTAAAGGTAAGAATAATTATAAGCTTTTCATAATTTTAACAGAAATAATTATAAAATTTTTTGCTTGAGGTATATGCTTGTTTGATGAAATTGAAATTTCTATAATAATACGATTTTTTTAAAATTTGTATTTAGAACTTTTATTTATTTTTTAAAAATAAATATTCTTTTGCTTTTTAAAGTAAAAAATAGTTTCTGTGAAATGTGATCGTAATTTTTTAAAAACTGTGGTACTTGCAGTTTGGAAAAAAAAAATGCATAAAAACTAACTTTGAAAAAGCTTTTTTTTGGATATTGTAGGGTAAAAAATTAGTTTTCAAATTAAAAAGGATAGTTAAAACTTGACACCAACAATGGAACTAAATTATGATGATTCTACTTTTATGATTCATAGAATATTTAATAATTAATGACATTATCTTTGAAATTATATGTAATTTTTTAAATCTTAAAATACAAATTAAATGAACTGAAATTTCAATATTTTTAAAAGGAACATGTGAGTTTGCTGCATTCCATCTCCTATTATAATTAAATATTCAGAATCAAATGTATAATATGTATTAAAACTTGTTTTGAAGTATAAAATCCTGTTTATCTGATTTTTTGAAAATTGTATTTTGTTTTCAATGATTTTTTTTAAATGCTGTTTTGTATTTGTTATTTCAGAATAGTGCACCAGTATGGGAAGACTTTCTTTTCAAAGCTAACAAATTTCATGCACAGTTAAGGTATGTTAAAGATTTTAATTGATTTTTAGAAGTTCAGTGTCAGATATATATAAAGTTTACTTTATGTAGTTTGGTTGTTTTTAATCCATGAGTGAACTATCTCTGTTAAAGTTGTGTGTTAATTTTTTTAAAAGCTAGAAATTTGAAAATTGAAAGTATTATACAAATGAAGTATCCTATAAGAATATGTATAGTGTTTTATTGATTAATATTCATTATTTTTTTCACATGAATATTAAAATTTGTCTAAAAAGTAAGATTGAATATATTGAGAAAAGTTTAAATTAAATTAACCTCCAAATGAAGAATTAAGCTGCTGTGTACATTATTGATAAAATTAAAAATTTGCAAAATAATTTTTTGAGGAATGTATTTTGTTGAAGACTGGTTAGCCAGAGTTTATTAATTATTAAACAAGTTAATTTATTATTGAAAGATTTAACTTCTTCAAATTGTAGGATTTTTCATTGATAAAGTTATCTTAATATAAAGTAAATTTTTTTTCTCTCTCTTTCAGTGTCAAATAAAAATAAATTTTTATATTAAATATTCATTTGCTCTGAAATTTACAAATTAATCTCTGTAATTAATCTTTTGCAAAAATTCTGCTCAGTAAAACTTTTAAAAATGTTAGTTTATCATTTTTCATTGAGAATTTTTTTTTTTTGCTGAATTTATCAATTTTTTTATTAATAAAATTACCATTTCTCTAAGCTAAACTGACTGAAAATGAAATGAAATGTTTGGTGTTTGATATGTTTTTATTTAATTTCATAATTTTATCTATTAACTTTAACTACAGTTGTAATTAAAAGTCTAAGTGCAACAAATTACCAGTCTTTCTAATTTGTTAAATTGAGTACTTTGAGATGTTGATGGTCATGTGTTCCGGAATTTTATTTCCAACTAAAATGAATATTTTAATTTAGCATGCTTTAACTATATTATTATGAAGAGTTGTTTTCTTTTGTTAGCTTTCAGTATATAGACAATCCAATAAGTTCATTTGCTAGATTTTATTAGGTCTAATATTTGAAAGAAGTATTAATATTGTAATTTTTAAATAATTTATTGTGTTCTATTGAAGTGAGACAGTTAATGCTATATGTTTATCTTATGACTAATGGGGGATATGTAATAAATTTTAAAATTGGTCTAATTCAACACTTTTTGAAAAATTGTATTTTGTAGCATTCTGTCATTATTAACTTGTTCAGGACCATTATCACATACATGTGATTACTTCAGGAAACATGCTATCATATGCAGGGGTATCTTAAGACTTCTTGAGGACCTGGCCTTTATTTAAAAGTAAGCCCCTATACAAATGTAAGCCCCACCTATTCCCCTTTAAAGTAGAGAGTACATAGCGTACATTGTCAAATACTGATACAAACAATAACGCGAATTGATTGATTGAATATTAAGGTTGCACTGTTCAGCTACACGAGGGCTTTTGGGGACGGACCTCGTAATTTTGAACCATGGTCAAGTGACATGGACAACACCTGAGCTGGCATCCCATCTCCTAACTACCACACCAACGGGAGGATGTTTCAGTTCTCGACAGATTTAATATGCATCGCTGCCCTACACGGCAGGTCTTTAGTGGTACTGGGCTCAAACTCGTTACAAGGCAAGCCACGATCCGATACCTATACCACTCGTCTACCACGGCCACACAATAACTCGAAACAAATAAATGTGCATAACTCTTCAACTGTACAAAGCAGCTCAACTGACTACCGCCTTTTGGACTGAATGAGTAATGATGGTGTATGGTGGAAGACCTAGGCCTGTACGTGGACGATGGTCATCACATGTTGCCAGTTGACATATTGTCCACAATTCCCAATTTTTTGGAGAATACAAACGAAAATAACATTTGACTGTTAAAATTATTTGAATTTTGATCTTATTAAGGCTGAGTCAAGAAAGGTATGAGGCCTCCACTATGGCTGAGGCCCTGGGCCCAGGCCCAGTTAGCTCGTGCCTTAATACCTCCCTGATCATACGTGAAATTGCATTTTGCCCGTTCTGAGGCCCATGATCACACCAGTGTGATCATAATTTGGAACTTATGGAATTTGGAATGATTATAAACTATAAAGTTTTTTTGCAAAATTTTATTACAGAAATGATTTTATAGGAATTTTTAAATGAAAGGCTTAACAGGAAAAATCCCTTGGTCCTAAATAGGTTAAATAAGCAGTTGCTTTTAAAGACTTTTGTTATAATTGTTCTTTTCCTTATAACTCTAATTCATTATCCAGAATAAGATATTATATTCCTCATATCATAGGTCAACTATTCTGGCATCTGGATCTTTTCTGGATTCCTTTCAGAAAATAGCTGACATGGCTACCAGTACCAGAGGTGAGCTTCAACAAAATGTTTGTTAATATTTTTCTCATAATTGAAATTGTTCATTTAATCTAAATGAAATAAATAGCGAAGATATCTTTTTTTTTTTTACAGAAAATGACTGAATAAAGTAATTCATTTCATACATTTTCTGTATGCTGTTCAATGAAAAAAGATTTGCAATTTTAATGAAATAAAAAATATAATTGAATTTTTCCATTATTATTAAAATTTTGAAGATATATTACTGAGGCTGAATTTCATTATTTGGACTGTTATTTTTGAATTTTAAAGAAACATAACTTTGTAGTATAAAAATTTTAAAATTTTTCCTTTGAACATATTCATAGTTTATTTTCTGATCAAATAAATTATTTAGCTAGAAAATTAATTTCTGTGTGTAAATTTAACTGAACCAATGTTATTTTTTTCTATTTGGGAAAGCTTCTTCTTTGATTATAATTTTTTGATCACAGAGAAATAGATTTATAAACGAAAATTTTACCATACCCACCATTTTTATTTCTGCAATTTAAAAAAAAAATGATGTCTTAAATAATTAAAATATTTTTTAAATGAATTGTTAGCAAAAAATCAACATTTCATAAGTAAACTCATAATTTTTGACAAACTTTTTATTGTCAAATTTGCTCATTGCTGAAGAAAATTATGCCTTTTTATCGACTTCTTTGTCTTTCCCATTTTTAAACTTAGATTGATCTTTGACTTTAAATATACTTTCTAGTAACTAGCACATTGTTTCGTTTGGTGATGATAGGTTATGCTTTCATTTAAATAAAGAGAAAAAAAGGGCTAATGGGAACAAAAATAAATTTTTAAAGAGTTAAACATCTTTATTCACAGGCTGTCGATAGATCTAATATTAATTTTCTTCAAAATATTAAAGGGTTAACTGTATAATTAAGTATTAGAATAATTTGCTGTTATCTGTGAATTAAAATAAACCAATGGGAGTATTGAACTCTGTTATTTTGATGACATAGCATATTAATTGCATTAACATCATAGTAAAGTTGTATATATCTTGGGTTATGAGTGTCAGTGTGATAATTCATGTGCTGAGAAAGATAAGAGGTTAAACTTTTTATTTCTTGTTTACTGAACCATACCCCTCAATAGTCTCTTTATGACACTTGCAATCTTGGCAGATTTAGTATCCTCAAAATTGCTGTGATATTGAAGTAGAAATAATCTTATATTATATGTATTTAATTTTGTCTAATTGGATTTCATGCAGTATTTGACTAAGAAAATACAATTTTTGCAATCACACATGATTTAAAATATGAAGAGTATGAAGTTCTAAAACAACGAAAAAGATAATTGAAAATATAAGAGTTATTGTTAAGACTGCTTTAAATGAAGTAAAAACCTGTCATTTTACAGACAAAAGAAAAATTTGAAAGGAATGGAAGGAGGATGAGTTATATTTTGCAAAACACCTAGATGAAAGCCCCCGGGCTTAATCTCTATGCTAAAAATTAAGAATCTTGTTGGTCGGAGGATAAGTCCTCAAACATCACCCTTGTGTATATCACCGCTGTATCATAGGATTTGAATTGATTAATTTTTATTCTTTGTGTAATTATTTGAAAAAAATTTCAATAACATTCTTTTTCTCTTGTTGATTGATTTATAACTTTAAAAAATTAAGGAACTGGGATATTTTGTTTGCTTTTTTATGGCTGAATTATGTGTTTCAGTTCTAGCAGTAGGAACTCAACATAAAGGGTGTTTTTTTGAGAGGTATAAAACTTTAAATTGCAAAAAAACAACGATGTATTATTCGATTGACATGAATTTTTTTTATTCGAAAGATAATCTTGTGGCATTACATTTTAAATATGATTTCTGGCATAGGACTGCCACGGCTGACTCGGATGTAGTCCAATCTGGACGTCCAATTTTCGATGACTTTTTCCAACATTTGTGGCCGTATATCGGCAATAACACGGCGAATGTTGTCTTCCAAATGGTCAAGCGTTTGTGGCTTATCCGCATAGACCAATGACTTTACATAGCCCCACAAAAAATAGTCTAGCAGTGTTAAATCACAAGATCTTGGAGGCCAATTCACAGGTCCAAAACGTGAAATTAGGCGGTCACCCAACGTTTCTTTCAATAAATCGATTGTGGCACGAGCTGTTTGACATGTTGCGCCGTCTTGTTGGAACCGCAGCTCCTGGACATCATGATTGTTCAATTCAGGAATGAAAAAGTTAGTAATCATGGCTCTATACCGATCACCATTGACTGTAACGTTGTGGCCTTCATCGTTTTTGAAGAAGGATTCCACCAGCCCATAAAGCGCACCAAACAGTCAGTTTTTCTGGATGTAATGGTGTTTCGACATACACTTGTGGATTAGCTTCACTCCAAATGGGGCAGTTTTGTTTGTTGACGTAGCCATTCAACCAGAAGTGCGCTTCATCGCTAAACAAACTTCGCTTATGAAAATCGACCATTATTTTCGAAATAAAATTGCACAATTTGAAAGCGTTGTTCAGGTGTGAGTCTATTCATGATGAATTGCCAAACCAAACTGAGAATAAATCACTTGATAGCTGTTAAATCGGTCGCCATCTTGGAAAGTAATGCCAACTTAAACTTCTATACCTGGAAAAAAAAACACTCTGTATAAATGCAGTTAAATCTTTCAGTGATCACTTCTGATTTATACTTCTTGTATCGACATTTTTTTGTTAATAAAGTGAATATTTCTAATCAAAGATTTAAAAAAGATTCTGATTAAAGATTTCCTTTCTGTTTATATTATGTTCAACTAATACTTTCAACATAGCATTGTTGAAAAGCCAGAGGAAAGAGTGTGCTAGTCAAATGATTTCATTACCACCATAAGTTTTTTAAAAGAGAGAGAGGTAAAGTTTATAAATTACTTTACGAAGTTACATTAAAAAGTTAAGAGAATAGATAGAACAACATTAAAAAAAACCCCAATTTCTTCCATGTTTAAGTTCTTGCTAAAGACACCTTTGGTGTGTGTATATTAACATATTTAAAACTTGGAAAACAGTTTTAATTAATATCGTTTTCATTTTTGATGATCAGAAATTAACTATAAGTATGATGTTGTTGAGCTGTTATGGTTCAACTAATTATTAATGCTATGAAAAAAAAATTCAATTTGGAAATGTTTTTTGTGGGAAAATACTTTATGTTGTTATCAGATTTACTGAATAATAATGCCTTAAAAATCGTTCCAATATCTCCAAACATGTCATCCTAAAAAGTAAAATAAAATTTTCTAATCTAATAAAAATTTCTCTATGTGAAATCTACGCTCTTTCCCTGTTTTACAATTTTAAAGAATGTTCAAATTGATAATTGTAATGTAGACTCCTTTTATTGGCCCAACAGCCAAGGGTAGATCAAGGCCTTTTCACAAACCCTCTTCCATTCTGATCTCCTCTTAGCAACAGTTCTCAATTAGTCACTCTTAAAACTTTAAAATCGTCCTCCACACTTTCAGTCTATTTCCATTTGGGTCTATTTCTAGTTCTAGTTCCAATAGGCTTGTAATTGAAAATTCTGAACGTCAAGGATGAAGGGTCCATACGGCAGATGTGGTCCACAAACCTCAAACGACCAGTCTTGATGGATTTAATGATATCGGCGTCCAAACAATCGGCCAAAAGACTTAGATGGACATTTTGATTATATTGTTTTTTAAAAAAAATATTATAATTATAAATTGAAATTGAATATGCAAAGAAAAATAAAACAGATTAAAATAACAAATATATTTTTCTAAGTTTTAAAAGTTAACTTCTACATAAAAAAAAAGGTTTTAAAAATTTTAAAAAAATGGCCCCAAAACGTTTTTTAAAATTTGAATCCAAGTTATGATTGACCATTCCGTTCAAGTTGGCAATGTTTACATTTAAAACGTATAACGCAGTATCTTCTCATCTGTAATAATGGAGGAAATAAGCATTTTTCATTTGTCATCATTACTTTAAGGTTCATCTCACGTATTAGTAACAACTATTAATCAAAAAATATCTTTCGGAAACATCGATTTTTATGACAGATTCGTATACTAAGTAGATAATCAAAACAATTTTTCATATAGTTTTTATTTTCTTCCATTTTTAATATCTATCTTCCTTAAACAGCCAAGATGACACTTGTTTTCTTGACCCATTTATGTATACTTCTACTAACCTCGATTGATATTTAAAAAGATGGACTTCCTAAACTTGGTGATGAACACAATGCTTATTTTTTAGCAAGTTCTTTTTTATCCTTGGCGATCAAGCATTGATTATCCATCTGTTTTAGAGAACTAAAATAAATTTGATCTCTGACCAACCATTCTTCAGATTCTTTGACCCATTCGCTGTTCGTTTTTGGATACAGCGTGGGATGTGATTGATTGGAAGGTCTCGGTCGTGTTGTTCGTGTGGCTTTTATCGATGAAAGTGATATCGATATAAATTATTTTATGGTAACGAGTAGTAACGTTCTATGTGTATTGTTTCTGTGCGCTTGACAGTTTGATCTGCATCGTCAAGGAAATAAGAATTTTAAGTTCTTCTGAAATCTTTTTCTAAATGTATTAGTCGATGGTTTTAAATAGTTATTGCTTATGCTAGAACTGGTATAAAGTATGATCTAAAAGACCGTTTTCTTCTGTATAGTATCAACATATAGAATAATTCATGATTAAATATTAAAGAGTGGACCGTGTAGTTTTTATTGATAAGTATAGTTGTGAGTATTAAATTCTTATTTCTCTATTTTTCGACTCAAATATCAACACTATATCTGATTTTAACTTCTTTCATTGATCGTTACTCGAATCTAAGCCACACTTTTCCCCCAATGTTAGTGCTACTGAGAATCACGTGCGGCTTAGAATCGAAGGGAAAAAAATTCGTTTGATGGGACAATTAGAGCACTTACAGGTTCATGTATGTATTTAAAATTTTATAATATTGGGAAAAGAACTAATTTTTCCATTTATTAGTTCTCATTTTAAATTTAGTTTTATTTCGTAAAATTGAATATTGATAAACCATTTTACACTATTTTTCACTAAAACTTGATGAGAATTTGGGGATCTGGCTTAGAATCAATGGAGGCTTAGATTCGAATAAATACGGTGTATTAATTTAGTTTTTTTCCATGTCTACAGTTTTATTTTTGCGATTTGCCTGCCGAAATTATTAAACATAGTAACATATGTAAGACCACGAAATATAATAAATAAGAGTAAGTTGAAGCTCATCGTAAAAGAAATCAATAAAAGTCAATCAACAATCGCGTTTATGTCAAACCGAATGATATTGTCAATTACAGTAATTATTATTCGGTTATTATTACATTTATATCGGTTATTATCGTTATATGTTGCATTTATTTGGTTTTGTTCGTGCCTTTTAATTTCTTTCATTTTGTAACAGTTTTTGATATTGGATTAATATCCTTCAGAGCAACGGTTCTTAAACTTTCGATCGCCCCCCCTCCTTAATGTAACAGCCTGTCATCGCGGACCTTCAAGATTTTGAACACCTTTCTCTCACCCCCAACACATGGCTGAGTGATTTAAAGGTTCCTCAATAACCCTAATACTGCCTCTGCTACTTACATACAGACTTTTTTTAAACTTTTTTTCCCCTTTATAAAAACAATAAACTTCTAATCTCTTGTAGTTGCGAACATTAAAAACAACTGAATTAATATCCTTGATCGAAGTACATGTTCTAGTGGAGTTTTTTCACTGGACAATTTAGTGGTTTTGTGATAAACGTGCTGTCGCGTTTATGGGTGTTTGGAGTCAGAAGAAAGATCAGCCATAATCAGAACAATTCTAATTTGTTATTCTCACACTTAACAACCCAGGGCAAGAAATACACACTTATATTAAGTATAGGAGAAATTACATGGCAGAAAGGATACTTAGTATTTAATTATAATTCAATTAACTTACTCTCGGTACGCTTTGGTTATCTACGGTCTAAATTACCGTAATTCCGTTCTCAGTTGCTCGGACTCCAGTCGTTATTATTCAATTCTAACTTATTGACTATATCGTCAATTAGAAATCTTGAATTATTCAGCAATTAATCGTCGAGTAAGCTATAGCTCTTAATTACTTTCCGCTAACCACCAACTTCGCGTACCTAAAAGTTAATGCCTAAATATAACCCTTCATTTATTTACATAAAGCATGTCTTCTTCGGGAGAAAGTTTTCAATACAACAACATTTAAAAGAAACAGATTTACCCCAAGAAGTTTAGTATAGGCTCGCGGATAGATTCGTTACAATCTAATCTAGGCTGGCACACCTTCCAATTTTTCTACGTGGCTTTTCAGAGTGTTAAAAAGAGGGAAATCTCAACAATGAATGAAAGACTTAGAAAAGCGCCGGGGATCGCGTTCGGTTCGCGGACCACAGTTTAAAAACTGCTGCTTCAGAGTATAAAATCTTTTATTTCTACCTTAAGGTGGTTGGTTATCTGTGCTTAATGGCCCTAATTCAAAACACATTTTTAAGTTGAAAAAAAACCCCATTAAACCATTAGTAAAATAGTCCATTTATCATACAGCACCCTTAAGATTTTAAAGTCACTGCGGTAGCCGAGTGGTCATGGTAGCGAACTCGTGGCCGGTGTTATTTCTGTCAGTCATGCATTCGAGTCCTGGTGTCCCTAATGACTCACCGCGTAAAGGGGGATGCATGTTAAATCTGTCGAGGTACAAATTCCTCACAATGGAGTGATGTGGAGTGCCAGCAGAGGTGTCCTCATCGCTTGACCGAGATTCAAATTATGGGGTCCGTCGCCAATAGTCCTAGTGTAGCTTCAAAGTGCGTGCGATGTGAAAAAATAATAAATCTTAAAATTTTGAAATATTTTTATAAAAATGCCATGTTTTACTAAAAACTAAAGTTAGTGGCGCAACGGCCCATAGAGGGCCAAGCCGACTGTGCCCATCTCAGTTTTCGTGATCTTGAGCACTGAGGTGCATGAGCAGATGCACCGGTCAGGTGGTTATTCTGACGCGAACCCCCATTATTTAGTTCCCAAGCAAGCTTGCTGCTCATTTATCGACCCACTGAAGAGAGGAAAGGCAGTGCCGACCATGCTCAGTCTGGGTTTTGAACCCCAGATCTGTGACTTGGAAGCGGTTTTACTTATCAGATAACTTGCTAACTTAACTTATCAGATAACTTACTAACTGTTTTACTTAACAGATTATCTAAATATTGGCTCGGTATTATAATTTCATGAAATATAGAATGTATTTCACATAATGGAAACAGAAAAAGTTGGATGTTGATGCTAGGAGAAAAAGTTGAGTAATTTTCTATAATTCACCCGTTTACTGTTTTATCAAAATATTTTGTGGAATTAGAATTTCATAGAACGCGGAGGCAGTTTTAAAATTTTACTTTTTAAAGGTAGCTCCAAAATATCGTCTCTAACAAATGGAAAATAGCTTTTTAGTATCGAATATTTACAGTGGCGCAACGTACAAACGGGGGTTTTTACGGGGGAGGACGAAGATTCTAGGGGGCCCAAAGCCTGACTGACTCCAAGTACGTATTTAACCAATTTATAAAATATTAAATGCAAAACCTGACTTTGCAAGAGGCCCCTAATATTCTCCATTACGCCACTGAATGTTTATACTCGTCTCTGTTTCAAATAGCATGTAAAAATTTTTCTTGGTTAGCAGAGAAAAGTAATTTCTCATCGCTCTTTTTAAAGAAACAAACAAGATGACAATTTAAGCATGTTCCGAGTTGTGTTGTTTGTCAGAAATGAACCATTTATCATGTTCCACAAACCGGTTAAATGACTTTGCTTCCTTAATATGTTAAAATGATGTTGCTAATAAGTATTCCCTTTTACCAATCAACGAAATTTATTAAAAACATGATTAGTCGAAAATATATTTGTCTACTTGACCCTTTCCCCCTTCCTCTCCCGTTTTTCTGCATACCTGTTCAATTTAAATTTTAAATTCGTGTTTAGCAGTCAATTTCATTTCAATCACGGATGATTCACTTTGACAGAAGTCGAAAGATTGGCGCCTAATCCTCTTAGTGTTTATTAAATTTACTGTATACATTTTTTGAATTGTAATCAACTTTACTACTTCGAACCTGCTTACAAGTAAAGAGAAAATAAAAAGTAGGTAAGAAAACTAAAACAATTTCCTTATCAAGTAAATAGCATTAATTTGTCTGACAGTTCAGGCTTCTATTACGAGTTTTTTATGTATAAATTATTCATTATGCAGTTTTATAATTTAGTTACATTATTTGCTCTTTTTTACCTTGAATGATGCCCAAAGGTCCTTGAAGGAGATTAGGATAACATTTCTAATTGGGTTTTTTTCCATTACGCATTAAGTATTATTTTGAATACGTTTAAGTATTCGCTTCATTAAATAGTATGTAAAAGATGGCGAGATTCACACAACCCATTTATTTTCAATACTGATAGTTTTTTTAGCAAAAGTGTCTTGACTGAAAGTCTAGGATGCCTGAGAAATAGAATGTGTTTGTATGGAGATAATCAGATCATATAGATCAGGGATGTCAGACTGGCGGCCCGGCATGTATATCGGCATACAATAATAAATAATTAAGGTATCCGACTACGTTCGGAACCGTGATTTTAAAAAAGCGCATAAATGGATAATTTTCATGATATTTAGTGTCACTCAGATTAGAATACATGCATGAAATTGTTTTAAGGACATTTTGACAAAAAAAATTATTTAAATACAATATTTTGACAAAAAATGAACATAGAATGACTCATTTTCAAAATATTCTCCTTTTGTGAAAAATGGTTCTATTATAATAATATTTTGATTTAATATATATAGCTCACACCTCTCTACAGAGGCT
The DNA here is from genome assembly GCA_019973935.1 of Trichonephila clavipes. Lineage (NCBI taxonomy): Eukaryota > Metazoa > Arthropoda > Arachnida > Araneae > Nephilidae > Trichonephila > Trichonephila clavipes. The sequence goes on along the minus strand of BMAU01021254.1, from coordinate 241,812 downwards.
CAACTAGAATTTTTGAAAAATTCACATTATTTTCAGAGTTACCACCAATTGAAATAATTATTGGCGTTTTTTTTCTTAAAATTGCTCCCCTCTGTTGTCGTAAAATATGAATAAACCCACTTCTAAGTTATATATTTCAAAAATTCTAGTTGAGCCTCTGAACAGAGGTCTGAGCTATATACAGGCAAAATATTATTCTAATGGAAGCATTTTTCAGAAAAGGAGAACATTTGGAAAAAAGATTATTCTAAGTTAATTTTTTGCCAAAATATTGTATTTAAATAAATTTTTTTTTTTGACAAAATGTCCTTAAATCAATTTTATGCATATATTCTAATCTGAGTGACACTAAATATCATGAAAATTATCCATTTATGCGCTTTTGAAAATCACGATTCCGAACGTAGTCGGATACCTTAAATAAAAAGAATTTCTTCCGAAATAGGAAAATAGTAACAGAGAAAAGATGTAATGTGTTAGAACGTAAACGTTAGATTTTCTTGTTCTTTTATATATGTTTATTATAATGTATTATTTGAAATAAATCTACGTTTCAATGAATATTGATATTTTTTTGCAGCCCACCTAAAGTCAAACCTTGTTTGTTTGACACCTTTGATATAGACGTATTAGAATATAAATGAACTATATATTAAGAATTGCTTTGTTTCCGAATTGCAGCCATTTCATGGGTTCTCTACTGCTGTGGTCTCTTAAACTTTTTGGATTGCGTACTCCTAAAACGATAATAATTATAAGTTGTACCCTTCACCCGATCTATATATATAAAAAGGAGAAAAGCGACTCACTGATCACAAAATTTCCTGAACTATTAGACCTACAGCCCTTCAGCGGGTCGATAAAATGAGTACTAAGCTTGTGTTCTTGGGAACTAAACAATGAGAGTTTCGTGTCAGACCGGCCTGACCGGAACATCTCATGCACCTCAGCGCCCAAGGCCTCGTAAACTGAGTTAGGAACAGTAGGCCTTGATCCATATGGGCTGTTGCGCAACTGAGTTTTATTATACCTACAGACTTGAAATTTGGAGGGAAAATTTTTGTTGAGTAAAGATTCGTTAAGAATAGGTTTTGAGAAAATCCATCTCAAGGGGATGTTGCAGGGCGTTTTTGACATAAATCCCCTTTTTTGAATATTAGACGTGTTGACTTAAAATTTAGTAAGCATGATTCTTTTGTTAAGCAGAGATCCACTTAGAACAAGTATTGCTAAAATTGACCCACAAAGTGAGTTAAGGGGCTGTTATAGATAAAAAATAATTCACTTTTTTCAACTATTAGACGTATAGACTTGAAATTTGGTAAGCATGTTTTTTCTGTAGATTAGAGATACACAAAGTGCGAGTTCTGTGAAATTCGACTTCCAATTGGGGGTTGCGGGGAGTATTATGGACAAAAATTGTCATATGTGTGTGTTTAATGTATGTATATTATGTTACACACATATATACTAGTTATGTTCAAAAAGTATCCGACCTTGAATTTTCCCACGCAAAGTATAGATTCTAAAACGGCGCCACTGTTCACAGTGGGAGGTGATTTGGGATGGGAGGTGTTTGAATGTTTTCTCTTCTGTACAGAGTACCAGTCGTTTTCTGTCGGAATGAGGTGCTACAATTTGTGTTCGCCGGATTTTTATTTCTGTAAAGATGACTGAACGACTTGGAAAAAAAGGTGTTGCGTCACATTTTTTAAAAAAAGTTTGATGACTTTCTAAGTGAAACAATTCGTAAGATTGAGCAAGTGTTTGGAGACGATGCTATGGGGTTGTCACACAAATTAAGGATGGGTTCCACCGATTCAAAAATGATCACACACATTTACGTCGGTACAGAATGACCAGGCGTTCTGGGAGGCCACAAACCATTCGAAATGCAGCTGTTGTTGACAAGGTGGAATATTTGGTAATGGAAGATCGCCGTTTAACCGTACGAGAGACTGCTGAACAAGTTGAGATCAGTACAGGTTCTCCACAGGCAATTTAGTGTGATTATGCTTAGAGTGGCTGCGAAATGTGTTCCCAAGCCTTCTGTCGGGGGAACAGAAAGAACTCCGTCTTGCTGTTGCACAGGACTTACTGGACACTATCAACGCTCAACCTGGCTTCTTGCGACTTCTGGCTGTTCTCGAACATAAAATTGCTATTGAAAGGATCTCGTTTTCAGAGTAGAGATGAGATAAGGTTGAATCCGACGCGGAGTTGAACACCTTTCCAAAAGAAGCCTGCTAGAAATTTTTTCGGCAGTGGAAGGGAATGCTGAGCTAAGTGTGTGAAGGCGCTAGAGACCTACTTTGGATTTCATAAGGATCCTAATCGCACAAAGATATTTTTTCTGGCCAAAGGTCGAATACTTCTTGAACAGACTTTATTTGTGTATCATATTACCCGCAATATATGTGTGTGTATGGTCAAAAATCAAATGATTTGTTTTAAACCATATTTAAATTACATTACGAATTTATATTTTACGATTTGAATTAAATATCTGCAATAATCTGTAACAGTGCGATGCTCTTTAAAACTGGTATATTTATAATATGCTCCTCAGATGCAAACCAGACACAGCAGCAAATGAGAGAACCGTTCACTCACGTGATACACGATCAGATACGAATGCAATTATGGCTTTGAGCTTATAGAATACAATAATTTATCGATTGATTATTAAAATCACATTTAAGAACAACCCTGGTGCTATTGGCGACGGACCTCTTTATTTCGAAGTTGGACGACATCAGAGCTAACATTCTGTGCGAAATCCTGCAACACGCCATCGTGCTGACTTTGAGTCAATACAGTGCTGCACACAAGGGAGTGTCCTAGGGTTCCGGACACCCCCCATAGCCCTTGATTTTTTTTCGATTGGTTATAATCCTATGTATATGTTACGTAAAATTTAATTGTGTATTTGTTATTAATACTTCATGTTATTAATTAATGCTAATTATTCGATAGTTACTTTTGTATTGTTTTCCCCCCGAAAATCGACAAAATCAAAAGAATATGTTGGGCGGCGTATTGGAGCAGGGTACCAAAATGGACTTTCGACCTGGATCCCCCCTTCCCTTGAAAATTTTTTGTATGCGCTACTGGCTCAATATGAATACAAATATACAAACTATCATGAAAAAGTTCTTATTGCTTCGTTCCCTTTCACTTTTGAAAAGTCACGAATGCATTTCACACTTCATAGAAAACAAAATTGTCATTTAAACAAGGTAAAAAAAAGCAAGAATTCTCTGACTGCTGTAGTTAAGTTTAGTGTGAATGGTGTATCTACACTTCATACATAAAAACATCATTAGTTCTCAATGCTTTTTTTTTATTCACCGAACCGTTGAACCGTATGCGAACCGTATCACAGATGTAGTTACGATAGGATTTTAAATTTAACTGAAGTGAAAGATAAATATACCATTTATATAGCATTGGAATGTAAACATTTATTTGATATTTTATTTATTTAGAATATTAGAAGTTTTTCGATTCGTAATCGATTATCTTGATCGTCCCAACGTGTTGTTACTAAATGTTGTTAATTTTTTTCAGTTGTAAATTTTTACACGCAAACCTATATCTAAATTTTCATAGTATGTTTTCAAATAGTAAAAATCTGATTGGTAGAATCGTTGTTTTGTAACCTAAGGATTACGAATACAAGATTGATGTAATTAAACAATGTCGTATGAAACAATGATGATTGGCGCAAATTAAATTTAAACAAGTAATATTAAAAAAAAATAAGTCAATTCTCTCTCTCTCCTACACACACACTAAGATCAACAAGGAAAAATCTTATTTTAGCTACTTTTTTATTAAATAGTTACAATTAATATAAATATGTATATACATATGACAGAATCACAACATTAAGGGGTTATTAATTTTTATTCATTATCATTAAAGTATCGTATAGTCATCCAAAACAATAGTGTATATAAAATTTCAGCTCAATTGAGCACTTTAAAATGTATTTTATTAACGATTGAAAATTCCGCCAAGATAAATAAATAAATATATAGAAATCGTGAGCTATATATGTAATTGTAAGAATTGAAAAAATTTAAATTTTTTTAAAAAGTGGGTATATTATTGCAAAAATGCTTCCCACCGTCTAAAAATGGCTGAATATTCCGTTATCAATAATCTCTGCATTACTTTGGATTTGAACTGTATCCTTTTATCGAACTTAACTGAATAATAATTTTTTTTTTACCTGAATTAATTTTTTGGAGCAATCAATCTTAGAATCTTTTTATAAACTGATACTACTATAAGTTTATCAGGTATGCTCGGTGATTTTAAAGTCTTTTTTTTATAAAAAAAATGGTAGTGAGACCGAATTTTCTATAGAGATAATTTCTTTACCATGTTAGCTGTCATAGTTGCATTTTGATTCTTATCAGTTTCAATTGATAGGAATTAGCATATCTCTTGTAATTGAATTGCTCTTAAGTCAATTATGGATGTAAATGTTTTACTGAATAGCATTGATTATAAAATATTTTAAGTTTAAATAAGTGTTCATTTTTATACAGGTTAGCTGTTGTTGCTGTGGCTAATGCCACTTGTCTGACGTAGTCAGAACGAGGCCCACGAAATTCATCATGGCAATGGGCTAGAAGTACGCCTATCGTTTGCCTTGAGCACCATACAGGTGACAGTACGAATTAGCTCGGCGAAATTCCCCGAAGGGACGATAGATGGTGACACCATCTATCTCTACCTCCACAATTTAGACAGGGAACTGAAGTTGAGAGAAATATTCTCCAGCCCCCTGCACTCGTAATTCAGCCCTCAAGACTTTCGGACTCACTGATTTAACGAGCACGTACTCCGTGTGTACTCGGAGGGTATTTAGTGGCATCGAACCCAGGCCTTCCGATCTGGAGTCTGATGCTCTAACCACTAGGCTACCCACGGCCCCCCTCGGGTTAGTTAATATCATAAATGATTAGGGACCGTGGTAGCTTAGTGGTTATGGCCACGAGTCATGAATTCGAGCCTTAGTGTCATTGAAGACTCGCTGTGTAGAAGCGATGCACGTTAAATTTGTCGTGCCTCAAAAGTCCTTCAGTTGGTGTGTTGTAGAAGTTCAGAAAAGGGGCGGGCTCAGGTGTCGTCCTTGTCACTCGACCGTGGTTTAAAACTACGAGATACGTCGCCAATAGCTGTGTTGCTATTCAGTTTCGTGTTGCTTTTAAGTTCGACGTTAATAAACATCCATTTACTCATCTTGAATGATTATGCCATTTTATTTAAATTCTGGCTATTGCCTTTTGCAATTCAATTGAAAAAAATAACGAAAAGTGATTATAAAAAGAGCGTTTTTGCTGCTCATCAATAATTCATAAATCATAACTATCAATTAAGGAAGAATGGAGGATGCATTATAAGTTGCAGAATCCTCTGCTAACTTGAATTCATTCACGATAAAATTAAAAAAAAAAACATTTTTATACAATAAAAGGATATCGCTTGTTGTCAGCATGAGAAACGAAACGAAATGACTCTCGATTTGTGGTGAGCAGAACAATTTAATAGCAAAGGCATATGCGAGTTGCCCTCGAAATAATTCGATTAAGAAATTATTTAAATCTTATTTATTTATTATATTATTAATTTATCTTCGTATTTAGTGCTAAATCCACGCTCAGTTTCATTTGTGACTGGTTATTATTCTTTAGGAAATGGTCGAATTCATGACATCCATATCTCTCTCCTAGAAAGCTTCGATGGACGCCATCATGTACTAAATTCGAAAATTCAGTTCACTTCATCTCATTGCATTTTTGCATAAGCAATTTCGGGAAATGAACATAAGCTCACCGAAAGAAGAAAAATAAATAGAAAAGAATGAAGTCCACACTTGTTAAAATAAAAGCGTATCTTATACGTACTCAAATAATATGTGTATGCAGTCAGCTTCAGAAGTGGACAAACTGAAAAACGAACTTATGTTGCTGCCTTTTATTTCTCTGATTTGCATAGTATAATAATTTAATATTACATTAAACCCCACATGAGATGCTCGTGATTGTAACAGTCGCAATTGCTTATGAGGTCACTTTTTAACTAGCAAGAGGGTTAGAAACCAACGTAGAATCTCGCTTGCTTGTGTCTGAGATTTATTATTCTTTACCGAAACACGTTGGAGCATGATATTGTCTAAATCCGTTTCAAATCATTTCAAGTTCGCTGGCTTTGAAAGCGAGTTGGAGAGTGAAGAAAAATCAGATGATTATGAAGATTGCATGCCTCTTCTTCTATGAGTTGGCACGATTGTTTCCAAAACCGTGACTGTTTAATGCAAGATGAAATAAATGGAATGTCTTGTAATAGAAAACGAGATTGAAACCACTTCTCAACTCGTATGTTACTTAAAAATTTTTTTGAAAGTAATGGATATTGTTAGATGTTAAAAATGATGACTGTGAAAGTCAGCCGGAATTGAAATGTGAGCGAGATATTTGAATGTATAAAATTCTCAGCTTCGTCTCTGAAATGTTTGTTTGCATGCGAGTTTGTTAAAAATACAGTCGAACCTCCTTATAACGAACATCTATATTGCGAATTTTTCTATATAGCGAACTTTTTCCTGGAACCAAGAACATTCCACGATTTTCTTCGTAAAATAACCTCCCAATAGCGAAGTGCATTTTCTATGTAACGAATGTTTTTCTCGGGATTCAATTTCTTGGGATTTTTGAAGTATTTCTGGATATTTCAAGTTATTCTCTTTTAACACATTTTATGGTGGTCATAAAGGGAGTTTTGGTGCATTCCAAAGATGTGAGACGCATGTGTATATATATATTATGAAACAAAGCTTTTTCAATAAAAAAAAACTCGAACAAAATTTAACTGATTTTATGAGAAATTAAATTTAAGGATGCATTTGGTAATGTATGTTTAAAATCTCTTGTTGTAAAATAATGTACGTTTAAAATTATTTGTATGCTTTAAAATAGAAAATGTCCTTAAAATCCATTAATTTTATTTTAAAATTATCTTCATGTTGAAAGTGCAGTACGTTCCTCGACATTCTTTTTCTTGTTTTCCTTGCTCAGTTTCTCTTTCATTTTTTGATGGGTAAGATATATAAAATTCATAAATTTCAATGTAAAAAAGGTGTGAATAGTTACTTTTTTTAAAAATAAATATTGTGTTTATGAATTTAAAATTTGTTTTAGTTGGTTTATGAAGTATAATAAAAGATGAACCTCTATATAACGAATTTTCCATACAACGAACTTATTTCGCTATATAGAGGTCCGACTGTATTTTGATTTGTTGGACTTTATATGTTGAATGTGTTTGTTTGTAAAAATAGATGCGTAAGATTTATGTACGCATAATGCGGCGTAAAATGCGCACTTTGAACTTTTAAGATCAAAATTTACGGATGCGCGTGGTACGCCGGATATGAAAATAAAGAAATGGAATGTAAAAAAAGTAGATTTCTACTGTTTATACCACTAGAAAATACTGTTTATTTATAATAAATAGTATACTTTGTCGCAATCTTAAGGTCTAAGTAAGGTCTTTAGGTAAGTTAAGGTCTAAGTTAAGGTCTCTTAAGACAACCTAAGGGTATAGTTTGGGACACCGAATCATTGTTACAGACATTGTTATAAAAATAATCACTTCACTTCACTTTAAAAGAATTTGGGTGTTTTTTAAATAAATTTTTAATTCGTAGCTATTTTCCCCCCTCTCCCAATTAAAAAAAAACATTAAACCCCTCTAATTTTTTTTGAAGAAGAAGATATAAATGTTGAATAATTCACTTATGAAAGAGCAAGATCATTTTTACTCACTTGGTAATTTTTGAAAATTGATGATTTGATGATCGCATGAAAATGAAACATGCATTATGGATAGCTAATTTTATTTTTTAGATTATAATTATATTTTACCCTATAGAAAATTATTTAACATTTGTATTTTTATTTGTATGATCTTTTCATGATGTACTTAATTATAAATGCGAGTATTTCTATGTTGACCTTGGAAATCCATTGGGGGAAAAAAATCGCATTATAATTACGAATTATTGAAAAATTATTAGAACAATACGTCTGGAAATTCTAAACACAATCCAACGTTTCAAATAATAAATTAAATAGGAAAAACACCAAATGAAACAATTTCCTGGGAATTAATTATCCAAAGCTCTTATTTTACGATTTCTGAATAATGATATGTTTGAAAGGTCATTTTATTAGTATTTTTAGCAGGATATGACCCATATTGATAACACAAGGATGAGTTAATGTTTTAATTCATTTACTTTTGATTTTGTAAGTTATTCAATAGCTTTTGAAATGCTTCTTTTATGAATGAAATAAGTTTTGTATTGTTTTCCTGTATGCCACTTAAATCGCTAAGACACACAATGATTGTTTTAACTTTTGAGTCTTTTATTTTGACATGACATCAAAGTGTTCTGAAATCTTGATAATAGATTCTTTCTTTTTTATATAAATAAATATTCGTATTGCTATGGACATTATAGTTGGAAAAAATTAAGACATGTATATTAGACTTATAACCTCGTTTTAAGTTAATGTTTTTTGATAGGCATTGTTATATTTATTTTTAAAAAGTTCAATCTTATTATAGTTGTTTTTTTCCTCTCTTTGTTAGTGAATCTATCTCCGGATATCAGGAATTCTATTTAAAAAAATTATGCAGCAAACGATTTAAAAATATAAATATATTTAATCTTTTTATATCGCTCAGTTTTGTACTTTATTTTAGCAATAAAAATCTTCTATGGAGAAATCCATACAAATTTTGTATGAGTGAAGTATTGTATTATAAGTAAAAATATTATTAATTGATGTAGTATTACTTACTAAAATTATAATCCTGCTTCGAATTAAAAAATCAAATTAATACAAGGCATACACAGTGATGGTTTAAAGAAATATTTTAATGTTAGATTCACAAAGAAATATCTATTTTTACTAAATAAACATAAAAAAAAATATGTATATGTAGGGAGAATGAAAATATCCTTTGTATTTTCGAAATATCAAAGTACAAATCAAGAGAATAATTTATCTATTAAGTGTTAAATTTGTGAATGCAAAAATGGAAAATTTTATCAAATTTTCATGTCATATTTCTTTATTCATTCATACGTCTAAAAATATAACACGTTGTTTTGAGAAAACTGGAATAAAATTAAACATCGCAATATTTTCTCAAAGCTGTAAAACATTTAGAGCAGAAACTATTAAAATAATGCATCATAGTTTTTTTTGGAAAAATAGGTTATCATATGGTGTAAGATTAATAATTTTTGTTTGTTTCATTAATCATTTTCCTGTAGTCTTGAGATAAAATTAAACAAGGTCACGCTATCAAAGTGACCTTTTATCCCATATAGAATCTTGAACATTGTTTTTTTTTTCCGGCATGAAACCGCTTTGTGCTGAGAAAACAGTTTTACAGCTACTCAGCTTCCCTAAAGGGTTGCCACAACCATCGACTGCGTAATGGATGGTATTTATTTGTCGAGTCTGAAATTTACTTATGCTTTTTTAAAAATTATATCGTAATTTTCTCCACTATGCTTATGTCTTTCTCTCATTTATATTAAACAGTTACCTCTGGCGCAGTAGCGCACACAGGAATTTTTCAAGGAGGGGGGTCGAAAGTTCACCATTCTTGTACTATACTCCTTTTGATTTTGTCGATTTTCGGGAACTAATTATTGAATAAATAATTAGCATTAATTAATAAAATTAATCATTGATAACAAATACTTAATTAAATTTTACGTACTATATACTTAGAATAATAATCAATCGGAAAAAATATCAAGGGCTTTGGGGGGGTCCTGGGGGTCCGGACCCCCTCCCTCTTTGTGTGCGCCACTGTGCATTGCTATTATATTCGTAAATCAACTTTCTGAATTTTGCCTTTTCCATTTTTAGGCTAACATTCAAATAATATTATTATCGCACATAAAAAAATTCGTTTTTTCGAACTTGTACTCTGTTTCAGCCGGTGCGTACGGGAACGCATGAGTTTATCTTAAATTTTTCACACTTTTTATTCATTTGTTTTCCTCCGACCTGGCCTAAAAATGTTCTTAACATTTTGAAACTTGAGAATGTTTTGTATTTCTCAAAAATTACTATTTAAACAGACAATGGTAACCACTTTTTATGCATGGCGAATATACTCGTCTTGACAACAAAATCCTGCAATTTCTCCAGAAAATTTATGTAAATTATCATACACACACGCACGATCCTTTTTTTTTAATATTAGAATTTTTAGAAAGTTTACATTTATTTTATGTCATATGCAATTACAGTGAACACACAAATTACAGGAAGCGAATGTGGTGTTCTATTTTGATAGAAAATTATGTCGAAAATTGCTATTTGTATATTATTTTTACATTTTTCGGCCCCTTTAAAAGACTATGTATCTGTCTATCAATCATTCCTTTGATTATTATTTGTGAAACTTTCTCATTCTAGTCTCCCTCACTGGATTTTTTATTCATTCATTCATAGAAATTGGTGTTTTGAATGACGTGCACTCAAATGAGATTCCATTTCGAACGTAGATATCTATTAATAGTGTCTTATTAAAATAAACCTAAGGCGTAGAGAGAGAGAGAGAGAGAGAAACCTTTCCTTCCGTCATAGATGTCCCGTCGCAGTATCAGCTGTCGGGACGAAAGGAAATCGGTCATTCAGATTTTAAAAGAGTTGCTTTGTTGCATGAACTGAATGTCCTGTTGTGGCCTTAATTTATTTCTCTTTTTCACCCTTCCCTTTCTTTTATTTTTCCGGACGATTTCTCGAATGATAATTCTGTGAAAAAACCTGCCCCTGTGCAGCAGTATATCAGAATAGATAGTGCCAATCTGGGTTTGTCAAGGTCAATGTTATTTGAGGTCTATGTTTTTTTGTCGTAGACACAATGAAATCATAAAGTTTTATGTTCACGTCTCAACCTTTTGATAATCGTTCTTTTTTTTCTTTTTCTTTCTTTAGATAAAATAATCTTCCGCTTTAGAAGAACATTAACGAATGTTTATTTTGGAATATGTTCTTTTTTTCTTTTATCGTTTGGTGTTGGCTTTCGCGTTTTCGGTATCACCTGCCTGGCAGTACCTGTTCTTTTCTGAATTGAAGTGTGGTCTTGTTTAGTGTTGTTCGCTGTGACCTTGACCGTTTCCTTTTGTTCGGTAATGGAACACGACCCCGGGAAGTGTATGAGCTCGTGTGTTTTTGTCACGAGCAAGACTCTCTATTGGATCTGAATGAGCGTGAAGAAATCTTTTAAATGAGGAGAGAGAGTGGGGTTAGATAATCAGTACGAAACGCGTGTCGTGAGCTCACGTTCAAGGTCGAAGTGTCGAAATGGAAATTAATTCGTGGAAGTGTCCGACTCGTAAGAAAGGAAAGTCGTTTTAATTGGTGGGCTTTGAGGAGCGTTTAGAACAAAGACGAAGAAATTGTCCTGCCAAGAATTAAAAAGAAATGCTGTCGTACCTCCATTTTACGAACCTCTATTTAGCGAATTTTTCCGTTTTGCGAACTTTTTCCTGTAACCTAGAACAATTTACTATTTTCTTCGTAGAATAATCTCTAAATAACGAAGTGCATTTTTTGTTTAACGAACTTTTTCTCTCGTGATTCGATTTTTTCTCCTTCCCTATTTTAAATATTATTTTGGACATTTCAAATTATCTCTTTTAACACATTTTTTGGGGACCAATGGTTTTGAACTGGTTTTACCAGGTGCCTGACTAACCTAGAGAAACAAAATTGCCGTAATTTTTCATATGAAAAACTCAAATAAAATTAGCAGGTTTCATCAGTAATTAAATTTAATAACGCATGTGGTGATGTATTCTTAAGATTACTGGTTATAAAATAATGTATTTTAAAATCAATTGCATGCTTAAAGTTAGAAAATGTCATTAAAATTTATTAATTTTAATACAAAATTATTTTTTAAAGTTGAAAATACCATGTATTCCTGGACTTTGTTTTTATTCTTGTTTTCTTTGCGGATTTCTTTTTGATGTGTAAGATTTATAAAACAAATAGATATTAATTTACAAAGAAAAAAGTGTGAATAATTACTTTATTCTTTACTTACTATTTAATATATAATGTTTAAGAATTTAAAATTTGTTTTAAGTGGTTCGTAAAGTATATTAAAATATGAATCTCTAATGAATTTTCCACATAAATTTTTTTCCCGAGATTTAGCGGCTTCCTTAAATAGAGGTCCGACTGTATTTTTGCTTTTAGAATTGCTGGATTATTAGAGACAAATTCTTTTCAGAGCAGAAAATATCGATTTCTTTTAATTAAAATTACTTTTTAAGTATTCATTCCAAGAGAAAAGTAGGCTTAGCTTGATTCGTTTCGAATTAACGTCCGAAATGGCATAATAATTAAACTTTGACATTTATAACAAAGAATTTATTATTTTTTTCCTAACAAAAGCCTTTTTATTTTTTTTATTCCGGACAGGAGCTTTTTCGAATGAAATTTAGAAATTTAATTGTTTCTTCTCGTGTGTTATTTTTTCATATAATCCAGCAGTTCCATTTTAGATATCAAAGCACGTTCAAGGAACTTTTTTTTAAAAAATATTATGCTATAAAAAATTATGAGTACTTTTTTAGAGATCAATAACTATTAATACTTAACCAGCTATATTTATAATAAATTATCTAAATTTTACAAAAATAACAATTATATGAGAAATTTTAGTAATTTTAAAAATAATCCTTTGAAACAGTTAAAGAAAAAAAGTAATAAACTTATATCAATAAAAGCATTACTAATATAGACTACAAACATTTATCTAGGAAATGTTCTTAAATTTTAATGTTTTATTAAAATATAAAGTTTTTAATGCCGATGGAATAAATATTGTAAAAATGTGACATATTTATGCTGTTATGACAAGCCATAACTCAAAATTATGCATAAAGTAAGAATTATTTTAGTATATTAGAAAATAATATAAATATCGGTTTAAAAAGTATAAGAGAAATACATTTATAATTCGAGTTATCAGACTCGCCACGATAAATTTTAAACAATTTAAATACCCACTTCTGGTAGATAAGACCCACTTTCGGTTTTTCTAATTTTATGTAATTTACTGTCACTCGGCCTCTTCGTAACATAGAAATAATATGTGTTTTATAAAATCAAAAGATTGCTCTGTTCAATACCAAAAAAAGTGTGTTTTGATAGAAAATTGGTCATTTTTTTTTCAACGTGTTCGGATATCTTAATATTAATTATCAACTGGCCATAACTTCATCTTGGTATTTAAACACTAAGGACAAAAATGTACATTTTCTTATTTCATCTTGTGTGGCTAACCCACGGCCCGCCTTGAATAATTTTGTGACCCCTACGAGATTCATTACAACTTTACAAAATACAATTATTTTGTGCAATATTTTTGTTTTTAGTACAGTGTTTCCTAACAGATATATCCCACAACTTTTTCTATTTAATTGTTTCTTTTACATGCTTAGCTACTTTATTGAAAGTGAGCAGTATTGCATACCTGCAACCCCGCATCATCACGCTTGATTCTTCTAACTTTATCGCGCTGTTTATTGCTACAGTTGGGTATATTTGATCATTGCATTATTATTATTAAATTATCTATGTTTGTACACATGAAAAATTATGAAAACAATAATAATTACTCATTCTGTTTTAAATTTGCATTTTCAATAAATGTTTGAAAAAGTCAAAATCTATTATATATATTTTTGTATGCGGCCCGCAGGATTATAATGTTTTTCCGAAGTGGACCTCAAAGTCATTTGGGTTGGTCACCCCTGTCATATATATATATATATATATAATGTGTGTACGTGTTGTCAATAATTTTGTTTGTCAATGTAGTAGCATTCTAAATATTTCATCTCTAATCTTTAGCTAACATGGTAAGGTATCCGACTACTTTCGGAACCGTAATTTTGCAAAAAGGTTCAAATGATTATTTCTTGAATATTTAATGTCGCTTAGATTAGAATACACGCATAAAATTGTTTTAAGAATATTATTGTAATAAAATATTTTATCAAAAAAAATAAACTTGAAATTACGTATTTTAAAAACAATCCCCTTTTATGGAAACAGCTTCTATAACAATAATAATAATTTTCCTTTTTCTAGCTCAGACCTTTGTACAGGCCTGAACCAGGATTTTTTTAAATATCTAACTTAGAAGTGGATTTATCCATATTTTAATACATTGGAGTGGAGAAATTTTAACAAATCACCGATAATTATTTCAGTTGGTATTAAATCTGAAAATGTGAATATTTGAGAAATCCTTGGTCGGGCTCTGTGAAGAAGACTTAGCTATGTATAAGGAAAATATTATTATAGACGCATTTTTCATAATTCTAAGTTCATTTTTTGCCAAAATATTGCATTTGAATAATTTTTTTATTGTAATAACATTCGTAAAACAATTTAATACGTGTACTCTGGTCTAAGTGACACTAAATATTTTTAAAAAGTTAACATAAAAATGTATGAAAATTTGATATTTAAAATTCCAGTATGTCTGTAATTAAAAATACAAAGCACTGAACCGGATATTGGTGTTTTTTGATCGGGAACGACAAAAGCAAATCATGCGTTATTTTCAAAACTATTCGACAAGAAGAAAAAGAAAGAAAGAAAAAAATATATAATATTTTTTATGACTTGTTTTTAATTTCGAGTTGCACGGTATCTACAAATGTTCTTTTTCTTTTTTCAGTTCAGTTATTAAATTTTAGGTATCGAATTACATTCGTCCTATACGAAGAAACTGGTCGCACGAAAACTATAATGCCATGTTTTGTGTGTGTGTGTGTGTGTTTTTTTTTTTGATGATTGATGGATGAAAACAGGCTCTTCGAGAACTCTCACTCGGTCAGAGAGGTCATTGGAGAAGACGCATTTTAATGAAATAGCTCACAGTGAATGCCTTTCATGGAATCGAAGTGAAAGTGAAGCTATAGATTTTTTTAAAAAAATGTTTTTCAATTTTCTTCATTTTGTAGAATTTAGTACGAACCGAAACCGAATATTTATACTTTAATGGTGGTCGTTTCAGCTATCGGGGCAAGATATTAAATTTTGTTTTTCAAAATTGTTAGTTCGTTGACCTTTGAGATGCAGTGCTTTTTAAATGCATGCTATGAATTTAATGTTATTTCATGCACCATTAATGTAAGATTTTAATTAGAAATAGAGGTTAGTTTTCGTGTTTTAGTTGTAATAATGGCTAGCTTGTATATCTTAAAATGCGTTAACACATATGAAGTTCGTTTTTATTTTGTCGTGTCATTTTGCATGAATTAATTCTGTTCTAACAATTTTTTTCCCTGGCGAACTCAAATTAATTTTTCCGAATTTACGCTGCATAAAAACCGAACGTATTTCCCTCATATAAAATTAACTGCATCTTTTAATTTTGCTTTATACGGTTTCTCTCTAAGAAGTTTTAACATTAAGTATTAGCTAACATTTTTCTCACTTCGTACTCAGATAACTTTTTACCCCCATAAACATCTTCAAATAAATTGCGGATAACACAATCAAAATTTACATTTTTGCTTTTTAAATAATGCTTTCGTGAAATACTATCCACATGCGTTTTATAAAAATTCTGAAGTGGTATATGATCAGCTGAGTTTCTCAAGTGCCTTAAAATTATTTAAGATTACACCCTATTTAACCTTTAGAAAAGGAACAGATTTTATACCAAAATGCAAATTTATTTTATTTAGTTGCATTTAGTACAGAAAGTTTTTCTGGATCAATCTTAAATACACCAAAAATTTGCATACGTCTCCTCTTTTAAGAAATGCACCTATTCATTTTGGGTTTTCTTATCTCTTAACATGCTACATAACTAAATTAATATTGGCCATATATGATAGCTATTGGTTATGGTCACGAACTCTTGACCGGCGCTGTCGAGTCACAGGTTTGAATCCTGATGTTACTGAAGACCAACGTGTAACGGAGCTGATGCACATTAAATTTGTCGGGGCTCAAAGTCCACTTGCTAGCGTGTAGTGATAATTTGGAGAGGCAGGTGTCTTTTCAGGTGTCGTCCTCGTCCAATGGCGCACACAAGGGGGGGGGGGGGCCTGGGGGTCCGTACACCCCAAAGCCCTTAATTTTTTTCCGATTGATTATAATTCTAAGTATATAGTACGTAAAATTTAATTAAGTACTTGTTATTAATGATTAATTTTATTAATTAATGCTAATTATTTATTCAATAATTAGTTTTTTACTGTGTTTTGTTCCCGAAAATTTAACAAAATCAAAAGTAGCATGATACAAGAATGGTGAACTTTCGCCCCCCCCCCCTTGAAAAAGTCCTGTGTGCGCTACTGTCCTCGTCACTTGACTAAGGTTCAAAATTACGAGGTCCGCCGCGACAATCAATCAAAAACTGAAGTACAAAACCAGTTATAAGTAGACTGATTCCCCCCCCTCAGTTTAATTAAAGGTGAGTTTTGCACAGATTGTTGAACAAAAAAACAAGTAATATATATATATATATATATATATATATATATATATATATATATACCAGAGGACCCGACAGACGTTGTCCTGTACACACATCTTAAATTCAAAGATTCCAAATTTTTATATGAATAAGCTTTAACAATCTGGAGCGTTTTGAGTAAAATTTGTATTAAAAAATTATTACAATGTAATTATGTGCCAAGTTTTATACTTCTGGGTTGTTTAGAAGTGAAACACACACAAACTATTTCTGATAAGAAATAATTTTAAGTAAAAAAAGTTTAATAATGTGTGTAATCAATTAGCTACACAAATACATTTGTAGGTTAGGATAATTGTTGTTAACGCACGTGTAAATTTAATAGAAAATCATGTAAAATACTCACTTCAATTGCATACTAAATTTGGAGAATGTTTGGTTTTTTATGCACACTTCAAAACTCTTCAAACACTAATTACATCTGAATGTAATAATTTAATTAACACACGATTTATTTCAACAAAATAATAACACGTAACGAAGTGACAAAATATTTTTCTGAGATGATCACAGCACCAACTGTCGGGACCAACTTGAATTATAAATTTTTGAATATTCTATACTGCGATCGTAGCGCAGTCTGCCGGATCCAATGTATAACATTCCAAGATCAACAATTTATAAATAAAAAATTAATTAAATAAACATTTCTAAACCGAATTATAAATCTAAACCATTCTCGAGTCCACTGGAACGGCTCCAAAAATTTAATTAAGTACTTGTTATTAATGATTAATTTTATTAATTAATGCTAATTATTTATTCAATAATTAGTTTTTTTACTGTGTTTTGTTCCCGAAAATTTAACAAAATCAAAAGTAGCATGATACAAGAATGGTGAACTTTCGCCCCCCTTGAAAAAGTCCTGTGTGCGCTACTGTCCTCGTCACTTGACTAAGGTTCAAAATTACGAGGTCCGCCGCGACAATCAATCAAAAACTTTGCCAAGCCAATCATTGGAGCCGTTTACGAGGAGTTCCGTTACATACACACGCACAGAAGAATTACATATATAAAGATTATTTGAAAAGATATTAATTAAAAACGCTAAAAAGCGTGAATAGTCTGCATTTTCGTAACAATAAAGACCGGGTTTGGCTGAAAATCAATTTTCGACGCCAACTTACGTCTTTTTCAATTCCTAATATTAGCCCACGATCTCTATACATATTTTATTTGTTTGTTTATTTATTTATCGTGGTGGAATTTTCAATCGTTAATAAAATACATTTTAAAGCGCTCAATTGAGCTGAAATGTAATGTACATGATTATTTTGGATGACAATACAATAATTTAATTATAATTAATAAAAATTAATTGATTAAAACTAATTATTTAAAAAAAATACAAATACAACCACGTTGGCGACTTAGCGACCCTTTTGGCGACTTACGTCAAAATTTGAAAAGGTTTTTTTCTCACGTGTTAAAGCATTCAGTTGAAAGGAAATTTTATATACACGATTGTTTTGGATGACAAAACGATACTTTAGTGATAATTAATAAAAATTAATGATCACTTAATGTTGTTATTCTGTCATATGTATATACATATTTATATTAATTGCAACTATTTAATAAAAAGTAGCCAAAATAAATTTTTTCTTGGATGATCTAAGTAGGAATTGATTTAAAATTTTTTTTATATTACTTGTGTGTGTGTGTGTTTATAACAATAGCGTTGTTACAACAATGCAGGTGAATATTGAGTTGTATTTTTGAATGTTTTTAATTAATTTCTTTTTAACTAATTGCGCGATATCGGACCGAATTGTGAATCTAAACCGTTCTCGAATTTACTTGAACCCACACAAAAAATTTCATCGAATCGATCTAGCATTTTAGGAAGAGTTTAGTGACATACACACGCACAGAAGATTTTTATATATAAAGATAAAGTCAGTTTCTACTTAGGTGAACAAAGAAAATTTTATTTTAGTTAATTAAATTTAATGAATGAAATAATATTTGTATTAACATCGTGTCATTCACTACAAGTTTTAAAAAAATGTATTTGAACTTCAATGGATGAATAAAAAGTATTTTGTTAACGATTGAAAATTTGAACAGGATATATATATATATATATATATATATATATATATATATATATATATATATATATATATATATATATATATATATGGATATAGGAATAGGGTGTGAAATAATAGTAGGAATTCAAAAAAAAGATTTAATAAATATAAATGTGCAATTATATATGCACACGAATTTATTTTTTAAAATTGCTCTAACATTTCTGAATCGGGGAAAATCTTAATTGGATTTCTGGAACGATATGTGAACTTTGAAAGAGAAGGTTTCAGTGTTTGTCATAGAACTTTAATTAAATTGGGTGTAATTATTGTCGTTTAGTAGTATTTGCAAAATAAAATGTAGTCTCCAGGGTTATTGTCTGTTCTCCAACCGAATGTAGAATTTCTCCTTTTCTGTTTTCAATTCAGCTCCAATTTTGTCTTACAAATCACTTAATTTCAGTGGGATTATCCTTTTCGGGACTGTGTGTTTTTTAATGGAGTTAGGAAAGATAGTATCTTTTCACGGTTTACACTTCTCAATACAAATAAAATTGAGTTTTTTGTTTATAAATAGAGAAAAATAAACAGTAATTACTTCCTGAAACAAATATTTATTCTTCTTTAAAGGCATGCAATTAGTTACGCTTTTAATCACTAGGGAGTAAAAAAAATTCTGATTTTTCTATTACTTTTTATTAACTTGTTTGTTTCTCTTTACGTAATTTTCTTTTTCAGTTTGGGTAAACGAGTTTCAGATGCTAGTTTCTTCAATAAAAATAAATAAACATTTCTTGACTCTCCAGTTTTTAGTAAAACATCTATTTAAAAAGATATTTTATGTTTGAACTATGATGCAAAATTTCTCGGTTCTCAAAACGGTTTCCATTCATGTGTTTTTTTTATTGATTGTGTTTAATGCCTTAAAAAATCAAATCATTTGGTTATTTTGTCAATTGGTAATCCATAACTTAATTTGCTGATTTCTGTGTGGCATGGGCTATGGTAGCCAAGTGGTCAAGGTAACGGCTGGCATGTCATGTGTTTGAGCCTAGTACCACTGAAAACCCACCGTGTAGGGGAGCATCCTCCCGTTGATGTGGTAGTTAGGAGAAGGAGTTACCAGCTCAGGTGTCGTCCTCGTCACTTGACCATGGTTCAAAATTACGAGGTCCGTCACCGAAATCCCTCGAGTAGTTGAACAGGGCGACGTTAATATTAACTCTCTCTCTCTCTCTCCCTCCGTGTGGCATATTTTCCTTGGGATTTATTTTACGTTTGCTCGTGTGTGTGCTTTGTATTTAAAAATCCAGTTTTCTATTTTACCTTACGCGAAATCAGTTTTTTCCCATATCTCAGAATTACAAATTTTCTGAGGTTTGTGTATGTGTGTGTGTGGGGGTTAACGTACAATTGTTCAGTATTTTGTAATGAAATTTTGAGATTTGTATGATCTATATAAAAATAATCTGATAAATTTGATAAAAAAATATATTTTACTTGTTTTTTTAATTTATTTTTTGATTAGCTGTTGTCGGTTGTTCCTAAATCTTTTAAGGTAGAAGTCTTAGAATTTTTAAAAATCCTCTAGTGTATTTTAATGTTCCGTCAAAACAGTGCAATAAACTAGCTGCTCCCCCTACTACACTGGGTATTTCATTATATTATATGACTATGTATTGTTTTTAAGTTATTGATATCCAAGTGTTGGCCTTAAGCTTTCGATAGCCCTTATCTCTTGATATAAAAAGGACAGAACTTGAATTTCTAAAGCGACAGTAGATTTATCGTTACGCGCCCTCTGAGTCGATTTGCGCAAAAACTATTTTTAGCAGATCTCTGCTCAACAATAACAAAAACATGCCTGCCTAATGTAAAGTCCGGAGATCTAGGTGTTCAGAAGTGCGAATTTAGTTTGTCTTTTACACTACCGCACCCTTCTTTTGGAATCGATTGCCAAAAAAATCCGTTCTTAGCGGATCTCTATTCTACAAAAAAGACATGCTTGCCAAATTTCAAATCTGTAGGTCTAATAGCTTCGGAGATGTGTTGAATGTGTGAGTCGCTTTGCTCCTAAATGTAGAAAGATAAACTTACTACATATACGTTTATAACAAATAGATGTCTATAGTAATTAAAAGAATAATAAAGTAAAAGAATTGAATTTCAAAAGATTTATCCCCAATTAAATGCATTGCGCTTTTTTTTAAAAAAAAATTCAGGTTTTTTTTGTTAAAATCACACTTAATTCGGAATAATTAAACTATCAAAACCGGCAATTGAGAAGTCATTTCCTAGATCAATCACCTTGTTTACTCTTTCACTGTTTTCTTTCTTTTCAAGTAGTTAAATGCTTTATACAAAATAACTAAGCTCATGTTGTCATTGATTTTATTTTTTTTTAAAGTTTCATCCAAGCATTTTAGATTCATTGCTCGTCACGGATGGTTCCTTATGACATCCATGCATTTATTTTTTCTTAGAATCAATTGATTACAATGGCCTTCAATGAACTTTAGATTTAAAGTTTTTCTTTTTTTTTTCCGGAATATTTACGCAATAAAATATGCTTGAATGAACTTTAAAAAAGTTTAATCGATGACGATAATGGCTGCTTGGTTGACAAAACCGTTAGAGATGTTCTTTCAATTGTATCTTTAATTCCAGTTTAGGGTTTTACTAATGAGGTTCCAGCTGAATTTAAGTGGTTTGCATTTAATTGCATATTTAGGAGAATCTTTTATTTTTTTTATTTGTTTGTTAGCTGTATTTAATTCAAAGTGTAAACACATTTTTTTGTGGTTTAAAAAAATACATTTTCTAATTCAAATAATTGTAAAATTGTGTGTTTTTTCGAACGAAATTTGGAAAAAGTGTACTGGCGAGGACCTTTTACGACAAATACAAAATTAAATGGCGGAAATATTGTTTTTTTTTTTTTTTTTAGAAATCGTATTTTAAAGTAATGTTTATATGGTCTTTTTGTTTGTAATTTTCTTCCCCTTTCAATTTGATTAGCGATTAAAACATATACCAATTTTTAATCGTGGAAGTTTTTTTTTTAAAAGGAACACTTTCAACAAAAATTTGTGAAAATGCTTTGCAATATAGAATTATGATAGTTTAATTTATTTCTGTCATATCGCGGAGATTGATAAATCCATTAAAAAAATTTTAAAATGATCAATATTTTACTCATATCCCTTTTAGATTGATGTGCTTTATAATCTATTTTAAATAAAATTAAATCTTCTGAGAAAACTTTCAGAAAAATTATTTTTATTCTGCGATAAATAAATAGGGAAGGAGGGCGGAACGAGAGAGAGAGAGAGGAGAAAACTTGTTCAGGGTGTTCTGAAAATTGTTGGATGATATTTTAAAAGTGCGTTATATCATTATTTTTTTTAAATTGTGGAAAAATATTTTTTTTTGTTATATGTTATGCTAATATAAGTTTTCATGTGTGTTAATTTTAGTACTCAAAATAATACCCATATCTTCATACTAGCCGTTACCCACCCGCTTCACTGGGTATTTCACGATGTTGCATATATGTATACTGTTTACATATATATTAATTATTGATATCTAGCATTAAGAATTCGATTGTATTGAAAAATATATTTATAGCTGTTACACTCTCACCCCTTGATATAAAAAGAACATAAATTATAATATCTAATTTCTATTTATGTCTAAAATCGAAGTAGAAAGATTTTTTTCGCTCACTTAACCTAATGATCAAGTGGATTTCCACCAAAGCAACTTTCAGTGGATCTCTACTCCATAAAATAAACATGCGTGCTGAATTTCAAGTCTAAATCTAACAGAGCAAAAACGAAATTTTTATCATCAATACCTCGTTGACAGCATTCTTAGCGGATTCCAATTCAACAAAAGAGACATGCAAACCAAATTTTATTATTATAGTCTTAGCAGTTCAAAAACGGGAATTTTGTCTATCAATACGCCCCAATAACTTTCCCCGCTTCCCCCTGGAGTTGATTTCCGTAAAATCCATTCTTAGTGGAAATCTATTCAACTAAAGAAAAGTGCTCAACAAATTTCAAGTAAGTGAGTTAAATTCAAAAACAGGAATTTTTCTATAACACGCCTTAATCCCTCGAAAACCCACTCCTTTGGGGGTCCGTTTTCGCAAAAATCTTTGTAAAAGGAACTTTATTCCATGAACGGAACATACCTTCTAATTTTCAAGCAGGTGGTTCTATTAGTTGAAAAGCGGCAATATTTATCTATTACGCCCCTTAATCCCCCTCAGTGACCCTTGGGGATCAATTTTCCCCAAAACTATTTTGTATCGGATCTCTACACCATGAAAGGAATTCGCTTACCAAATCTTAAGACTGTACGTCTAATAGTTTAAAAATGGAAATAATTATCTATAACCCCCTTAAGCCTCCGTAACGCCCCTTAGGAAACGATTTACACAAAACCCATCTTATGACAGATCACTACTCAGTGAATGGAATCAGCTTACGAAATTTCGAGATTTTACGTCTAATAGTTTAAAAAAGGAGTTAATAGCCTATAACGCCACTTAATTCTCTACAACGCCACTTGGGAGTCTATTTTCACAAAACCCATTCTGTAGGGGATCTGTACTCTATGAAAGGAATCCGCTTACCAAATTTCAAGACTGTACGTCTAATAGTTTAAAAATGGAAATAATTATGTATAACGCCCCTTGGAGGTCGATTTTTGTAAAAATCATTATGTAGGGAATCTCTACTTTATGAAAGAAATCTGTGTACCAAGTTTTTTTCACGACTTTACATCTAATAGTTTAGTAAAGGGAATAATTATCTATAACGCCCCTTAAACCCCCGTAACGCCCCTTGGGTTTCGGAACTTTGCAAAATCCGTTCTTAGCTGACGTCTACACCATGAAGGGAACCTACCTACCAAATTTCAAGTTTGTAGGTTTAATAGTTCCGGAGATATCGTGATTAGTCAGTGAGTGAGTGAGTGAGTCGCTTTTCTCCTTTATATATATAGAGATTTCGTAAATTTTTTTTCATGCAAGAACCTGTAGCAGCGTCTTCTGTTGAATTCGCAGTCTCTCATTTCTACCAAAGATATTTTCAATGAATTTAACAATCTAAAACTTTTTAATGTATCAAAACTAGACTTTAAAAGTTGTGAAACTAAAAAGTTCTAAAACTCCATTTGGGAATACAAAATTTAAATTAAGATCAAAAGTTTAATGCAGTCAAGAAAAAAGTTTACTCAAAGAAAAAAAAATTTTTTAAAAAAAAGGAAAGAAATTTTATAACATTTCTTCAACCCATTGATTCCACAATAGCAAATATTTTTTCATCAAGTCAGGAGTGGAGAAATAATAACTGTACAGTAATAGTAACTGTAATTTAAATAATACTTGTTTTTAAAAGCGGAAATAATTAAATTTCATTTACTTCTTGAAATTAAACCATTTAAATAAATTATAATTATTTGGTTAACTACAGAAACGAATCTAGTGATTTCTGGGAAACACCCTTGAAAGAGCTTGCCACGGTTATTACAATTTTTCAAATCATTCATTAGAAACTTAAAACAAAAGATCGTTATTCCTGCTTCGAAGAGAATTCATTAATCGTCTCGTCTTTCTTGACTCTAACAATGCTGATAAAAACTAAATGTTCCATAATGAAAAATTTGTGGAATTACTGATGGTGAAAAGCTACGCCCTTTCTTTGAGAAATGGTGTTATGTCTATTTTTTGGTGTATCTTTAATGTTTTATTGAAAAATGATATCTATAAGAATATTGAAGTTTCTAATCAGTCTTTGATGATAAAGACTATTTTTTCCTTATAAAATTTTTCAAATTCAATTGGGGATTGAATTTGTATGCATTTCAGCAAGTGGAATAATATCGTGAAAGGGGAAAGATCTTTAAAATAAATGAAATGAGATTTGGTAAATAATTTGTTTTCTGTATATAGGAAAAAAGGTAAAAATTAATTCTGAGTATGAAATATTTGAAAAGGTCGAATTTCGATTTGTTAAATTAATGTCTTTTATAGTCTTCGTAAAGAATTTTAAGTCCATAAGAGATCACATATGTTATCTGTGTTTTGAATATTAATTATAAGAATGGTTGCTCCGGTGTATCGTCCACTTTTACAACGTGGCCTTCAAGCCAAAACAATTGCCTATCCCTACTTTAGTCCATATCTTTGAATATGTTATATATGTTACCATTAAAGTGTGAAATCCGCTATTACATAGAATAACTAGGCATTTCATGAAATAACTGGACAAGTCAGTTAAATTACTTAAAATTATTGAATTCTAAGATTTAACTAGTAGGTATTCTATAGAATAACGATTACTTGATCATTAAAGTATGAATTACAGCACTCGAAAGTTCTGTAAACCGATTCTAGTTGCTTTTAATCAGTTTCGAACTGCTCATATCTGCTTTGAAATGACGCATGTGGGTGTAACCCTTCATTCCGATGCTTTTAAGCGATGTATTCATGTTAGAGTTTTACATTTTGGATTATTAACAAATATTTTTGGAACCTGTTTTCAAGCAATTACTTCTGCAGGAATGGAAGACCGACCTGTAAATAAGAAAGATTTTATGCAAGAGAGACTTGAATCTTTATTAAATAAGTGTGGGACAAAGGAACCCAGTACTTTCCTTACTCGTGAAAATTTATTAACTTTGATACCAGAAGTAAAAAGTGCTAAAAGAGCACAGAAAAGAAGTACCGCGTGACTATTGATTACTCCAGCATTTTGATATCCTTGAAGATCAAGGATTAGAAAGGTTAACTGTGCCGATAATAGATGCACAACATATCCCCCCCTTTTTTTTCTTAAACTAATGTTAGTAATAGGAGCAACAATAAATTATATCATTTGATTTTCATTATTTATCAGTTAATCATCCGCATTAGGGATAAAATGTATTTTTCGACTGGCTTTTTCGCTATTTATGATAAATTAATTTATAAAATAGCTTTGAAATTGTTCATTTTTCACTCTAACGGTTTATCATTAGTTATTTCATGGAATAACTAGGTAAAGTATGAAAATTTTCATCTATTATAACTTTGACTGATTTGTTTAGTTATATTTCATGAAATACCTACTTATTCTATGAAATAACTAAATTTTACACTTTAACGGTAACATATACATATATGGAGAAGAATTAAAGGTTTTAGTACTTTCCAGTCATTGACAACTTAATATTTTTGTAGTATGAAATGGAAGAAAAATTAGAAATATCTTTCGAATATATCGAAACTATAACCCATCAAGGTGATCGGTTAAATGGATGGTTTGAAATGACGGGGTTCAATTCAACAAAACTTTTTTTATCTGAGCATTTTTACTTGCTTCTTTAACTTACACATTATTTCAATTATAGCTATCTGAGGTTCTTTTTTAAATGTTTATGAAAAATATTTATTTTTCAACGGTTTCGATACTTCACTTTTTCGACTTCATCCTTGAAAAACCATTTTTTAACATAGGCATCAGTGATAAAGGCTTCAATAATAGATAACCTTATTTGGTATCTGATATCTTACATTTCTAAGTAACATCATTGCTATTTTCAGAAGTGGAGAAAAGATTACTGCTTTAACGATAATATTTTCTTCTAAATAAATAATAAAATTGAAAAGAAAAAAATCATTATCTAAAAGTAATTAAGTTAAGCAAAATTAATTTAGAGAAAACCCTGACCTTACAGATTTTGTTCTTGTGGTCGTGTGCCAATGAGAAGATTCTGCACCACGACATTTTCATACCCTACTTATCCGTAACTCCTTTTGCACAATATCCATGTCCTGTTGATTTTACTTCCTGAAGCGTAAAGAAGGGGAACTTTTTTTTTCTTCCTTTTCTTTTGCCATTTCTTTCTTTTCCCTTGCCGAAGAAAACGGTAAAAATTCCATTTTCGTCTATACCTAAAGTTTAAAAATAGAAGCCTTCACTGCACTGGTTTTCCGGCTACTCGTTTCCGCCGTTGCCATCTCTTCGACAGAAATACAGGAACACAATTTGCAATGGCCAATTTAATGTGGTCCTGCCTCTGTTCCATTAGGGCAGGTAAATGACCTGTGGTGGTTGTAGGGCGGTTGTGAGTTTTTTCTTTTTTTCCTTCTCTGATTTTTTCCCTTGGGTGTTTCGTTAATATTTTATTTATTTACAGTGCGCGTGAACGCAATTTCGAAGGATACGCCTCGCTGTGCAAGAGCGTCGTTTATCCATTTTCTGTTCTAGAATAATATATATTTTTCTTTTTTACCCGAACCGTAACGCATGGCCAGATGCTATACCATTTTTTTATTTACTAGTTGTTTTGGGGGCTTTGTTTTTGAATGGTTATCGAGAAGAAATAATCGTTCAGGCTCGCCATGATCGCTGATCGATTTGAAATTATTTTGAATTTTTCTTCAGATGTTCGTTTGTGGTTGAAAGTTCATTATTTTTCAATTGGCATCATAAAAACCAAGCTCGTTTATTTCCAGTTAGAAAGGGAAAATGTTGTATTTTGTCTATAGATATATAATCTAAAAAATTTTAACTATTTGTAATGGGTTTCGTGGAATCAATTTTTCTTGAGTAATAAATTCCTTTTGTCTTGGATGTGCCCCTATTTTTGAACCGTTAAATATTGGGAGCAGTTAGTACAAATTTCTGCGACAAGGAAGTATTAAAAAATAGTGCATTTATGTTTAGCTAATTAAGTATGTTTCTGTTTGGTTTATAATACGTCCAATAAGAAAAATATTAGCAAAGACGTCTTTTTCATATGGCTGGGGGGCTCTCATGAGAGAAATAATGATTCTATTAAGATTTTTCTGTTATATTCTGAACAGCAGAATTCGAAAACGTTAACATATTTTTTTTAATACTATGCAAGGGTTTTTTTTTTTTAATTTTAGGGTTTTACTTACCATTTTTTCTAGTTTAACCGAATATATGAAGAGTTTTACAAATTTTCTGGAAATATCATGAAAAATTTATTATTTGAAATTTTCTGCATCTTCATTAACTTTAGAATAAGCATTTGAACTCTAAGTGCTATAATATCTGATGACATTTAAATCACAATAGCAATTTGTGTAGAACTAAAGTTTTTCATAGTTATTTTCTGTAATAAGAAATAAAAAACAATAAAATTATAAAGGGTGTTTTTTTAGAGGTATAGAAATTTAAATTGCAATAAAACAACGATATATTATTCGATTGACATGAATTTTTTTTTATTCGAAAGATAATCTTGTGGCATTACATTTTAAATATGATTTCTGGCATAGGACTGCCACGGCTGACTCGGATGTAGTCCAATCTGGACGTCAATTTTCGGTGGACTTTTTCCAACATTTGTGGCCGTATATCGGCAATAACACGGCGAATGTTGTCTTCCAAATGGTCAAGCGTTTGTGGCTTATCCGCATAGACCAATGACTTTACATAGCCCCACAAAAAATAGTCTAGCGGTGTTAAATCACAAGATCTTGGAGGCCAATTCACAGGTCCAAAACGTGAAATTAGGCGGTCACCAAACGTGTCTTTCAATAAATCGATTAAGGCACGAGCTGTGTGACATGTTGCGCTGTCTTGTTGGAACCACAGCTCCTGGACATCATGATTGTTCAATTAAGGAATGAAAAAGTTAGTAATCATGGCTCTATACCGATCACCATTGACTGTAACGTTGTGGCCTTCATCGTTTTTGAAGAAGGATTCCACCAGCCCATAAAGCGCACCAAACAGTCAGTTTTCCTGGATGTAACGGTGTTTCGACATACACTTGTGGATTAGCTTCACTCCAAATGCGGCAGTTTTGTTTGTTGACGTAGCTATTCAAGCAGAAGTGCGCTTCATCGCTAAACAAAATTCGCTTATGAAAATCGGGAACAACGGCAATCTCGTTTTGGGCCCATTCGACGAATCTACGCCTTGCTTGATGATCGTTTTGATGAATTGCCAAACCAAACTGAGAATAAATCACTTGATAGCTGTTAAATCGGTCGCCATCTTGGAAAGTAATGCCAACTTAAACTTCTATACCTGGAAAAAAAAACACTCTTTATTTCTGTTGTATATAATTACATGTATGTTTTAATTTGATTAGAAAAATACTATTTGATTCAAAATGGAAATATGGTTTTCAGAGCAGGTTCCAAAATCGGAACACATTTTGAAACAGCAAAATAAATAAAATAAAATTAATTAATTAAAATAGATTCTGTGTGATTATAACACGTGTTAACGTTAACCATATTGTGGCCATAAAATTTTGAAATATTTCATAAATGCGTCATTTTTTACTTTAATAATTGAAGTTAAGTATTAGTTTAGTTTTGCATTGCTTGAGACGAAGTATGGAACGTATTTTTAAAGCAGGAAAAACTAAACTTATTTTTTCAAATAAAAATAAAGAATATAATAAATCTGCTGTACCTTAGAGTAATGGAATTTAGACGTAATAAAAATGTTAAAAATCTTTCAGTCAAAAAAAGTCAGATTTTATGTCCTGTTCTTTAACATTAGACAATATCAATCGTGACCATTCTATAATTCTGCTTTACAATTTTTTATTATTGATCCAATTTCTTTTATAAGCAGTCGAACAAATTCACCATGCAAAAACTGGGATATTGAATATACATGAAATAAATAATGAAATCTTACTAAAAATGAGATATGATTTTTATTATCTGTACGTTTTCTTTTCCTTTTGAATTGTTATCGACGTGGAAGAATAACAGTTCTTATACAAGAAATTTGATTAAAAAAAGTTTAGATAAGAGCATTTTGCAGCGATAAAATTGCGAAAAGTTTATCTTTCAATGTTTTGCTTTCTTGTGATGATCTAAATAGTATTTTTATTACTTTTGGAGAATATTTAAAACGTAAGGAACTATAAATTATAATTTTGGAATAATTTTTTTTTATAATAATAAATGGAATTTCCTTGCAATATTATTCATGGAAACGTAAATAAAAGTCGCCT
Source organism: Trichonephila clavipes (assembly GCA_019973935.1). NCBI lineage: Eukaryota > Metazoa > Arthropoda > Arachnida > Araneae > Nephilidae > Trichonephila > Trichonephila clavipes. Next base: position 212,146 of record BMAU01021254.1, on the reverse strand, counting down.
TGTTTTTTGAGCTGATCAATAATATAAAGCAATAAACTGCCTTAAAAAAGCATATGATTTTAAGCTTATAAAATTCTTTAAATAATAGTCTTTCACGTGAAATAAATGTATCTTAAAAAATTATTTTAAATGTGTATTATTTTAGTATTGAATTTCTCTATTTAAAAAAATTAAAACATATCCTGCGATAGATTAGAAAGTATTTAAATAAGGTTATAGTTTTCTGTGTACTTTTAATATTTTCTTTTTAATAGTTTCGAAGTCTTATTCCAGTTTGAATTCATATTTATCTCTATAAGTATAATATTGTTTATTATTATTAAACTACCGCAGCTAAGAATTTAAAAAATCCTCCTGAGTGAAACAGTGGTTATTATATTAAAATTGCCAACATTAAAAAAAAGGATTCGAAATTTTTCAAGATACGTCTTAGAAAAATGTTCAGGTGATATTTTAAATATCAGCTGTGTCTGTTGATCGTGTTAATGTATGTTTGTATTTATCTGATCTTCCCTGTAAGTTGTTTGGTCAGCATGGATTTATTATTACGTCATGTTGTGTGTGAAAATGAACATCTGGATTAAAGTTGTTTCGGATTGTGTTTATGTTGTTTCTTATGTTTTTGTTGAATATTTTCATAGACATTCTCAATGTTTTCCTGGTTTGAAAATATAAATATTCAAGAAACGTAATAGAAGCCAAAAAAGAATTACCATAACCCAGTGGCGCACACAAAGGGGGTCCTGAGTGTCCGGAACCCCCAAAGCCCTTGATTTTTTTCTGATTGATTATAATTCTAAGTATATAGTACGTAAAATTTAATTAAGTATTTGTTATTAATGATTAATTTTATTAATTAATGCTAATTATTTATTCAATAATTAGTTTTTTAACTTTCGACCCCGGACCCCCCTGAAAAATTCCTGTGTGCGCCACTGCCATAACCATATACAGCTTATTCGTTCGTTGTTTGTCTGAAGTGTTCTCAGAATAGAAATTTAGTTTTTTGCCTAGTGCAGTGGTTTCCAAACTTTTTTAACCCACGAACCCCTTTTTATAGTCAAAACTTGAACACTGAACTCTTTTTAAAATCAAAACTCCCCCCAAGTGAAAAAGCTACATAAATCCATAGTATAAAAAATACAAATTAAAAAAAATATTTTCTTGCAGAATTAGTTATTGAAATTACAACTTTTTTTTTATTTAAAATAAAATTTAAAAAAAATGATTTTAAGGAACTTGAGATGCTATGAGGGTATTTATGTCCGCCTCAATGTTTGTGAGTAGCAACCGCCAATCTCCACGAGCACTAGTTTTTAGTCGGTTCCTTTTTTTTGTGATGAGGTTTTTTTCAGCACTGAATCCGCGTTCTACCCAATTTGAAGACGGGAAAGTAGTCCACAACTTTTGTACAATAACCCATAATGCAGGATATAAAATTTGGATGTGTTTTTGTAACCAGAATGTGTGATATCCTTGTTCAAACATTGGTTTAAGTCCTTCATGTGGACATTTCTATTACATACGCCTGTATTAGTATGAATTCATCTGTGATTGGGATCTGAGTTAGTCCATGTGCAAAAGGGCTCAACACCCAATCGGGAATATCAAGTGAATTATTGTTATTTATTTAAATTTCCATAAAAATAAAAATGGATCAAAATTTTTTTTATTATGCATTAAACTTTGTGCGGACCCTCTGACGTAATATCCGGGACCCTTGGGGGTAAATAAAAATGGATCAAAATTTTTTTTATTATGCATTAAACTTTGTGTGGACCCTCTGACGTAATATCCGGGACCCTTGGGGGTCCGTAGGAATCACTTTGGAAACCACTTACGTAGAGTGTAAATTATAGAGAAGTAACATGCAATTTGCTTGACGAAAAGCTCTGTGTCGATATTTCGAAATATTGAAAATCCTCTTTCCATTTAGTGCTTTTTATTGAATTCATTCTCACCATATGTTTGGTCATGGTCGCAAACTCGTGGCTGGCGTGTCACAAGCTCGAGCCACCGTGCCACTGAAGATCTGCCGGGTGGGGGGGAAGCGATGCGCGTTAAATCTGTCGAGCTTCAATGCTCTCTCGTTGGTGGAGTATGGCAATTAGGAGAGGGAGGTGCCAGTTTAGGTGTCATTCTCGTCACTTGACCGAGTTTCAAAATTACGAGGTCCACTGGTCAGCAACCCTCGGGTTGCTTTATAGTGCAGCTTTATTAAACACTTATCGTCTGATAAATACGGACATATAAGTAGCCGAGAATTAAATTTTGCAACACACTACCTTTCAATAAGTTGCCCCAAACACTGCTTCTACTCAATAAACTTATTCTAAGTTTTCATTCATTGTGTTGTGTTTTTCACATATTACTATATCTAGTTTCATTTGATTATATTTTCAAGTCAGCGTACTGATGCTTTTGCTACCGCTGTAAAAAAAACATACTGTGTTCTAATTGTACTAAAACTTTGTATTACCGATCCTGTATGTGAAATTTTTATTAAAAGTGGTGAGTTGAGAGAGAGAGAGATAAAAAAAATTAAAAAAAATTAATATTTTTCTTTTATCTGGCATATATTATTTTTTAGTAATTACATTGGTCAATAATAATTATATGTAACAAATTAGACATCATTATGCAAATTAAATAATTTACATTGATACATTTGTTGCAATGTGGGAATACTAAGTCTTTTTTTTTAATGAAACTTAATTACTATTTAAATTGTCTAATTTATCAGAGTAAGTTTTTAAGAGGTAGTTTTCACAAGAATTAATATAATTAAATTTGTATGTAATACATTAGTTATGCCTTTCTTTTAGAATACCGGACGCTTTATATTTTATGTGATTAGTTATTAACTACCTACACGACAGATTTAATTAATAAAGTGCTGTCCGAATATAATGATGGAGAAAATTATAGGTTTCTATGTCATCTTAATGTAGAATTAGATTATTTTTTTTGTAGAATAACGAATATGACAATTATGAACCATGCAAATATAGGATTTTGTGTCATTCTTAATATAACATATATTTAGTAGCACGACCTACTTAAAAATGACTAAACTGAGATAATAATTTAACTAGACATTAGGTATTGAATAAGAGTAAAATAGCGCAGTGTGTAATCTCTTGTACCAAATAAATTAACCTCCGTAGAAGAAATCCTCCATAAAGTCACAATAATGCACTAACACACTTCAAAGTTTGTTTTTTACTCCAATTGAGGCTTACCTTCTTATTCAATTCCTACTATTTTTTCACATTTTCCCTATATATATATCGTTCAAATTTTCAATCGTTAATAAAATACTTTTTATTCGTCGGCTCAAGTTCAAATACATTTGTTTAAACTTGCAGTGGGTGACACTTGAAAAACAGGAGTTTTTTTTTCAAATATTAAATCATTAATTAAATTTTATTTTTTAATTTTGAATTTATTCTGCGTTATTTCTGACGAAGTTACAAATAGGTGCAACAGATGGCGCGACCAAAGTAGGAATTGACTTTAAAAACATTTTTTTATATATTACTAGCTGTACCCGGCGCGCGTTGCTACGCAAACATCTGAAATAATTTTAAGAAAAATAATTTTAAAGGAAAATCAGTACACAAATATTCAATTCATTCAAAGCCGTTTCGAAAAAATTGTGTGATTACAAAGTTCAGTTTCAATTAGATGTTTATTGAAGTGCTGTGGGATACACAATATTTCTTGTTTTTCCATCTGGTGCATAGACGAATAAATCAGAAGGTTTTCCGACACGTGAGCAAGCCACATAGAGCTGTCCATGTGAGAAGCATGGATTCTCCAAATTTAATCCTCACACTTGTAACGATTGTCCTTGTGCTTTGTTAATAGTCATTGTGAAAGCGAGTCGCACCGGGAACTGTAAACGTTTGAATTCGAATGGCATATCTGTCGGGATCATTGGGATACGTGGCAACAGGACGTCTTCACCTTTGAATTTTCCAGTCAAAATTGTTGCCTCGATAACATTGTTCATCATTTTCTTGACTGAGAGTCTGGTTCCGTTGCAAAGTCGTGGTGGATTTATGTTTCGAAGAAGTATGATGGGTACGCCAATTTTCAATGTAAGAACGTGCGGTGGCATGCCTGGCAAATCAAGCGAATTCAAGAATTCAGTTGGATAGTTGACAACCTCATCTTGATTCTCCACAGTATCGATGGACTTATATGTTGTCGTTTCACTGGGTATTCCATGCTGAATGGTGAAGTTGATGGTATTGACATCGATGTTTTTGGCTGCTAATATAGCACGCGTACTGAGCCACTGATGGTTTTTGTAGTTTTGTGCAATGTTTGGGAAAACTTTTTGCACCAATTCGTTGATGCTTTCTGTTATCTTACAGAAGTTTGCTGGCAGGGTGATACATTGTGTAGATTCATCAATTTCCATTCGCCCATTTCAATATCCATTAATTGTTTTGCAAAATTTCCAGCCGATGCATCCCGTTGTAGTTGTACACGCATGTTAGTTTTCAAAGTCAATTTCTGTAAATGACGCCATAGAACTGATGATTTAAGACATGCATGAAGTTCATCAGCGGGTGTTGATCGTGGTATAATGGGCAGTGTTTGTTGAAAATCACCAGACAATAAAATGAGTGCGCCACCGAAGATCCGTCTGTTTCCTCTGAAATCTCGCAGTGTACGATCAAGCGCTTCCAATGCTTTCTTGTGAGACATTGTACATTCGTCCCATATGATAATTTGACACGTTTGGAGTACTTTTCCCATTCCAGAGTTTTTGCTGATGTTGCATGTTGGTGCCTCAGTGTTTTGCAAATTCAACGGCAGTTTCAATGCTGAATGCGTTGTTCGGCCACCATCCAAAAGAGTTGCCGCAATTCCAGATGATGCAATAGCCAGTGCAATATTATTTTGTGATCGTATGGTTGCCAAAATTAGTGAAAGAAGAAAAGTCTTGCCTGTACCACCGGGCGCATCTATGAAAAACAGTCCACCGCTTTGTTCTGTGATTGCACGCATAATTCTGTCATACGCAATGCGTTGTTCTAGAATCAACTGCGGAAGATTTGTCCTAACGAATGTCCCCAGTTCATCAGAATAATAGTGTGATTCTCGTAGCAAATCACGATCAAAAAGGTTGTTTGCAGGTCGGTTTGAAGCAGGCATTCCCAGTTGCACCAGTGCCTTGTTAGCGATTGTCAAACATGTCTTCAATCAAAATCAATGCTTCATTATACACGTTTGGTGTGAATTGAATGTCCGGATTTTGATTCTCAGCGCGCAAATGATGTAGAATATCTTCACTCATGTAGTCCTTGTATTTTTCCCAAAGATCTTTTGGATTAGATGGGAAGCAGGTTGTTAATATTATGGCAAATAGCGTGCGTATTTGCTGTGGTCGAGCAGTATTCGATGCATCAGCTAGTGCAGTGTCCCAATGTGCATCATTCTCAAGAAGATTTAGTTCTTGGTAAGCTTGGCGATAAGAGTAGCGCACAGCTGACCGTTGACTGTTCTTAAATCTTGGAAGGATATTGGTCCACGTATATTGATCAACAGCAATCTTAGATAGAAGCATTCTGTATTGTTCGGATGAACAGTGTACAGACGACCCAATGCATCAATGGAATATAAATTGGTATGTCCTTCAACTGCTTTACCTTGTTTGCGACGTTGAAACTTTTTAGTCGATGCATTCCACGTGTAGAATTTCGGTACTTCAGAATAAAGCAAAGTTTTAGCAAAAAGATCATCTTGGCACAATGAGTAAAACGCAGTTAAAGTTGTTGCCGGTGGAACCAATGCTCTTGCACGTACATTATCTGCTGTAAAGTACACGCGCTGTCCATTCTCGATATGCACCGCCAAGTGTATTACTGTTGGATGTCGTTCATGGATTGGAAATGATAAGATGCGCCATACTGCTTCATTGCTGCTTATGTAGCGTCAAGTTGGTGGTATTGGTTGATTTCATCGAGCGGTGCAGCTACATTCCCTACTCCGAAGACTGCCATGTCGCTTCCTTTGTTGACATATTTGCAAATGTATTTGATCGACTTCACTGAATTGCAATACTCAACATTAATGTGTGCTTTGAAGGTCTTTGAAAGCAGTGGTGAATATGGCACAATCCAACGATTATCTACTTCAATATCAATGTTTCGTACTTTCAGAACGACGGATTTGCCACCATCCTCAACTGATCGTCGACGATACAGTGGATATCCGTCATTGCCAGTGATAGTATCAGAAATCAGTTTTCTTGGGTATCGTTTCGTGCATTTCCCATCAAACATGCATGGTGAATTATTGTTGAATGCGCCACATGGGCCATGGATCATATTTTTGGTGACGACGTCGAATAAGTTTGGATCATTGTGCTTATCTGGTATTTCTGTTGAGATGATTTGATCAATTTGATCTGGCGTAATTTTGTTAATTAACCAAACCAAAATATGTGCATGTGGCAATCCTCTTTTCTGCCATTCAATGGAATACATCCAGCAGCGTGTCTCAAAAACATGATGCTTGATAATAAAATCCATCAAACATTTCAATTTTTGTTTAAATACGCGTGCGGTAATGTCATGGTGGTCCGAAGATGATTGTCCAACTAATAGAAGTTTTTAATTTCATTCCATGTTGGATTGCATAAAGGTGACGAACAAATCTGGATGACCATATGCGCGAACGTATGTCATCGCATCTTGTGCGTATTCATGCATGTGCCGTGGACACCCCGTGAATGTAGACGGTAATATGGCCATTCTTCCCAATTCGTTTGGATTGACGTTACCATCATTAACGATTGCGTCTCGTAAATGGATGTACTGTTCAGAACGCAACTCGGTTTGATTCAATCGAATATATAATAGCCGTTCGGTTTCAATCTTCGCGTACATGTCGACGATATATTGATGGAACAATTGTCTACATTTCAGAATGTGGTTCTCAGCGTTTTGTCGAATCATCAGTCGATACGAATAATTCATGGCACTGACTTTCTTATTCGTTCCCTCACCTGTTTGTGGATTTATCATTTTGATGTTAAAATGATATCCATCATCTCCTCGCCAAAACAGAATCGGATACTGCAATCCGTCGTATGAGCGATGAGTTTCGGAGACTCACTGAATGTCACCACTTCTGCGATGAAGAATTATGTCGCGCGATTCAAATTCTTCGCCAACTATAACGATCGCCACTTCATCGATTGTTGGTGCATTGAACTGTCTCTCGTGTTGGCCAACGGGTCTTTTGTCTGCTTGAATCACAACTGCCTAGTCATCGGCTGGCATTTGTTGAATGGCGGTTTTAAACAACCGAACTCATTCATTGTGTTGATCGAAAAGGCATTGTAACGCACCCACAATTTCTCGTCTAGTGCCCGCATTATAATGACATCGTTGTTCAATTTGTTCATCACTGTTTGCCGCAAGTAAAATAAATTTGAAGGAACTTGTGATCTGCGTCCGGCAATGGTAGAAGCGATCCGGCATGATGATAAATTTGCCCTTGGACTCTGAATGTCGGCATGTAATTTTCGCGCACGATGTTCGTTGCACCGAACGATGTCATTTGGAAGCATGAATTGTACTTGCGGATGTTTTCCAAGAAATGCTTTGACACACGTGTAACACCAGATAGAAACGTTGACAGTGGTTCGGGTGGTGAATGTAATTCTGGTAGCTTAACTTTTCCACTGGCGCAGCACATTCCACGCGTTTCATTTTAAAAATTGAGTGCACTACAATACATGCAAATTTTATCCATTTTTCCAATGACGACATTTGGATGAAGACTGTAATCATTATTACTGTCATAATGGAATGCACTAAGATTCAAATCAGCGTGCAGTGTTCGTCTTGATCGAGCAGTGCTTATTCGAACATTTTGCAGCCTTCTTTCCCGTAATTCAGTTATCTCAGAATAACGGATCTGATTAGTACGTATTCGATCAGTTTCTAATCTTACTTCTCGTTGGTCAGACGATTCAGACGAACGGATCTCAGTGGCGTGTACTCGAAGATTTTCTAGCCTTAATGCTCGTTGCTCGTCTGATTCTAAGGCTCGCAATGCTCTTCTCTTTCATGCTTGAGGTGTATATCGGCCAATTGCTTGTCGCTTTGGAGGCATAATTATACAGGAACGACGTGATGCTTTTGAATTTATAAAACGTCGAAAAGTCGCAGATGGTATAGGATGCTAATAAGAAAAAAAAACCGCACAGCAAATGCGTTCGGAATGTCAATCAGCAATCAAATCCTTCACATACACATTCGATGATCTTCGTAAATTCACTGTAGAAAATGAATATAATCAGCTCACGGAAACTACAAATATTCAATCCGATTGAAGTATTTATCTAAATTATAATTCAGCTTACGATGAAATGCACAAAATTATTCGAAAAACTCTCCCAAATATAAAAATATGCACAATATTGTCTGTTTAATGTAAGCTAGATATGAATTTCACAACTTACACAAATTCTTATGTCACTCTCGACTCTAAATGTCATCTATCGTTCGCTTCATTTGTTTCAATTCATATCAGCATGAACTGTAACGACAATATATGAAATTCATTAGAATGACATCTTCACATAATCAAATACATAGTTTACGATTCTAGAAAAGACATACAGGTAAACAATCATTTTTATAGAGATAGAGAAGAGAAGAGAAGGGAATAAGAGATAGAGAAGAGAAGAGAAGGGAATAAGAGATAGAGAAGAGAAGAGAAGGGAATAAGAGATAGAGAAGAAAAAGAGAATAGAGAAAGAGAGAGAGGGAAGAGAAGAAGAGAATAGAGAAGAAGAGAAAGAGAAGAGAAGAAGAGATAGAGAAGAAAAGAAAGTTTATAGTTTATTTTACTTATCGCACCAAAAATATATTTTGAGAACTTTTATTTATACGAATTCGTATAGATATCTATTAAAATCAGTATTGAACTTGATACATGGAAGCGCCATCTGGTGGTAACTTCCATTAATACGAATATCATATTCGTTTCCTCTGTGTAAAAATACATGGTCATAATGATTTTCATGACAATCGGTTGAACGGGGCAGAAGTTGCTACTCTGCAGCGCCACCTGGTGGCGAGTGGCATCAATGAGCATATTATACAAACCTTCTCTGTGGAAAAATTCATAAATATACCAATTTTCATAAGAATCGGTACAGTAGTTTTTGAGTTCATCGATGACATACAGACAAACATTCATTTTTATATATATAGATTTGTTTTATGTAATGATCAGTCAAGAATACGCTAACCTTTGAGATACTGTTCAATTGCGTGCACCTAGTCGGGTCATAAGTTCTGATACAAAAGGTCAAGACGGTCTGTTGTGACTCAAACATAGCAGAAGTTTTTCAATTTCGTTGTTACACATTGTCTGCAATATTTTTTAGTTAATTGTTGTCTTTCACAAATATTGTTCTGAATCAGTCTCAGAGCTTTAACACATAGAATGCGTACAGCAGATATTTCTCTGTATCAAAAAGAAAAGAGGAGGTGTTTGGGATTTTTGAGGCTGTAAAACATTTAGACATCCAAAGGTTACTCATTTATAGAACCATTAAGAGATTTTCTGAGGCCAATAACATTGCAACCTGCTCTAAAAGCGGTCGTCCGCTCTCTGTAAGAACACCAGCTCTCGGTCAAAGCAGACAGAGTGTTCTTCGAAACGTTGTGAAAAGAAAAAAAAAAAAAATTCTAGTTAAATAGATGAACGTGCCAAAAAAAAAAAAGCAATATATAGTATAATAAACGAAGACGTACGAAGTTATTGAAGAATAATTAGCATTGTCTTAAAAAGTAATTACAGTACCAGAGTAGGGGCGTAGCTACCGCCATATCAGCTGTATCAATGATACGGGGCCCCCAAGCTACAGGTGCCCCAACATGTATAATTACATCCCTACTAACAGGGCTCCCTTATCTAAAAAAGGGCTCCGAAGGAACTTTGATACAGAGCCCCCTTAGAGCTCGCTACACCAGTGTGCCAGAGGAATCGTAAAAACAAAAACACTGTTTCGACGGCATGCTCATAACGATCACAGATGAATGCTGTTTACCGAAAGGAGATTTTTTTTGACGCTGAAGAATCTTTCAAACGCCAGAATGATCGTGTATGTACTAGGAATGTTCAAGAAACAGAAGAAAAGAAAAATGAGCGCAAAGAGTTCATCATCCGGCTGCTGTGATGGTATGGTGTGGTGTCAGCCATGCCATTTTTGCCTGAAAAGAGGAAAAACCACGGCAAAAGTTTATCAAGACATTTTCATACAACCAACAGTGAAACCTCTTGATTCTAAATATGCTCAGTGGAAAAGATTGGATTTTTCCTACTGGACTCTGCTCCAGTTCATAAAGCGTTGATGACCCAGCAATGGTTGAAAGGCAGGACATCACGGAACACAAAGATTGGCCTTCCAGCAGACCAGATTTAAATCCACTCGACTATAAATTGTGGTATGTATGAGAGGTGAAGGTGTGTCAGATACGGCATCCCAACATTCTTTAAGGAAAGTAGCTATCGAAGTTCTGTGGTGGTAGTGAGTCGCCTCGATAGATGATAGGCCAAAGAGTCTAAAAGTTGAATAAAAGGAGCAACATGTTAAATTTAAAGAAAAATGAAACATTAGGAATATTTACCGTAAAATCCGGCGTATAACGCGCACCCCCTTTTTTAAGAAGAAACTTGAAATGTGCGTGCGCAATGCTCTTATGTTTTGAAGCAATTTCTTCGAGGTATTACTCCAAGCTTTAGATAAAAATAGTATACTTCTGGAACTACAGACATTTGAGTTCATAAGTTTATGTTATTTCTTTTCAATAAACAGTGTTTCGATATTTGTAAAAGTCTAATTTTTTTTCATTTTTAAAGCTCTTATTTATATACCCGGCGTATGACGTGAACCCGTAAATTTAGATTTTGTGTGTTAAAAGTGCGCGTTATATACGCCGGATTTTACGGTAATTTTAAATTTTATTGCTAAGTTCATTTTAACTCCTAATAACTGTATCGGAACGTATTTTATAGAGTGTTTTTTCCCCCAGGTATAGAAGTTTAAGTTGGCATTACTTTCCAAGATGGCGACCGATTTAACAGCTGTCAAGTGATTTATTCTCAGTTTGGTTTGGCAATTCATCAAAACGATCATCAAGCATTCGTCGAATGGGCCCAAAACGAGATTGCCGTTGTTCTCGATTTTCATAAGCGAATTTTGTTTAGCGATGAAGCGCACTTCTGGTTGAATGGCTACGTCAACAAACAAAACTGCTGCTTTTGGAGTGAAGCTAATCCACACCACAAGTGTATGTCGAAACACCGTTACATCCAGAAAAACTGACTGTTTGGTGCGCTTTATGGGCTGGTGGAATCCTTCTTCAAAAACGATGAAGGCCACAACGTTACAGTCAATGGTGATCGGTATAGAGCCATGATTACTAACTTTTTCATTCCTGAATTGAACAATCAGGATGTCCAGGAGCTGTGGTTCCAACAAGACGGCGCAACATGTCACACAGCTCGTGCCACAATCGATTTATTGAAAGACACGTTGGGTGACTGCCTAATTTCACGTTTTGGACCTGTGAATTGGCCTCCAAGATCTTGTGATTGAACACCGCTAGACTATTTTCTGTGGGGCTATGTAAAGTCATTGGTCTATGCGGATAAGCCAGAAACGCTTGACCATTTGGAAGACAACATTCGCCGTGTTATTGCCGATATACCGCCACAAATGTTGGAAAAAGTCATCGAAAATTGGACGTCCAGATTGGACTACATCCGAGTCAGCCGTGGCAGTCCTATGCCAGAAATCATATTTAAAATGTAATGCCACAAGATTATCTTTCGAATAAAAAAAAATTCATGTCAATCGAATAATACATCGTTGTTTTATTGCAATTTAAAGTTCTATACCTCTAAAAAAAAACACCCTTTACTTCTAGGTATACTCATATAACGAGTAATCTCTCTCTCTCCGAGAATTTACTGTCTGTGATGATTGTGTGTGTGGTTGGATTACATAAAAATATTCATTTTTCACCAGGTGTTTGCTTCTATTGTGGAGGTTCTTTTATTTTCAATTTCATAATAATTAGAGTTATTCCTCCAAGAGAAAAAAAAGCAGTGTGGAAATTTATGCTAAGAATTCGAGGTGTTTTTTTAAAAAAAAATAAAAATAAAAAATCTGAAATTCGAGCGATGCGAAGACGTCATATGTCCATACACATAAGTAGGTTACTCATGTCTTCCATAGCACATAACCGCACAACTTCAATAATCCTCTTGTATCAAGCGCGAAAATCAAGTGACCTTGATTTCTTTGCGAGCTCTTAAAAACAAAAATTTCGCTTTGGGCTCTTCCCGGACACACGTCTTCACGCTCTTAAATTTGTTGGTTTATGATCCTCTTGTGTCGAATCTGTCCACAAGTGAGAGCCACTTTGAAAAAAAAAAGGCTCTTTTAAATTAGACAGAACCTTTAAATTGTAGAACTTGATTGAATTAAAAAAATGGAACAATAAAACCTTTCAAAGATTTGTAAGTGGTTTAGCTGTTTAACCAATCATTAGTTACACATATGTGTGCGGTATGTTTTTGATTTAAATAGGCCTCTCTTGTGCGACAAGTTTTAAGTGTTGTTCCATTTTATGGAATTTTAAAATGTTCCAGAATTTACTGGAGGTAGAATGGGGTGGGGGGGGGAGGTTCTTTCTGTTTTCTTTTCTCGTTTGAAAACGTGATTTCTAAGTTATTTAGATTTAAATGCTTGAAGTAACTAGTGCTCTGTTGATTCCATTTTTATTATTCTGTTTAAGTATATGGTTTAAAATTTTTTTGCTTTACACGTGGTATATAACTTGCTAAAAATGACAAATTATAGTTAAATCAATTTAAGAACTACAATAACTTGAGTATTAAAATAACTTGTTGGAAAAGGCAAAAATGAGGTTAAGTATTTCTAGAAAATATTATGTTTATTATTTTTTTCGCATTTCATTTAAAATACTTCAGTTTTGGAAGAATTCTGAATAAAAAAGGAGAAATTTTATAGATCGGTTCGTCGTGTGTTAATCAGTGTTCGTCGTTATGATAAATGTTGTTAACATTAAATTCTACGAGAAATTTTAACTATCCCATCTGTTTAAACATATTTGATTCGAATTTTAATGTCAATAATAAATAATTTAGGAAGCATGTGTAGTATAAATAAAAATTATATTTTTGAACAGGGTGTTATGAAAATAAATATATATTACAAAGGCCAAAATGGAATTTAAGCAGCAAATGTTTGATTTCTTTTTATTTGCGAATCTATGTTTTATTTTTTCTCATCTGTTGGATTTTATTTCTCAAAAGGAGTATTCGAATTTTTTTAAATAATTTTTATTTTGAAATTCTTGTAATTTTTGTAAATTAATTTTTATAACACATTAAAGTTATTCCATCTCCCTTTTAGTGTTTCAGCTTAATTTATTTATTATTTCTAAAGTAATGTTTTGTTTGTAGAAAAAGCTTTCGAGTTTTATTTATTATTTAACAAATGTTTTCTTTTGATCTTTTAAAAAATGGTCTAAAATCCTGTTTGATTTGTGCATGAAGAAATGCATTTCTATCTATCTCTTTATATATATTTATCTCATCGTATTGCTTTAGCGTATTTTCAAAAATTATTTTTTCATATGAAATTCTATATTCATAAACTATTTTCTTTCATAGATTAAAATTCAAAGATTAAGAATCAAATTCTTAGTATCAGTTTATCATTCCATTTAATATATATATATTTAAAATTTTACCAAGCTTAAGATTTAAAAAGTTTTTCTTTTTCTCAGATTATTATCGTGAACTCTTAAAAAACAAGTAATATATAAAAAAAATTTTAAGTCAATTCTCCTACTTAGATAAACAAAGAAAAATTTTATTTTAGCTACTTTTTATTAAATAGTTGAAATTAATATAAATATGTATATACATATGACAGAATCACAACATTAAGTGGTAGTAAATTATGATTAATTATCATTAAAGTATCATATTATCATCCAAAACAATCGTCTATATAAAATTTCATTTCAACTGAATGCTTTAAAACGTGAGAAAAAACCTTTTCAAGTTTTGACACAAGTCGCGAAAAGGGTCGCTAAGTCGCCAAAAATGATGCCAATGTGACTGTATTTGTAATTCTTTAAATGATTAGTTTTAATCAATTTTTATTATTTAAAATTAAATTATTGTATTGTCATCCAAAATAATCATGTGTATAAAATTTCAGCTCAATTGAGCGCTTTAAAATTTATTTTAATAACGATTGAAAATTTCACCAAGATAAACAAATAAATACTTAAATAAATAAATAAATATACAGAGAGTGTGACCTAATAGTAGGAATTGAAAAATAAAGTTCTATAAGTATTAATGGCAATTTCAATAAACTCCTTTTGTTTCATCAGGCGTTTCATAGTTTTTAGCTTGGTTTAAAATAAAAATAATTGAACTGTGTGTGTGTTTCGGACAATGGGCTAAATTCATGTGTCGTTATAGTCACATGATAACTGTAGTTACGTGTTCCCACCCTATCAGTTCATTAACTCATTCGACGTTATAGGCATATAATAAATGAAATCGCGTATTTTCCTTCATTCAGTTCATGCTGTTGCCAACTTTTGCTTTTTCAGAAATTTTTTTTTTAAGAAGTACATATTTGTCAATAAAAATAACTTAAAACTCAAACTCAGTGGCGCAACAGCCCATGAGGGCCAGTGCCTACTGTGCCTGTCCCAATATACGCGACCATTAGGCGCTGAGGTAAATGATCAGATGTCCCGATCAGGTGTTCAGTCTGAAGCGAGAACCAGAATAATAACTCACGTTAGTAAAAAAAAAAATGCATTTGGTTTAAAAGTACCCGTATAATACAGTGTTTACAAATTAGTTGGGCAATTTCGTAAGTCAAGAACTTCCGAAAATTTAAATGGAATTAACCCGTTTACAGTCAGACTAGTAGTAATATATCCTAAGTTTAGTCACGGAGGATTAAGTATCACAATGCAAGAATTTGGGGTTGGAAAATGCTCGTGCCATCCTAGAGCATGAAAGGTTTAGTCCCAAAGTAAACGTGTTTTGTACAGTAACTCGAATGTTTTCGGCCCATTTTTCTTCGCTAAAAGGCCTGTTACGGGAATTATTTACCTGAGCGTGCTACGGATTTTCCTTTGCCAATCACCAAAAAAACAAAACAAAAAAAAAAAGGCAGGAGTTTACATTTTTAATAGGATGGCACGCCTTTTCGCTGCCACATGCCACAATGACGTTACATCTTACCTCAATGCAGAGGTGCCAGTTTGGCGTGGTCGTGGAGGTGTTATTTAGTGGTCATCATGGTAATCAAGTTTTTCGCCGCTGAATTTCAATGCATCCATTCCTGAACTTAAGAATCCGCGCTGCAGTTAGTTTGATCGACAGAAACACGCTGACAAATCTTTGCCCTTTGCCAACAACTTATTTACCGATGGGATATTTGAAGAGTAAAGAAAGAAAGCCACATCAAACACATCTGTGATAATGGTAAACTTGGACTATTCCTTTGTCTTGCAACAATTTGTACTTTGATTTTTTTCCCTGTAAACTACACGCAATAAATCATTCTTTTTGCCAAGCTAATTTGTAGACACCCTGTATATAATGTTTTTTTTTTTAATTTTTAAAAACCTTTTGAAGAATCTTAATGTTTGAGCATCCTTACCGACCATCATATTTGAAATTTTATCTGAATTTTTTACTAGTAGAACAAACAAGTATAAGTCTAATTTCAGTTTTAAATTCAATAAAGAACAAGTGATTGTATTTGTCATGTGACTGTCATTATTTGAGCCCATTCGCTTTTTCTTTTTTTTTTCTTTTAAAGAAATATTTTTAAAAAATATACGTTTTGATTTTGACATGCATTGAAGTTTATCAATATGAATGAACTAAAAAGGGATATTCTTCCTTGGCGCCAGAACATAATTTGGCACTATTCTGATGCACACACTGTTTAGATTAGGTGAATACGCGTAGAATAATCACCAAAAATAAGTGCTAAGAGCGATCACGGTGACAACCTCATCATATTTAACGGGGGGAATAACAGAATTCGGTGACAGCTATTCACCTAGTTGTCTGCTGCGTCCATCTCATTGTAAGAATGAAAACCATGAATCATCGCTCCAGAGAGCAGCCTTCCGGTGGTCTGTAGTTCATTATAAAAGAGGGGATGTAGCGATCTGTGTGATTTGCGTTCACGGGTAATGATCATGGTTTGTCTCTAGGTGCGGTATGTCATGGTAACCCAGATCGAGTAGTATCATTTCGAGCTTTCTCGATAAAATTATACTTATCAGATGATCAAAATGATAAATGAAGAATGGTTCTTGTTTCTGTCTTCCTTCCTGCATTCATCCTGACTATTTTGTTCTTTGCGGGGTTTTTTCTGTTATTGTTTGATTAAAAAATATATAAACAATTAAAATTGTATGTATTTTTGATCTTTTCGGCTTCTCGATTGGTAAAAGAAAAAAAATTATTCTATGAATATATTCACATAGATGCTTTATAATTCCAGAAAACTGTTTGATCAGAGTTTATTTTATAACTAAGCAAAATGTAAGGGGGAAAAAATTAGAGAGTTCACATTTTTGATCGATGAGGTTAATTTTCATCGGAAGCCACCTTGGAGGCATCTTTGAATCATAGAGAAAGTAAGGTCACTTTTGATCAGCACAGTGTAAAGGGATGCTTAATTTGTAATGCGTGTGACTGTTATGTCGCATTTGATTCATAGAAACTGTCGATGCTCACTTCATTCATTGGAATTATATTGTCACATTTGATCCACTGAAATGTGTTCGCGCTAGCCTACTGGTCATGGTCACGAACTCATGACCTGCTTATCATGAGTTCGAGCCCTGGAGCCACTGAAGACCCACCATGTTTAGGGATTGATGCATGTTAAATTTGTTGAGACTCAAAGTCCTTCCGTTGGCGTAGTGTGACAGTTTTGAGAGTGGGGTGCCAGCTAAGGTGTCTTCCTAGTCACTTGACCAAGGTTCAAGATTACGAAGCCCATCCCCAGTGCTATCGATGCTTTATAGTACTACGTTATCGTGAACACTCATTCGTTCACTTGCGCCCCGTAAAATTGAAAGACACATTGGATCCGTAGAAAAACACACGCTGTGTAGAGGAACTGATACGTGTTTTAGCTGCAGAAGCTCAAAGTCCTCTCGTTCGTGTGTTGTGGAAGTTTGGAGTGTTGTCCTTTGCATTTTTTTGAAGCTCTTAATTACGGGATCGGTCACCAACAGTCTTTCCATTACTTCTAAGTGTGCCGTTAATAATAAATAAATCAATCAGCGGATCAGTATAGAAATAAACTCGAGGGAATATGCTTTTAAAGGCCTTTTTATATTTAATAACCAGATATCATTGCATTTATTCTGTAAGAAACGATTAATTCTCTAGCATAAATGAATGGAAAATGATGGCACTGGTTTTATATTTAAAAGGTAAGCAAGACGCTGAATATTATCAGTACTTAAATGCATATAACTTTATATTCTTATACAAATATGTATTAAATACATCGCTTTTTTTGTATATATCTTTTTTGTTTCCCATAAAATCCGTTTACCATGAGACCCATCCCCTTGAAAATAAAGTATGCTGTTTTTTAACAGAGCTTTGTATGTTTACCGAAGTAATTTCATATACGAGGTGTGGCAATGAAATAACCGGACTAATCTTAAAATTAGCTTTATTGAAAACAATACACACAATACATTTTAGTCTCTTTCAACATACTCCCCTTCCCTACCAATACATATCTCCATTTGAGTTTTCCACCGTACAAAGCAGTGCTGTGGATGATGTGGAGATGGCGTACCATCATTAAATGGTATCGCCATCTTCAGTAAGTCTGCTGCTTTTGCATTCACCTCTTCTACAGACTAAAAATATATTCACATCAATGCATATTTCGCTTTAAGAAACAGGCAAACGTTGTATGGTGCGAAATCTGGCAAGTACGGTGGATGCTCAAGCACAATAATGCGTTTATCCGCCAAGAACTGTTTCACAGAGATCGCATTGTGATCCGGGGTGTGCAAAATCCACGTGTTGTTGCTCTGCAGATTTGGTCTTTTCTTCCTCTCTCTTTCTCTAAGCTTTCTCAAGACCTCAATGTTGTACTGCTGTTTTACCGTTGGGCCTTGAGGTACCCATTCAGTCATGATGATGCCATTAGTATCGAACCCAAACGATGAGCATGACCGGTTCTAGACATCAGAGATCGATCAGAACGTTCATCATCATCATCAACTTCCTGATCTTCCGAAAATCGTTTGTTCCATTCAAAAATGTGACTATGTGACTTGCAGTTATCGTTAAACACCTCTTTTAAGAATTTAAAACATTCAGTTGGAGTTTTCAATTTAAGGACAAATTTATGTGCAAACTCGATTTTTAAGTTAACCCTGATAGCGGCACATCGACATAACAACGTCTTACTCATAGCAGGGATGAAAAACAAACTGAACAAGATAGAGGGATGAAATAACGTGCCATCAGCACCGGAAGGATCAAGGTCAACTATATTCCATTCTCACTCCTTCACACCAATCTAACGGCTAGGGCATACGCAGTCCGCGAGTTTGTCACACCTTGTACTTCAAGAAAACAAAAAACAACAACAATAAAAAAAAGTTAACAATTTATTATGTATATTGATTACTAGTTTTTCTTTTTATATTTAAAAAAAAAAAATTCGAGTGTAGAAGATTTTTTTCTTGAATTTGCTGCAGTAATTTTTAAGAGTACGGTTATTTACAAGTTCGTTTTTACGAGCTAAACCTCTGTTAGAATTTTAAGCATTTTTCAGTTTTAAAAAAGACTGGTCGTTTTCGAAATTTTATTGCATGAATAAATATTTGTGAATACTTGTAACGTGTACCACAAAATATTTTCTTATTTCAATAATTCAACCAAATAAAAAAATTCAGAAATATGTCAGTTGTTATTTTTGTAATTTTTGGTAAAGCCTTTGAATGAATGAAATAACCTGGATTAATATTAACAGAATTCATATTCTCATCAATGTGAATCCCTAATGTGTCTAAATGCGTACCATTTTCCCAACTATTAAAACTTTGAATGAGATCAACTTCCCTTCCGAGGTAAAAATAGGCATTAACAGTTCATTTTCACAGTAAGTCCTTTTTTATACTCATCTGTTCATTCTCGTAGGAAAAATGCAAATCAATTTCCTTTTTCGAAGGGACGTGGGAAACGAAACGCACATTAATGCCATAGATCGATTTGTTGTTTTTATATTTCGAACATATCCTTTTTATGTTTCTCTCTAAAATCTTGACTTTATTTCTGTCTCTTAAATTTTTGGATGTTTCGAGTTTTTCAAAGGGTATGAATTTTCTTTAGAGTTATATATATATATATATATATATATATATATATATATATATATATATATATATATATATATATATATTAGATACATCCAGTAGCGCACACAGGAATTTTCACCACTCTTGTATAATGCTCCTTTTGATTTTGTCGATTTTCGGGAACAAACACAGTAAAAAACTAATTATTGAATAAATAATTAGCATTAATTAATAAAATTAATTATTTATAACAAATAATTAAAATATACGTACTATATACTTAAAATTATAATCAATCGGAACAAAATCAAGGGCTTTGTGGGGGGTCCGGACCCCCCTCCTTGTGTGCGCCACTGGATACATCTATAAACTTAATTTATTGCCTGCAATTTTTCTTCTTGATTTTTAGAATTAGCACCTCAACGGCTAGTGGCGTAACGTACATCTCGGCAACCCTTGCATCGTGGGGGGAGGGGTCAAAGCCTGACTGCCGCCAAATACGTACGCTTTTCAAGATCCTGCTTGGGGCCCAAAATCTACGGGGGGGAGGGGCTTAATATGCTTCGTTACGCCACTGGTAGCAGCCTAGTGGTCAGTGGCGTAACGTACATCCCCACATTGCGGGCGGGCTGAGGTGTTTTAGGTGACCCAAAGCCTGACTAATATCATGTACGTATTTGGGCTTGGAGCCCAAAATCTGATTTTGCAGGGGGTCTAGTATTCTTCGTTACGCCACTGTTAAAGGTCATGAGTTCGAGACCTAATGTAACCACGTCTTTGCCGCCTTGTAGAGAGGCTGATGCTTGTTAAATCTGTTGAGTGGTTCGAAGTCCCCCCGTTGGAGAGGGAATGACTGCTCAGATATCCGTCATTTTACAGAGGTTCAAAATTAAAAGGTCCATCGGCAATAGCCATTAATAAACATTCACTGTATTTATCGTGGGTTGGAGTCGAGCCTTTAAAGATCCGCCGTGTCGAGGTTCACAGTTCTCACTTTGGCGTGGTGTGGAAGTTTGGAGAGGGAAATTTAAGCTCAAATGTCATCTTCGTCACTTGAGCTCGGCTCAGATTTCGAGGTTCGTCGTCAATCACTCTCGTGTTGCTGCAAAAAGAAACGTTATTAAATAATGAATTAATCTCATATGGCAGAGTAAGGAAGAGTGAGATTCCAATCGAAATGTCGACCTTGTAATTTAAGTCATCGTAAAATATGTCGTGAATTATCGGTATTTTGGAAATAGTGTCATGTTAGTTAAGAAAAATGGAAAACAAATGTCTTGTATGTTTGGAAAATATTCTTTAAATCTTTGTGTGTGTGTGTGTGTGTTACATTTGCAAAAAGCAAGATAAGAGAACGTTGTAGTGTAGTGACTGTGCTTTTCAATTATTTAAATATAATTCTCAAAAACATTTCCTCTCATTTCCCTTCTAATTATTCTCCCTTCCCTTTGTTTTCTTTTATTATATTTGGAGTTTCTTGCACATCTCGGATACACTTCTTTTTCGTAGATTAACATTTGGTACTGTTTGACCAAATGCGACCCCCTTGTGGCAATAAAATCAGCCATCCCAAATGCCTCTTTGTCTTATGTGTTGAAAATCATTTAGGGAACACAAAATGAATTTTGGTATTTTTGTTCACTTTTTTGCAAACAAATATATATATCAAGTGTTTAAATTTTATTTCTAGTATCATTATATCTCTTCATAAAGTGAGGTGTGATGCATGCTTTTTTCTTCAAAGTTATGTCTTACAAAACTACGATGGGTTTAATTCAGATCTAAAAATTATCCTTATGAATATTCCGGAGAGGATATTTTGATCTCTATATAAAAAGAAATTTTTCGTGATGCTGTAATAAATTTTTTTTAGGATAATGGTGAGGCTTTGCATGAACGTGCAAAAATTGTTAAAAGGGATGATGCATTACAAATTGAACTACATAATACATGTAAATAACAGTTTTATAATTTGATCAATGAGTATGAACAGTTACATAATTTGTACTATGGTAGTTAATAATTTTGTTTTTTGACAAGACCGTAAATGCAAATTATCTGAAAATTTGAAATCACCGAATTTCTACATTTTTAACTATGTGCTATTTTTTGAATAATTGTTTTAATAAATTTTTTTAGAATTCAAAAACTTATTTTGGAATTTCATATTTAATTACGAATTTTATTTTGTGAACACATATTTAGCCTTTTTCCTGTATTTGTTTTAGATTCATGTTCAGCATTAATAACAAGCTATGCAAATGCATATTTTCGAATCAGACCTAAAGTCAAACAGTTTTTGTTTTAAAGTATTGAACCATATATTTTTCACGATAGTCTCCTTTTTTTCCCATAGAAATAGACGTCACCTGCACTCCATCGCATCGTTGAACTTTGAAATAAATACCTTTGAAAAAGAACTTTTTTCCAATCCTTGCTGTATATTTTTGTTTGTTTTGTATTATTTAGTGCAAAAATCACTCGTGCAGTTTAATTACGGAACTGTCGAATGTCGCTGAACTTTATATTTAAAATATAAATTTTTTATTTTTCCAGTTTTATTAACATATGCATTTTTTTTACTTAGATTTTAAGAAAATCTAGCGAACTTTTAAGGTGTTTTAACGAGTAATAGTTCATTTTTTTACCAAAATAAATTTGCTTAAATTCTTATACAATGAAATTCTGGCCAATATATATAAGTAATATTTTTCAAAATACATTTATTTTTTTGCGTTTTATTTTCTCTTGTTTAAGTAAAACAAATACGTTTACTTTTCTCTGAGGAATATATGTAATTGGCTCCCGATTTAACGAAATCCTCGGGATAAAACATTTTATTCGTTAATTCGAATTTATTCATAATATCCGTGTCCTATAAAAAAGTATTAATTTTTTGCACTTACCTTTTAAAAATTCTCTAATTAGCAACTACACAAAAATATCTATTGTTAGAAGTTGTACAGTTTATATTCAGAAACTAAAAGTACTATTAGTAAATTATTACATACAAGTTAAGTGGAAATCTTTAAATTCTGACTAATAAATCTGTGACAATCTTTTTGATTCCTGATTCGAAAGAGTTATTTTTCGATTTTATGCAGAGTAGAAAATACTGTGTCATTTGCATCCTGCTGCATGATATATGTTTTCAAAGTTTTCAAATAATGTAAAGCATTAGAAAACACACACACATATATATAGTAGTAAATAAATTAGAAAGAAGACTAATAAATTCTAAAACATCTTAAGATCAAATCGAAAGAACCAGGAACATGGAACCATGATAAACCAAAAAAGAAATTTAGCTAGAGTGGTAAAAACTGTTATGATTTCCCGAGCTGTCACTGGTTTAGGACAGTGAAACAGTGTTTTGTGAGATCTCAACCTTCCCCTACAGCGGAAATTTTCGACGTAACAGCACAGGAGATAACCCACGTGGATGAATATAACAGCAAAAGAATATAATTGGAATATTAAATTACTATAGGAATCCGGGAGAAATAGACATGTAAACAAAAAATATTTGCAAGAGAGGTTAAAAATGATTATGACCATAATTAATAATTTAAATGAGCGAAGAAACTATAAGATCTTACCTGATGTACTCAGTAGTCAGATTCTCTGAGTGTACTATATATATGTATATGTATATGATTATATATTGAAAAAATTCTTTTATATTTGATTATATATATATATATATATATATATATATATATATATATGTATATATATAACTGATAGTAATTTTAGAATAGAATTTCTTGTTCAATTCAAAGCTCACGTGATAGGCTACACTCCTGACTCATCTGCATCTGTGAAGTAGGCTGTACCCTTTCCCCTCGAAATTTTCAGTTCACAAGAAAAATCTATTTCTGTTTCGGACAAAAAGGATACGTCATTTGAAAGACGTTCAATTTTCTCCAATCCAAACTAATTAAAAAACATTTTCGGCTGTTGGAATAATTCGTTAGTTCGGGGTTTATTATTCGTTAAATAGGAGTTCGTTAAATATAGGTCCGACTGTATATATATACAGTCGAACCTCCATATAACGAACCTCTATATTGCGAATTTTGCTACATAGCGAACTTTTTCCTGGAACCAAGAACATTTCACGAATTTCTTCGTAAAATAACCTCTCAAAAGTGAAATGCATTTCTATATAACAAACTTTTTCTTTTGTGATTCAATTTTTGTTCCCCCCTTTTTTAAAGTATTCTGAAAAAATTTCGAGTTATTCTCTCTTTAACACATTTTATAGTGGTCATAAATTTTGAATTGGTTTTATTAGATCCTAACTCGCCGAGAGCAATAGAGTTCTGGACGTTACATCCAAGAAGTGCAGCCTTTGACCCCCATTGCCCAGTTTACTTGTTTGCATTCACGTTTTCTGAAATGAATTTAATAATTTTAATAGTTCTTATCAAGCAAAAAATGGCAGATTCTGATTGTAGGTGTCATTATGTTTTGTATGAAGGATGAAAAACTATTCTGTTGACATATGAAAACCAACTGATAGTTTTGTAGCATTGAACTAGTAAATAACTGTCCTGAAGCATACATCCTGTTTTATGAATCGAAATATGCTTTTTGTTGATTAGGTATTCGAAAAATTTGTTGTTGCTACATGGACAATGTGCATGTGTAGGTTTAGTGATTGGGGGATTCAATCTAACAGTTACGGAAAAATGAAAATAATGTTTCTTTGTGGTATGTTTTCAATATGTTAAATTATTTTTGCTTCGTTTATATATATTAAAACAATTATAAAACTATCTATATTATTTGATAAAAATATTTATATTTAAATTTGTAATTTTTCTAAAAATTTATACCAGTTTAATGAAATATTTATATTTTATTCAAATTACTAAAAGCTATACTTTCAATAAATATTAATTTATTCCGAGATTTAAAAAATTCGTTTCAGTTTGAATAGTGTTCGATTAAGCTTAGAAATGTTTAACAACTTAGTAACTCATTTAATACTTTTTGAGAAAGGAATGTTTAAGAGATAATCTCTGTAATATCTCTCTTTGTACATTTGATTCGTAAATAAGTTTGAACTTTAATTTTAGATCAAATCTTAAAGGATAGTGTTTTATTAGTTAATTATGTGTCTGTTGTGTTAATTTGATATGTTTAGTTCATTTAAATCACTTTTCATAACGTTATAAACAAGTCTCTATTTTCGCGGTGTAGAGAGGGTCGATGCTCCGTGTTCTCCCCCGTTGGTGTTGTGTGGTAGTTATGAGATGTTGTCCTAGTCTTTTAACCGAAGCTCAAAATGACGAGATCCGTCGCCAATAGCCTCGTTGGGCGACGTTTATATAATTCCATTTCACTTACTTTTTGAAGGCATCTTATTATTTTTTAAATTGTTGTCATATAGATAAAGTTTATTCGAACATAAACTCAGGTTTGAAGTCCTAGGTAAAACCAATGCATATTTAATGGGCCTTCAAAATAAAAAAAATAAAAAAAAATAAATAAAAAAAATACGACCTTTTTTAAAAGAAAATTTCAGTGTTTATTTTTATCACGCTTTAAGTGTTTTTTAAGTACACTTAGTTTTTTTAATGGCTGCAATTTCAAGGTCTAAAAATGCCATTACTGAACCATAACCTCGTGGGCAACTGAAATTCAATTTTCATCTTGTGGTTCGTTCTTTTGCGATAATTTTTGAGACAATACGTTATGTGTGGGATAGTGATAATTTTATATACAATTACCATTACTCATTTATAAAACTATTTATACGTTATACTTTTTAGGTTGTTTAAAAAGTTCCCGGTAATTAAGGTATCCGACTACGTTCAGAACCGTGATTTTGCAAAAGCTTATAAATGGATAATATTTATGATATTTAGTGTCACTTAGATTAGAATGCATGCATAAAATTGTTTTAAGATTATTATTACAATAAAAAAATTATTTAAGTACAATATGTTGACAAAAAATGAACATAGATGACCCATTTTCAAAATATTCTCCTTTTATGAAAAATGCTTCTATTATAATAATATTTTGTGCCTGTATATTGCTCAGGCCTCTGTACAGAGGCTGAACTACAATTTTTGAAATACATTACTTAGAAGTGGAATTATCCGTATTTTACGACAACAGAGGGAAGAAATTTTAAGAAAAAAAAAACGCCGATAATTATTTCATTGGGTGGTAACTCTGAAAATAACATGAATTTTAGAAAAATCATAGTTCAGATTCTCTGGAGAAGTCTTTACTATAAGCAAAACCTTTTTTTTTTAGAAGCATTTTTATAAAAGGAGAACATTTTGAAAAAAGGTTATTCAAAGTTAATTTTTTGGCAAAATATTGTATTCAAGTAATTTTTTTTTGTCATAATGTCCTTAAAACAATTTTATACATATATTCTAATCTAAGTGACACTGAATATCATGAAAGTTATCCATTTATGCACTTTTTTAAAATCACTGTTCCGAACGTAATCGGATACCTTAAATTATTAGTGCATTTTTTAAAAAATAAGTTTATATGTATACACATATTTATTAATTTTTTAAAAATGATTCAGTCCCATCCGCATTTATTCTAGAACACCGAAATTTTATATTTCTTTAGAAAAGTACTGTTTCAAAAAAAAAATTTTTATTATTTATTTTAGGTGCAACCAAGGAAATAGGATCAGCTTTAACACGTTTATGTCTTAGGCAAAGGAGCGTGGAGGCAAAGTTGCAAATTTTTGCAAAGTAAGTTTGCTTTTAGTTGTGTTTATTTTAAATTGCATTATTTAGATTCCCAAAATTCGAACACTATTTCGAATAATTCTTTATGGTTTTAAATTGCGAATTACTGTCACTAAGAAATGTAATGGCAACACTGCTGTGTCTTTTTTTTTATCTTCATAGAAAATTCTTTTTCCTAATGCAGCTGATTATAAATTATTTAAACATTGTTGAACATTCTTCTTACATCATCTGAAGCATGTACATGAGTAATTTTCTTGATATTTAGTGTCGCTTTAGTTAGAATACTCTCATATAAAACTGTTTTAAGAATATTATTACAACAAAAATATTTAAGTGCAATTTTTTGGCAAAACAGGAACAAAAAATTACACAATTTTAAGGGGAATTGGAAACCTTTCTCTATATATACTGACAATGTAAATTGGCTGTTTTCGATGTACCTTTTCTCAAAATCTGTTATATGTACATGCTTGAAATTTTCCATACAATTAAAGTAAACCCTTCTCATTATACTGAAATGAGCTTTTAACTAATGTTGATTTTTTAAATAATTTATGAAATATTTTATCAAACATTGCGAAATTTGACCTATTTTTCACAAAAAAATTTGTAAAAAATAAATTTTTGAGTTTTTTTTTTTTTACAAAAAATCTCATTTTAGTATATACTAGCCACATCATTGTAAATGTATCATAAAAAATTTACATACCTGTGAACAGTAGTTTCTCAGTAAAGGTACATCGAACATCAAAATTTACATTTTGAGATAAATTGATTTTAATGTATACAGTGAGACTTCCAATAGGCCAGGAAATAAAAAAAAGGCTCAATTTACAATAAAAGATACATGTTTTGGTTTATATCAGATGTTCAACTTTTAAGCAAAAACGAAGTACTTTGTTTACAATTTTCGTCATTCAAATGGGCGTGGCCCAGTTTCAACGATTGCTTAAAAATAGGTTTTAATTAAGGGCTTCTAATTACCCTAGAGGGTTAAAGTAAGACATTTTTAGAAAGGTTAAAATCTATACAATTTGAAAATGTAAATATCTCAAATTGTCAAAAAAAAAAAAAAAAAAAAAGATTTTAGATTTCCAACACCTCTTAAAACATTTTACTTTTATAAAAAATTCATGACGTAACGAACACCCCCGCATCGTAAGGGGGAGGGCAAAAGTTATGGTTTGGCAATCCTCTGTAAGATACAACTTGGGGCCCAAAACACCAGGGGGGGAGGGCGTAGTATTCTTCGTTATGCCATTGTGAAAAATGATTCTATAGAGATAATATTTTGCCTATATATAGCTTTGGTACCGAGTTTAAACTAGGGTTTTTAAAAAAATTCACATTTTTTCCCCCCCCGAGTTACAATCAATTGAAATAATATAACCATAACCGGTAACCAAATTTTGTAAAAATTTCTCTACTCTGATGTATTCTAATATAAATAAATCTATTTTTAAATTTTATGTTTCAAGAATCCTAATTCAAGTTCCGCACAGAAATTTTGGTTATATATAGGCAAAATATTACAAAAGTATTTTTCATAAAAGAAGAATGTTTTGAAAATGTCATTCCACCTTCATTTTTTTGCCAAAAAATTGAATTTAAATATTTTTTACTGTGATATTGTTCTTAAAAGAATTTTATATGTATATTTTATTCAGGTGTTCCTAAATATAAAAAAAATTATCATTTTTATGCTTTTTTAATGTCACGGTTCTGAACCCATTCATATACTTCAAGAAATGTGCATGAAAATTCATAATTGCAACAACGTAATACCTTTTTTATTTTGTGATAAAATTCCTTTTTTATCTTTAATGATATACTTGTAGGATTTTTATTTATATTACATTTTATCTCGCATGATATTTTTTGAAAATGTCATAAACACTTTTGCAGTTACTCATGTGTATGAAAAAATAATTTTTAATCCTTCCAAATCGAATTTTCCCCTGTTCCTTTTTAAACTTAGTTTCGATTTATTTATATCCCATTCTGTTAAAATTATAAAGACAAGGTACACACTGTAATGGGAAAGTATTTTTAAAACTTTATTTGCTATATATAGGTTTCATTTTAATAATATATGCAAAAAATTTGGAAATTTTTAAATGATTATTTTTTTTATACTTTATTGAAGTTTTTGCTTACTTTTTGTGTGTTTTATGTTTAGACAGGTTTCTTAATTTCTTGAATGTGCATCTTATTGAATATTTTCATGGATTTCAAAAGTTTTAAACTTAACCATGAAATTTTTAAATATATTTTTTATAGTGCCTTATTAGAAAGTTTACTGAATCCATTACAAGAAAAAGTTGAAGAGTGGAAGAAAACATGTAGTAATCTTGATAAAGAACATTCAAAAGGTGTGATTTTATTTCTAATACTTCTTGTTCTTATTTTATATAATATTTTGTGAGCATCGAATAAATATTTTAAAAAAATATATTTTCAGAATATAAAAGGGCCAAGCAAGAACTGAAAAAGAAGTCATCTGACACTTTAAAGCTGCAAAAGAAAGTCAGGAAAGGTTGTTTAGTTTTGTGCCATTTCATATTTAATTGAATTTTTAAAAAGATTCTAAATATGTTATGTTTTATCTCATTTCTCTAAATTTATTTTCATTAGTTTTACCTTTTTTTTCCTGCTAACTCAACTACTAACAATGAATGCAATTTTTTAAAATTTATTTATTGTTTTTAAAAAGATAATCTAAAAAAAGAATAGAACTGAGCATTTTTATTATTTTTCAACCTATCTTGCATTCTTCGAAAGTATGCACATTAAATTTTAGATTCTTCTTTATGTAACTTATCCATGTACATATCAGTAACATAGCCATAATTAAACTGATATTCCTTGCTCGATTATCTAATTCTTTTTTTAGGATAATTTATTTTGGAATTCCCCCCTCCCTTTAATTATACATTATTTGTATGTTTCAATTAATTGACAATATTTGTGTATTTCATTTTCTCTTTTATCATAGATTTGAGAGAAAGAGAGGTAACATTTGATGTATGGTGTAATTTTAAAAATATAAATCTTTAGAAAATATTTATTAAAAAATTTTAATAAATATTAATAATTAAAAAAACTATTTAAAATGAAAGGAAATACAATGTTAATTTTAAATAGTTTAGTTTTATGGAGGAAATTAATAATCTCAGTTACAAACGAAAAATATAATCGATTACATTTAGAAATATTTTGTATTTTAAGAAATATTTATAATCCCCCCCCTCTTGTGAAGGTCCCCTTGGACCTCACTTTGAGAACGAGAATAAGTTGGAGTCATATAAGAACCAGTAGCCATTTTTATAAATAACTTTCTTTATTTGGTAATCTTTCCCAAATATAGAATCAAAGACTTTTAATAACAAATAAATCAAGAAATAGTTATATGAGGTATAAAAAAGGGTCTTTCCTTTAAATTAACTTAAATATTTAATGATCCAATTAATTAACAATTAGAATATCGATCACGCAGAGATTACCGCGATAAGAGATCCCAGAATTATATTCTATAATGTTCCTATTGAACATTTAACTTTAATCTCACTCCTAATATAAAGCTTTAATGAGACTTTAATTATAAATCAATATTTACCACACTGAATCTCAACTCTTCCTGAGATTAAATTATCCACCAAGAAATCTTCAATTATAAATCTAACTTCACTATTATAACTTTCTGCTTCAATCTCTCTCTCCTACTGCTATAACTTTACTTTTCCGTTTGACTTAAATACTTTATCTAATCTGCATAACAAGGAATCCAGTCCTCTTTTTGGAGCTGATTGGAAATAGGTAGGGAATTAAATTTCCCTAAAAAAGACGACTCAGAAGGTTAGTGATAAAGTTCCGTATAGATTTGTCACACCCTTTTGAAAGGGAAGTGGTAATGTTGTTGCTTTTAAGTTCTGGTATGAAAACATACTTTTTCTCCTACCATTTATAAACTAAACACAAGTTAGGAATACTAAACAATTTATTTTGCTAGATAGTGTTATAAAAATACAAATAGAATATGATAATTTTAAAGATGTATTTAATTCATGAACCCTTTATATATATATAAAAATATATAATACCTTTTCATCTGTTACTTTGCTTTCTGCTAATCTTAATTAAAATTTCTAAAAATTTTTTAGTAAATATATTTTTGAATATAAACATTTATATATGTGATTCTGTATTTTTAGTTGGTGTCATTGATATAAGAAGGACCCTGGATTATGCACTTCAAGATGTAACGGATAAATATCTTTTGTTGGAAGAAATTGAGAAGCAGTCAGTTCGCAAAGCTTTAATTGAAGAAAGAAGTCATTTTTGCTTATTTGTGGGATATTTGCAACCAGTATTGGTAAATTAAGATTTAAATATTTTTGTGCTATGTTTTTTTATATTGTTATTTTGTAACATCTGTATTTCAAAGAATAAAAGTTTAATTTTTTCCCTAGTGTCAAAGAAATATGCTTAAATATATCATTTTGTATTTTTATAATTTTTATTGACAAAATTTTTTTTAGATATTTTATTATAGAGGTGAGCAGATTTTATTTTAAACACAGAGAACATAATTAAATCTATGTTTGCTTATTTCAATATTTGAAGTGAAAATTTATTAAAATGCAAAAGTAATACAATGATTTTTTTTTTCTCTTCAATTTTTAAACATTCTATTTTTTCTTTTACTTTTTGTCTGCATTTTCTTCCCAAAATTTCTCAGTTGCTTTGTACATACTTCTTCGTGAAAGAGTTCCCTCATCTTATCTAAAGAAAACAAATGTTTTGTCAACAGTTGAAATATTTATTTTACACCAGTTTTTTGCATTTGAAATTAAGTTTGAATTGAAAATTAAATTCAAATGATGTGTTGAGAAAGAGAGAATCTTGTTTATTTAGAATTTTTCATATATCTAATCCACTTTTATTCGTAATTCCAAAAAATTTTTTAGGAAAATATGTGTGGACTATGATTATTTTTGGGCTTAAAATTGTTATGTATGTATGCTAAAAGGCATAATATGAAAAATAAAATTTGTTTAAAAGTGAGATATTTATAAAGAATCATGTTATAAAATGTAAATTAATTGATTCATAATGAAAAGTGTGAATAAGGACTGTAATATGGTGATAGGGTAAAATATTTTGTATTTTTTGGTTGATTAATTTAAAATTCATGTACATACTCACTATATTTCATTTATACTTTGAAATGAAGAAATCTTGTAAGAAAAATAAAGAAAAATGTACTTATTACTAAAATGGTTTAAATGTTATGATATTTAATGGAATTTAAGATTAAAGATTAATGATTTAATGTCCAATGATGAGTTATTTCTGCAAATACTTCTGTATTTATGTAAATCTTAAGCTGCCATCAATCCTAAGGTGCACCCCAAATTCTTGACAAATTTTTGAGAAAAATGAAAAATAGTGTAAACTGGTTTGTCAATATCCAGTTTTACGAAATTAAAAAAAAAGTTTAAAAGGATAACTGAAAAGAAGTGAATAGTTATTTTATCAGTATTAAAAACTTTTAAATGCATACATGAACCTGTAATTGCTCTAATTGTCCCATTCAATGAATTTTTTCCTTCGATTCTAAGTTGCACTCAATTTTCAGTAGCATTGGCATTAGAGAAAAAGAGCGACTTAGATTCAAGTAAATACGGTAATTATATATTGTACTCATCTTTTTGGAAAATGAATTAAATTTGAAAAAGTAGACCAATTGTACGTTAGTTATTTACAATTGTATATTAATTTGAAATTAAATAATGGCTCTTGTGTTTAAATTCCAGGAATCAGAATTAACTATGCTGCATGAAATCAACCACATTCAAGAAATAATTGACACTCTCTCAAAAATTACTGGAGATCCTCACCTTTTACCTTCTGCTAGTGAACAGGTTATCACTGATGTTAAGAAATCTGAAAACACATGGTCTTTCCATGAGGTATGGTTTTTCTAGTAGGTTTCTTTTTGTTGTTTAATCCTTGTTGAATGTACAGAGTAATATACTTTTTCTCTTTCTTTATATGGAACTCTTCATTGATTCTTTTCATATATATAAGCAATATAATAATGGGGATATCATAGTTTAACTATTAAAGTCATTCATTTAGTGACCAGCTGTATTCATTCATATCATTGAACAATTTGTGAAATTTATAGGTTGGAGTCCCAGCACTGTGTGTGTTGTAAAATAACTTAACTGTTATGTAGAAATTGAACTTAATTTAAAGTCTATATGTAATAGAATGTGGAAATCACAGAAAGGGGAGAGGAAAGGAGCAATTTGAATGAAGCCTTTGTTGTAGGACCGGGGCTCAAAATCCCAACATCATTACAAATATCCCTATGTACTTGTACAACTAAAAAACAATGATAACTCAGAAATGAGTTTTAACTTATATTTTTAAAACTAATTCAATTTTGTAGTTGAAGTTTTTGAAATCACTTTACATTAAATTTAAGTACACCATGATTCTTATGTTCCTAAACAATGAAATATTTTCAGACACCTCCAGGATCTCCAAGATCCTTAGGCTCTCGGAAATCTAGTGTTTGTAGCATCAGTAGTATCAACAGTTCTTCTAGTGGAAGTTTAAAGTCTCATTCTTCACGTCATCTCTCCCATTCACAAATGCAGGTAAGAAAAGATATAGATGTATTAAATATGTATTTAGCTGATTCAATTATGTCATGGAATAATTGAATATATTATTTAATTTAATCAAGCTGCAAAGTATTTCGACATAATTTGAAAATTTTGAATTTTTTTAAAAGCTTTTTTTTAATTAGAATGTAATTATTGTGTGTTACAGCAAGTTTTAAAAAATTTATTTCTGATTTCTGAGATGTTGGTTGTATGTGCACAGAAAACACCAAATACCTTAACTTATTCATTTTATGTTGTAAATATCAGGGCCAGATATTGTAAAATAGGGCTATCATTTACATTTCTGGTGGTAGACCATAGTGTCTGTTATTCACATAAAACACTACACTGTTATATGGGATTTAAAACAGAAGTATTTCAATTCCCATATTTCATATTGTCTCCCTTTTTAATCAATTTTTCTTTTCTTTATTGACTTTGAATACAATTTTTGATGATTAAAATAACATTTAATTTAAATTTTATATAAATTTAGTTTATTATTATAAATTGTTTTGAAATATAGCTTAATTCTCTTTTGTAGTTAAATACTGCTATTTGACTAATTAATTACTTGCATCCTTGAAAAATATTTACTTATTTTTTAAAAAAAATGGAGTTATGAAGACAAAATGGGAAAATAAAAACTGAACTGAAGATGATTATATTTACAACCATAATTTATTTCAGTCAACTGATTGTGGGAATAAGATAGAGAAAGAGAAGTACTATTTTCATTAACTTTCAATAGCTATAATGGATATTAAAGAATAGATTTATGAGCCAATTTCCAATAGTTTGGTTTTTATATGAGGTTGATGAAAATAATGTTTCATTTAATCTAGGCCAGTGTTTCCCAACGTGGGGCGCGGGCGTTGTTCAGGGGGGCAATTCGAAAATGGATACGACACAACACTAACCCTTCTGCTCTGGGCCATTTAAATGCAATGCTAGATATCGGTGCCGAATCAAAAAAAGCAAATTCTTAAATAATTATTAGGCATAATTTCGTTCTGACGAGACCAAAATATCAACTGGGTGATTGGCTTCGTCCGGGGTTCACCACGGAGTGTGCCGTCTGCCGGAAAGGGGGCATAGCCCCGACCAGTCAAGAAATTTGCTAAACAGCACAGTTGTTTGCAAGAAAGCTATTACTACCGTTTCCATCTTCATTTTTGGCTGAATGTGGATTTAGTGCTGTAAATGATTTACTGATAAAAAAAAATCGGCTGGATATAACACAACGTGGGAATTTGAGACTTAAGCTAACCAAATTGGAGCCCAATATAAAATCTATCTGCAACAAACATCAAGCGCAAAGATCTCACTAAATTAAAATGACAAATCATTATTAAAATTATTTTGAATTTTAATTTCTGTTTTTCATTATATATTTTGAAATTTTACTTACTGTGTTTTGTTAACAATTTGATAGTGATTTATTCCTAGAATCCAGCCTTTATGTTTCTTAAGTGAACAAATCAATTTTTAATATTAAATATTATGTATGTTACATGGGAGGCATACAAAATTTAGAAATGTTAAAGTGGGGCATGGCACAAAAAATGTTGGAAATACTGGTCTAGGCATATCACCTACAGCAGTAAATAAAAATATCAAGTAATCTTTACTTTGCTGCACCTTTAAAATTAAGAGTATAAAATAGTTAATTGTGAGGAAGCCAATAATTATTTGACTGATCCTAAATGAATAGATGATTCTAAAATGCAAAATTATTTTTAAATATTATATTTGTATCATGTAAAATGACACCTTTTGTGTATGATATCATCATTGGCTGTAGAAAAGATGTTTGAGGTCTGCCATTTTGATATTCTGTTGTAGAGAATCAGAAAAAAAATTGAACATGATACTTTTGGTAAAAAAACACACCTATCTTCACAAATAAAGATTCTATATTTTTATGTTTCTTAATTATGAGCTTTTGTGTTTCTCTTTCTCTTATTTATTTATATTGTGTTTAATAAAGTAACTCATTTTTGTGAATTTGTGTTAAATATTTTAAACATTTTTGTAGGCCACATAGTATGTGTATTTGAATACATACTTCAAAAACATACATGTAATACATACATTTAAAAAATACAGAAATTTCTAATGAAGAAGCAATGATTTGTTAAATGATGTAATGTAGCTTTTACAAATTTTATTGTTTCTAATACTGAAATGAAAAAAAAATTTTGACAATGTTATTTCATAAAGTTGTAATTTATAAAATTAACAACTTAATTTAAGATTAAATTTTTCTCAGCTAAAAATAAAGAAATGCTTAAAATCTACATAATATAGTTTGGAAAATTATTGAATAAGTTTGTTAGTTCAAATATCATCTTCATCTACTGTGATCAAACTTAAAATAAGGCTCATTGCCAATATATTAATGGGCTTACATCTGGCTCAAGTTAAAACAGAAATTTAAATAAATATCCTAAAAGAATGATAATTAATAATGTTTTAATGCTTTTAAAAATTTGATTCACTATTAACATATTTTCAATCCTAAGAAGAACAAATAGTTGTAGCTTATATTATTTTTTATCTTCTGTTATTGGTTGTGTTCTTACTTCTTTTAAATTATGTTTTCTTCTTTTTTTTAAAGTTTTATTTCTGTTTATGATTTGTAGATTATTTCATTAAGTTGAAAACAGTAGAACATTAATCACTAGAGATTTTGTTTTTATTTACTTATTATTTAACATTTTTTTATTTTATTAAATTTTTTATTTTGCATGATTTTATTTTATGATTAGACATTAGGTAGGAAGCATCTAAATAGTGTTGCTTCACAAGATTCTGGGTTTACATCACAAGATACTTTATTTTATAATAACACTACAGTTCCTGCCGAGTATTCTCAGGTTAGTGGCAAGATGTCCTGTCTTGCAAATTGATTTCGAATTTAAGAAAGTTGTATAAAATTATGTATTTTCAACTGATTTTTTATTTAAAAAATCGCAATAGAAGGAAAATTACTGATAAATTTTTGAGATGAATGGATGAAAAATAGGGGGAAGAATTTTTTAAACAAATAAGCCAGTTAAATTAATTTTAGTAATTTAGTTTGTTTTTTTACTGAGTTTTTTTCATGTGGTATATTAATTTTGAACCCAGTCAAGTGATATGGATGACTCCTGAGCTGGCATAATTCTCCAAACTTCTGCATTATGCTACTGTTAGGACTTTGAGCTTGACATTCTTAATATTCATCAGCCCTTTCACATGGGGCTTGTTACATCTCACCAAGATTTGAACCTATAACTTGACAGAAATAATGCTGGCCAAGAGTTCTTAGCCATGACCACTCGGCTACTGCAGCCACATTCATTCCAAGATAAAATATAGATTGACTTTAAATTTCTCCATGCATGGAATTTATTAAAATAGGCTTAACGTATCAGTTTTCAGAAGTACTTCCTGATATTGTATAAAATGCTTGTTGTAAAAATCAAAATAAATATTTTTCTTTTCAAATACATTCTTTATTCAAATGCATAAAATTTAAAAAGAACAAAGTTATATATTTTTCACTTACAGATGCAATAAGAAGGTTTATGAATTAATAATTATACACTTCTAATGAATTTCATGCAAAAGTAATTCGAAATAATTATTTAATTTATTTAGAGCAGTGATACTCAACTTGCTGCCCACCGGGCTTTTCTAAGTGGCCCACTCAATGCCTATTTCACTAAAAAATTCAATTATTTAAGAACATTGTATTAAAAATGTAGCAGGAATTTCTATCAATCAAGCAATCAGTTCTAACCATTTTGTTGTTGATGTCGTACTGGTATGAATTGGAATTTTTTTAAAAATATATTTGTAACTATAACAGTTATTAATAAATGACTGTGAAGTAGCGATCTGAACTAGAGTAGTGACTATAAACATATAATATTGAATTATATACATATAACACTTATAATATATTATAAACATATAATACTGAATTCAGTCAAAACTCCACTCAACTCTCCTCTTGTGTTTGGTAAATTAATATTTGAACTAAAAATATATTAGATATTGTCAAAAGAAACAATTCAAATTATGAAACGGCACAACAGCTTTATTTGTATGACAGTAGAATGTAAACTTGGAGCTTGATCGCATAAATGAAAGGGAACCAAAACTACCCCATAACAATAAAAAAATGCATAAAACTGAAAAAAGAAATGAAAGTTTGTTTGATAGAGATAAGTACAGTATTAAAAGCTAAAATGATATATTTTTATAAATTTTCCACACTTTAAGTGTCTAGTATTGCCTTAGTCTTATAATGCGTTTTCCATTAATCCTCATGTTGCAGTCCATGTGAAATATCTGCCATATATATACAGCCCAACAGGAAAAAAGGTTGAGTACCCCTGATCTAGAGCATTGAAATTTTCTTGCGAAAAAAAATATTATCCTTTGTGTACTATATTCCTGTATGGTATTCATGATTGAATGTATTATTTTTAAATTCAGCTTATTTTTTTAAATTTCTCTTTCTCTCTCTTTTTTAGCTCTCTACATTTCATGAATCTAGTAGTGCCACCTTTAGTACACCCTCATCACCTGTACCTCCTGTCACTTCAACATGGCCAAGCCTGCAAGAATCAAGTTCACCAGAAAAAGAGTCATCTAATATACTGACTAAATATCAACGTCCACATACAATATCATCTGGTAAGAATCAAATCTGCTTTCACTTGAGAAAGTAAAAGAAATTTAGTATAATGTTCATGCTATATAGATATTTATACAATTTACTTTTTAAGAATAAAAAGATGAAAAAAAAATCAAGATTAAATTTTGATGTGAAATAACACTGACAATTTTTTTTTTATGTAAACTAAATTTAAATATTTTTTAAATATCTTGCTAATATTTTTCTTTTAGTTATGAAGAATTAATGGCTTGTAAATTATTTATAATGATACAAAAAATTTATTTTGATGAATCATAAGACTAACTTGTAAGTATTTTTAAGATTTGTAAATTTCTTTCATATTTATATTTTTTTCTGCTATCCAAATAATAAATCTCTCTATTCCTAATTGATTTAAAAGTAGGATGGATTAATATTCTTATTTTACTTCATATATTTTTCATATTTATAGCTTATGAAAAGTCCAATCACAATCGACCTGCTTTGACAGTGCATACATTTTTACCTCTGGATCAAAGTCCTGAATCTAGAAGTAATTATGGTACAGTTGGAACTTTTAAGTCTTTTGGAAGTAAATTTAAGGACAGGAATTGCAGTAGTCAGCCAGGAACTCCTGTTTATAGCAGACCTTCTTTACCAGAAAGGTAAATATATATTTTAATTAATTATTTTACATCGGTTTTAGGTGTAACATAAAGTTGAAAGAAAAGATGTTACTTCTTTTAAAAAAAATAAATTTTGTCAATATGAACTGAAAATATTTGAAATTGCAGAAGCATGTGACAATTTTTTAATTATTTTGTCCATTCTTTAAGAAGTTTGATTTTTCCTAATTTCTTCCCATTTTCTTTCCCTTATGAATAATTAATTTTGGCTGAAGTATCGCTTTAGAAAGTATTTTTGTATAATGTTTAATATTTTTCTGATGAATGTTTACTTTAAAGTAATGGTAAGTTTTTGATTTTGTTGTTGGTTTTGTAAAAAAAAGAAAAATCGGAAAGAATATTTGATTTTCTACTGTAAATGCATTTAAACATTCATTATAGTAACTCAATCATAAACGAGGTAAACTTTTTTGGTTATTTGTAACTTTCAGTTTAAAGTTGATATTTACTATATAAATAAACCATTTATTTTACCCTCTTCTGTATTGGGCATTAGATTTAAAAATGCAGCTTTAACAAATGAACCAAAGAGAATTTATTTTTTTAATTGTGAGTGGGTTAAACTAAGGAAGGATTAGTTGGATTGAAAATGTTATAATTTCAAAATCTTTAGTTAATGCTTTATTTTTTTAAATTATAGAACTAAGATATTTAGGGTTTAGTTACCTATTTAAAATTTGTTATCATTCTTATGCATGTGTAAATTATTTTTGCAAAGATTGTGTATCTGTTTCATAAGTGAAATAACCTCTTATTATTTAAAATATGTTCATACATGTTACATTTAAGCTCTTATTTTCATAGGAATGAAGGTTACAGACCTAAGCCCTTACTTCCTGAGAAATCAGCTTCTGTGAAAGCAAAGCACGAAAAGTTATATAATGAACCCAATAGAAGTTTGCCTGATTTCAACCAAACTCCACCTGACCAAGGTAGATTTAGCTCTAAAATGTTCAATTCTAGTTATGTGTTTGATAGTGTGTGAAAATTACAGAAAAAAATGCAAAAACTCATTTTATTTTGAATAGGTTAACTAAAATATCAATAAGAGGGATTCAAAAACACATTGATTACTCAATTTCTCATTCCTTATACATAAGTCTTATGGTTCTTTTTTTTTCAGTTGTTCCTCATCCTATTTATGCTAATGCATCAGATCTGGCTTCAAAAAAGTCTCTGAGTGATGAAATCTATTCAGGAAGGCCGGAAACTGTTAATACGGAGGTTAGTGTATATTAGAATCTCATTGTCTTATAGTAACTCTACTCTTTTTTCAAGTTGATCCTTTTTCCGTGAAGCATGTCAAACTTCTTTACATTTGCTTAAATTTATTTTTGGATGCTAATAAGAACAATTTTTTTTTTTTTCTGTTAATTCAATTATCTATTGCAAGCACAGTGGCATAACATACACCCCTGAATTGCAGGAGGGAGGGGGGGGACAAAGCCTGATGTTATGGTTTTTCAATTCTTTGTAAGATTTGTCTCAGGGCTCAAAACCTGACTTTGCCAGGGAGGCCCTGATATTCTCCGTTACACCACTGTACAACCAACAATGTCTCTTAACTTTTTTCATATTGCATTCAAACTCAGTTGCTTCTGGGAACCTTTTCTTGGAGTTGATTGCAATGAGAAATTCATTTCAATATATTATATAAGTGATTTCTTAATATAAATAAATTCCGTACAAAAGATACCATGTTATATAATATGCATTGTTTTCTACCTATTATTGTATGTGAAAAGCTATATCCATCTCTGTTGGTATTTTAAAATTATTTCAGAAATTTTCATTCTGCTTTGTGACATTTTTGAAAATATGGTTCCTTGCTGAATTACAGGTACAGAATCGAAAAGAATTTGCTGCTGTTTTGAATGAGGGCCTTTTAATGCAATCCAAGTGGAGGCATTCAGAGAAGTCATTTTCTGAAAGTGAGTCATCATCACCTGCTATTCCCAAGCATTGTCGTCCAACAGGAGGAAGCAGTGAAACTCTCCCAAGATCTAGAGGTTTGAAAACATACTTGTAAACTTTTTCAATTCCTACTATTAGCTCACTCTCTCTATATATTTATTTATCTTGTTCAAATTTTTATTCATTAATAAAATAATTTCTATTCATCCAATCAAGTTCAAATAAATTTTTTTAAACTTGTAGTGTATGACGATGTTAATACAGTTTTTTCAAATATTAAGTAATTTATTAAATTAATTACTGGTTTTTGACGCCAGCTTAGATTCGTCTCTATTGTTGTAACAATGTAAGTGTTAAAAAAAGACAGAAGTTGGCATCAAAAACATGTTTTTCAGCCAAATCAGGTGTGCATTGTTACAACAATGCAGGAAAATCTTGCTTTCACTCTCTCCCTATATATATATATATATATATAATTCAAATTTTCAATCATGAATAAAATACTTTCTATTAATCCATTCTAAGTAAGAATTGACTTAAAAACACTTTTTTATATTACTTATTTTTTATACTTTTTATTATTTATTATTATTTTTTTTGTTATGTGTGTGTATATATAGCATGTTATGATGCTACTGATTAGGCAGCTTTTAGGGTAACAACTTAATTTATATCCTTTTATAAAAAAAAAAACTTTCTCTTTATAAGATTTTAAAGAATTGTATGATTTGATGAATATATATTTACAAGAAAAGCATTTTGAAAGGATAATAAATCCTTATTTTTCATTTAATTCATCTTGATTAAAATAAAAGTGTTTAAAGTAGTATTTGTAAAAAAATACTTAAAATCATTCTTAAAAAATTATGGCTATTATATGCTGTATGATTAATATTGATTTATTAATGCTAATAATTGTGAATCAGTAAAGATGGGGGGAAAAATCCTAACAGTGACATTATATTTCATGGATTTCAGATAACTGCTTATTCATGCTATTATTTTCTCAAATGCTTATTGTTCAGTATCAGGAAAACCAATGCATATTAATTGAAATGATTTGCTGTCAATGCTACACCTTATTTTGAAGAATATAATTTTGACTAATGGGAAATCACATGTACTTATAAAAAAGGCAATCAATTTGCCACTGATTCAATGTTTATAGAGAGTATTCTTTTACAAGAAAATTTAACTGTTAAATTCTTGTTTTGTATATGAGGCTAACTGCATGAAAAACTTCAGAGCCATTTAAAATTGTTCCTATTATTTTTATTTTAGCCATATATTTTTATTTCTTTATCACTTCAATTTTTATTTTATATTTTATGCCATTAATTCTGTTTATATAATTTAAATGTGGAATTTATTTTATGTTTCCTTTTCTTTTTGTATTTTTTGGAACTGTTTCTTTTATTTTCATTAATTCACTATCAGCACTTAAAGTTATTTTATTTTATTGCATGTTGTACTCGTATGTTTTTGCATGCTGTTTTATTTTATGTATATTTCCACTGAAGGGAGTTTAACAGAAGAACAGTTTTTAGAATGGCAAATTGAAAGTCTTTCCAATGACATTAGCATGCTTAGCCAACAAAATAACCAACGGAGACCTATGTCAATCGCAGGTTAGTTGTACTACAGTTTGTGCAAAGTTTGATAACTGTGAGTAAATACATTTAAAAATTTGATTGTTG
The DNA here is from genome assembly GCA_019973935.1 of Trichonephila clavipes. Taxonomy (NCBI): domain Eukaryota; kingdom Metazoa; phylum Arthropoda; class Arachnida; order Araneae; family Nephilidae; genus Trichonephila; species Trichonephila clavipes. Next base: position 170,324 of record BMAU01021254.1, on the reverse strand, counting down.
TTTTACAAGGATAAGAAACCTTAAGATGTTTTTATAAGTAATACATGTTATAAAATTGTCGTAATTTGATGTTTTCTAAATTAAACTTGCAAAATGATTTTAAAACAAACTGAAAGGAAGAATTGCAATTCTTTTTTAATTTAAAAATTAGCATTATATTAAATCAAAATGATGGGAAATAATTCATTCAGTATTATAGAGTTTTAGATGTTAACTTTAAATAAGAAATATGGTTATTAGAGATCTGTTTTTTTAAATTAAATTTTCATTTTTACATTTTCAGTCTACAATACTTTATATTATTGAAAGGTGCAAAGAGTTTCAAACTTTTAAGGTTAAAAGTTGATTTGGAAGATCTCCAAAGTTAAACTGCATACATAAAAAAATATGCACGATTACAGATGATTTTCTAACATACGTACCACTAGCAGTTAGTTTAAAGACTGATTATAATAGTAAATTGTCTTCTCAGATGGTAAAAAATGTAATTGAAATATCAAGGTACAGTTTATGTGTGACTCATAAAAAGACATTTGTTAATCTGTGTAACAGAAAAGGTGTCTTGTGTTTGCAAAAAAAAAAAAAAACATGTAAATGAACCTTTGTTTTTCTATGAATCTGACCTCTTTAGAGATGAATCAAAATATAATTCTCAGTTTGTTATGTTATGAACAAGATAAAATACCAAATCAACTGAACTAATAATTTATGTTGAACTGTCAAACATAGTGGCTGTGGTTTAATGACTTTCTGGGGTTATGAGTGCTGCAGAAATTTAATGTTTACATTTCACAATTTAAGAGTTGTACATGTACTTTAAAATTTTGAAACAAAATGTTTTTAATACAGAAAAATTGTTAATTTGAATTAGAACAATGTATTATTATAGATGCTGTCTTGTCCAAGTTCTGATGAGAAATCAAATGGCATTGAAGGCGCCCAAAAATACCCTTGCAATGTCAAAGACCTTTGGTGAATAAAGCAGTTGATAGTACAGAGGGTTTAGTTCTGTGTTGTACAGTTTAGCTTATATAGAAGAACAATTAGAAATATGACTATGAGAAAGTTGAATGTTGGGATAGTGAGGACAAATATTGTAACTTCTTTGGCCATCAGGGGATATTTTCATCCCTTTAAAGTGTCCTGTACATATTCTGGCTATGGTAGATGAAATTATGCAGTTACAATTAAGTTCTGGAATGAAGTACTTCTTAAATAGGATTGGAGATGAGTTTACATCTAGCTATTGCATCAGCATGGGTAAAGGTAAGGCTACTGGAAAATTGAAGGGAATTTCAGGCCTCCTTGGCAGGGTTATCAGCCTGCTCATTGCCGAAGATGTCTAAGTCAGTCGGTATCCATTGCAAAGTGCAGATTCTTTTGACTGTACCTACTTTGTTTATAAGGGCAATTATATCCTGGGTCAGTTTAGAGTTAACTTTCTGGATCGTCTGGAATGCAGATCTATTAGAAAAATAAGAACCGAACAATGATCCTAATCACTTTTCAAAGAATGCTGTCTCTATCATATTCCTGTGCAGCTTCATAGCCCACCATGCTCTTCCAATTTGAATTCCATGGTGTATTTATGCGAAGAAATTGATAGTGAATTAAAAAGATATGACTGAAAGAACAAAGTTAAACTGGAAAATACTATTGAGGACATTTGGAATAAATTTTTACCTGAAAAAACTAGTGATAGTCATGCTGCTATTTTTGAGAGGTTAGGAAAGCTAAAAGAACTTACCAATCATGAAATATAATCTAATAAACATGACAAAGGCATTGTATTATATACTGTTTAATATTGCATACACATTTTGTTGTATGTGACTCATTTATAGTATTTTTTATTACTTTAAATTTAAAATATTTTTTCTGTATAATAGTTATATAGAAAATATATTTTATAAGCAAATAATTTTGGGTGTTTAAACATTTATGATCACAACTCCATATATAGATACTTTTTTTTATCTACTATATAAATGAACTTTCATTATATTTGTTGAAAAATAGGGAACATGTAATGAGAGTTTCTATTTCCTTTTAATTGTTTTCTAATTGCATCACTGAAATTCCTCTACTACCTTAGGTCTGTCTACTGGCTTTTTGCTTCCTCGCAAAGCAAATACTTTGCAACGTGTTGGTTCATCTGTTGGTCCCAAGCCACCCACACCAGTTCGAAGATCATCCTCCATTACAACATCAACATCTCAAGGAAAGATCTCTGATGTAAGTACTTTAAGTCGACATGATAGTAATCAGCAGTCCATGAATGCTGGTGCTGGTGAAACAAGGTATTCTCCTATTCTGAGGGAATTTAAGAGAAGTCATTCAACTTTATCTTCTCCTCAGGAAAAGTTTGGACATTCCTTAAGGCACGTAGAAATAAATAATTTTTCGGAAAAAAATAGTAATTTATCTTTGAATAAGGAATCATCCAATTCTGAGAATAATATAGTTACCGATGTGTCAGACAGCAGGGCTCGTCTGATACAGGATTTGAACTCTGCCCTTTCCCAACAGCGGAAACATACCCTGAAGAAGCAATCAAGCCAAGGTGACCCTCCTATTGTTCCTCCTCGGAATACTTCAAAGCAAGATCTAAAGGATCTCAAGGCAAACAATCAGTTTGCAGCTGCCGACAATGCCTTATATGGTCACTGTGCTAGAAAAGAAAAAACTCATACTTTTAGCGCCAAACCTGTTCATTCACAAGATCTTCAGAAACAATTTCATCAGAAGCCACGTCTAAAAGAGTGCTTATCGCAGGGAGACCTTTTCCACTGTTCGAAAGATTGGGATCAACCATTTAAGCAGAAAAATGGCAATGATTTAGCTGATAATGATAGACTCTTAAAGCGATCATTTGTTGCTGCTTTAAATGCCAGATTGGCTGAACATCAGAGAATAGAATCAGAGGAAGATGATAAGCCACATATTGCTCCATGGTTGAAAAATGATAAGACTTATTTGCATTGGAATTCTGGATTCCATCGTTTGAGTCCTCAAGTATCATTAATGGACCAGATAAAACAAGGTACTAGGCTTCGGAGGGTAATATCTAATGATCGCTCTTCTCCCCGGTTTGCGTGACGGTTGTACGTGGTTTTCATTTGCCACATGTAGTCAGTAGTCAACTGGAATAGACAAAAGTGTTGCAATTTGTTAAATTTGTAACAGTTTTGGTGTGTGAAATGCATGTTTTCTGTTTTGTTTCTAGATATGCTTCCCTCCCACCTATTTTTTGTTGTAAAATACTTTAGAGAAAAGTTTCCATCAAAGTGATCTAATGAATTCATCATCATTGTCATCACCAATCATCCAGTGTAAATTAAACGCATCATTTTGCTCTCTTTTTACTATAGTAATTCTGTAGAATAGAATAAGTTTTATTACTTTTTTGTTAAAACAATCAATATTTATCCCAGCTCTGTATGCTTAATTTTAAGAATTTTTTTTAATTACTGTTGATTTTTTACTCATCAGAATATATTTTTAAAGAGATAAACAAATATTTACTTTTAAAGATTTCTTAATTTTAATCTTTCTTATTATGTTTTGAAATCTATAAGTGAAAAAAGGCATGACACCTGTTATAGTTATTCAGATAAATAAATTAATAAGTTTAAAAATACACAATTCAACTACACTTTTCCTAATACTGTGTTGCATGATTTGAATTTGTGATACTTTAGCTTTTTACTTATTCCTTTGTTATTTATTTGACACATTCTATTTATTTATTAATTGATATCTTTTGAAATTCCATGCTGGGATTAAAGATAAAAGGATTGTGACTTTTATATATATATATGTTATTTTATGATGTAACCAATTGTTATAGTTTTTAGCATATTTTGTTGACTAAAATATATTTATTTACTAAAATATTTATGGTTTGTGTGCTTTCTTTTTAGCTTTAATTTTAAAGTAGAATTATTTATTTATACATATATTTTATATTGGATATGTAGGTATTATTTTTAATGAATAATTATATTTATATTTATTTTAAGATGCTTTTTAAATTGAAAACTGTAATGAATTTATATTTCAACCAAATGAGATTTTATAACAAGTATTAAAAATTGAAAAGAAAGTTTGATACTTACGTACTATTGCAACCATGCCAAGTTTCAAGATAACTCACCAATCTGGCACATATCATTGGCAACCATGTGCTTTGTTTCATATTTCATCTCTTGCTGCCATTCTAAGCCTCATTGTTTGTTCATATGGCAAGCTTGAATACTAAAATGCGAATCTGGGATTTATCAGATTCTTAAATGATAAAATTAATAATAATAATATAATTATATATAATAATTAAGCTCAGTGGTAGTTACTCACACTTCCACACCACAGGTCTGGGGCTCAAGTCCTGAGCTGGGCTAGGTCAACTCAGCCTTTCATCCCTTCAGTGGGTGGATAAATGAGTACCAAGTTTGCTTGGGAAATAAACACTGAGTGTTTAGCATCAGACTAACTACCTAACCAGAGTATCTGCTCATGCACCTCAATGCCCAAGGTCCCATAAACTGATATGGGCACAGTAGGCCTTGGTCTTTACGGGCTGATGCACCACTGAGTTTAGTTTATATATAATTATTATTAATACTATATAACTCTATATATAGCATAATAAAAATAGTAAAATAAAAACTAAATTAAATAATAAAACTTAGTTATTTTTTTTTATTATTATTTATTTACAATTACTTATTATTTTTCACATACTATTTTTTGACCACACACTCCATTTTCCCTTCAGTGTATTCTGGTTTTAGAAATTGCCAATATGGTTGTGATAGTACGCAAATACTAAAAGTTTTACTAAAATAAAATATTTCACAAAAAAAAAAGAGAATTAACATAATTTTTATTTATTTTATGAAGAGTTGCTTCAATTCTTATTTATTTGTGATAATGAATTCAGAATGTACATAAAAGTTTCTATGAGTTCAGTTTTCTAGTGTTGACTGTGTGTGTCACTGAAAACCACCGTGACTGGTCTTTGTAAATTTGTATTGACTGTAATGTCTTTTGTATTTTAAAAATTTGTATTTAACTATGATGTCTTTTGTATTTTAAAAATTTATATTAACTCTAACGTCTTTTGTAATTTTAATACAAGTTTGTGTGTGAGTAGTTTTTTACTTAATTATACTGTTTCTAAATTTGTATATTTAATCATAATGGATTTTTCTGAGAAATTTTGTGCAATTTTACTCCTCGAAGGTTTTTTGAAGTTTGTACAAGCAAAGTTTGTTACTGATTTTTAATAATACATTATTATTTTTATAGGAAAAAAATGTTATACTTGAATGATTGGTAGTGTTTTTTTAATTGTAACTTTAATGTACTTTTTAAGTATTACATTATAATTTTAAGAAATGACGTTATTTTTTTATGATCTGTGTTAAGCTTATACTAACGGTAAATTTTAATATTCTTACACATTTATAATTTTTTAAAGCATTATCTTTTAAAGCACTAGGATTACGTTCTTATTCCAAAGTCTACCTTTGATAAAGAATAAATTATTTATATACACATATGTAGTTAACACAATTAAATTTTAAAACATATATATTTTTGAATTTTTAACTTTATTTACGTATGTGTTTTAATACTAAAGGTACCAGTACTTAAATTACACATTTTATACTGTACCATGTCAAGTAACCAGTTTGAAAAAAGAAAAATATCTGAAGAAAAATTGTTAAAACGTATTTAATTTCTTTAAAGAAATTAGAACCTTGTTTCCTATTTTGATACATTAAGTACTAAAATTTATTTGTGATGATAATATTTTAAGAAATCAATATTCTTTCTTGGCAATTTAAATATCCATCATTTTGTCACTGTTCTTTATTTCTGTGTTTATTAGTTCATTAATTGTTTAATAATCAATAGATACATTTATTTTTTTAGGTAAAAAAATTGTTAATTATTTTTCATTCCACTTCTCGAGTCAAAAGGTTTTTCTTCGCAAAATTAGCATAATGCTCTTTTTAAAAAATGTACAATGAGTACTCAATTCAATTAATGCAAGTAGGAAATAAACAATCTTCAGAACAATCTAAACTTTTATTTTTGGTACTTTGTTTACAAATTATAGTCAAAATAACATTTTTTTTAAAAAAGAAAAACATTTACTGAGTTTCAGTGTAAAATTAAATGTGTTAGCATGTTTTTATAATCTTATGAAATGCTATTTTTTTGTACTAGTGATTTTGATTAAATATTAATTGTAAATAATTAAAATATGGGATTTCTTTTCATAATACTTAATAAACTTTTAGTTGTTCTTTTATTAGTGCTTAATTTTAGAAGTTGAACACATTTAACTTGATTGTAAATAGCAAATTCAATTTAAATACAAGTTGTCTTTTCTTACTCATAATTACCTTGATAACATATACTGAAAATTTTGATTTCTCATGTTTTTTACTGACTTTTGCATATCATAATAATACAGTTAGTTCACTTGCTGTATTATTTTTGTAACAAGGTTTTTGAAATTTCTAATGATATGTAATCGTCCAGCGTGTATGCTGAATTATAGAATAGTTTTGTCAAATATTTTAGCTTAGCTTTAGTATAGTTCTTGTGTGATATTTCTAGTAGCCATAAAAAAAAATTTAGTAGATTTAGAATAGCCATGGATGTGTATTAGGAAAACAAAAGGTGTGTTTCTATGCTGATAATGTGTATGGCTTATTTACAGCCAAATTAAATTATGCCGCATTGTATACTTTGTAAAAAGGTAATTTTTCTTTTTTAAGAATCAAATTTACTTTTATATGCATCAAAAATTTTATGAAATTACATTGCTTTCGGTTTTTTTAATTCTTTGTCAATAACTTACTATAACAGAATGATTTAATAATTTTTCTAAATATTTTTACAAAAATGGGAAATTATATATTTTTTATTTATGTATTTTCATTTAGAAATTGGACTATCAATACAAATCTGTTTTAAAAATATTAAAAAATCACAATGACAGTTGATGAGAAACTGTTAGCCTGAATCCCTAATTTAGGTGCAATTTTTTTACAAACCAAGGAATTTGAGGAGATTTGCATATTATCGACATTGCATACAAAGAAAATTTATAAACATGTATTAAAAATACAATTTGCATTCAATTTTTCTTCATAGTTATTCTTCTCATAACATTGCAAGTTTAATTTTTGAATAATTTCTATTGAGTCCACAATTTATCTGTTTTAATTTTATTAGTGATTAACTGAACTTATATCAAGGTCTCCTATAAAATAGGAATTTAAAAAAGTTTGAATAATTGTCATTTGGGATATTGTTGTTTTTATGTTTTTCTTTTATTTTTCCTTAACTAAAAGGATGATATTTTAGATTATGTATATGAGCTTCATTACTTTGTTTTATTTTGCTCTTCACTGCTATGCCTTTTTATCTTGAAAGTAGCCACAACTTTTTCTTTTTCATGCTCTATTAGTCACTGGTTTGATAAAATAATATAACTATTGTATAGAATAATTTCATATACAAAAGTAAAATAAGTATTAAAATTTTCTATCAAAAAGCAAATTTTGTGCTTTAAAAATACTTATAAAGGCAGACATGTTCTGGTGCTACTTGTGAGTGCTAGAGTACCTCCTATGAATAAAATGGCTAATTGTACATTTTAAAAAATTTGTTACATTCCATGCAATACAAAATTTGTTCTGGTGCTAATAACATTTTGGATAGGGGGATGTCTTTAAACGTGAGTAATTGCAGCCATAAATAATTGAAATTGTATTTATGAGCCATTTTTTATTGATATTTCAGCTTTAAGATGTCCGTGTGGTGACCATATGGTACAATTTATCTTATTCATAATGAAAGGTTGTGAGATTTCGTTATTTTATGTGATTGATTGTTTATCAATGTTGTACTTTAAAGCTACTCATGGACTATTGGCAAAGACCTCATAAGTTTGAACAGCGTTTAAATGACGAGGACAACAACTGAGCTGACATCCATTTAACACGAGGACTTTCGATTATGGCAGATTTAATGTGACTTAATTATATTCTGAAGTAAAATATTACTGTGCTTATATTCCATCCTTAGATAAATGGTTGTGATGTATACTACATTTTAATGAATTAAAACATTTTTTCTCAAAAGAATATAATGCAAACACACACACTTGAGTTATGTTACCAAAAACAAAATACTTTCTATTTGTGGGGTTCTTTAGTGTAAGACATCATTAACAACTGTGAGTATTATGATTATTAATATTTTAAAATCAGCGCTTGGTTTTGTATGAACATAAAGAAAATAACAATTTTGAAAAGTATTTTCAAAAAATAATGATTTCAAGTTGATTTTAGTTATTAGCAATACATAAAGAATTAAAGATTTAAATTATCTATAACATTTTGTTAAGAATGCTAATTATTATTACTGAATTATTATAGACAGTTTATGTAGCAAACTTAAATGTAAAACTTTGGTTAATAGTATGATAAATCGTATTTTTAAATGCATTTTCTAATTATCAATAATCATGTTTAGGTGTGGTTTTCTTGCATATACCTGGCTGTTTCTTTATTTAAAAAATATAATCATTTGAACTTAAGTTAAAAATGGATATTAAATAAAGTTATAAATTGTGGGATTGCTGTTGGAAATTCTAAAACCCATTTTACATATTATTTTTTGGAGTTATTTAAAATATATGTTTGTAACTTTTTTATGAACTTTTCTTTTTATATTTAGTTGAATTTTAATCGATCACCATTTATTATTGAAAACAGTTTATTAATAGTGTTTGGAATTAATGGATTTAACATATCTTTAAAAAATGCTATATATTATTTTACATATACTTTTCAATGCAACAAATTAAAAATCCTCTATCATGGGCGATAATAATATTGGATATACTGAATGGAGTATTTAATTAAATATGAAAATAAGTTTTGGATTATTTCATGGATTATCTTAATTACTGGGTTGGTTAAAAAAATGGATACTTCAACTCTAGTAAAGTTCTTTTGCATAGTAATGATTAAATTACAATGAAACAACGAAGATTGATATTTGTAATGGTGCCAGTCTGTGAATAATTATGTTTTTTATCAGTTTTTATAAAACATTTTTAATATAAAAATTTTTAAACAATTTTTTTACTGTAATGAAGTGTATTTTTTTATATAATTGATTTTTTATGAACCAAGGATTTTTCAAAATAAGACTTTTTGTAAATGGTTCCTTCCTTAACTACAATGAACTTCCCTGTGAATCACTTATTTGTGCAAATGTTTATATGAAATACATGTACTGTTTCAGATTGCCTTCGTATTCTTGCTCACTATTTATTCTATACATTGAATTTGTATTATTTATTAGAATTTTTACATTTTAGATGCACTTTTCAACTGTTAATAAAATTGTGAATTTGTTTGATGAAAAATAAAGGCGCTAGCTTTGAAAACTGACTATTGTTAATTCATTTTATATATAAAAAATCATAATCAATTTTTAAAAGTATTCAATACTAATTTAATTCAGATTTGAATTGCTTTTAATAACAAAATTTTATCCATATTCACTATGAAATAGATTCAAATTTGAGGAATAATTTAGGCATGAGATTGCTTAAATTTTAATAATACGAAGGGGAGGAGGGAGAATTACCTTTAAGCAACATTAAGTAGGAAGAGCCAAATCGCACTGTACCTGCATGGTGCTCAAAGCTACTGCTAACGACAGGTGTACATCTAGCTCTTTACCGCGATGAATTTCGTGGTCTTCAATCTGACAACAGTAGACAGATGACAAAAGTAATAACTACTTATTGATTGTGTGTTATTGTCATATAAATGTTATACAATTTCAGAGTATTATAATTTTCTATTTAAATTAATTCTTAGGAAAAGTTATATTAATTATATGGCATTGTATATAAACAGATTAAAGTCTTAGCACAATGTAGACCTGCTAGTAGTAGCTTAGCTAATTTGTTTTTACATTTCTATAAAAAAATATTAATAATAAATTTTATACACATTTATGATGTAATTATTTTTGATAAAAATATTGAGAGTTTATAACTAAGATTATTTTCTATCCTACTTAAATTTTATCAAAATTAACAATGTTCAACTTACAATAGAATATCGAGATACTCCTATACATTCGAATCATAAATTAAATAGCAATATTTTTTTATGAAAGATGCTTTTCATTTTAGCAATATTAAAGTTCCATTCTGGAACAGTAATATTCATATATTGACATATAGGAATATAGTACTTTACTATTTGCAGCTTAACTAGTTAATCATGATAAAATTAAAACTTCTGGAAAATTCATAAGATATTTCTTAGAACATAAATATTTAAAATAGATCACACGCAAAAAAAAGACTTGCAACTCGACCTTCTTGGAGGAGATTTTGAGAAGAATGAATGTGTGAATACAATAAATTATGTAAAACAGAATTGCTGGAAATGTAATGCAGTTAGAAAATGAAGAAAAAAATTTAAAAAAAACACTGATTCTTCTCTCTAAAGGCGTATCTTGGTTGCCCGTTTCTCAACTAACTAAAAGAGGCTGCAATGGTCTTGAATCTGTACACTGTAAAAATAGTATTTTAAGCAAAGTACTATTTTTTTTTATTTGTTCATAAATTGAATCTCAAAAATGATAAGTTGATTGTACGTTGGAATGACTACTTCGTTTTCCTCTTTTGACAGCAAATCTGTAACTCCATTATCATATTCCAAAGTGTGAAGTATCTACTAAAAGGAGAATCATATCTTTTGTATGCAAAATCAAAAGGGACAGATTTACAGTCGGTCCTAGAAAAAGCCATTTACACTATTAATAAACAAATTAATGTAAGTTCAATCGATAAACATCAATTAGTAAAATTTATCCAATTATTAATGGAACATATACATTATGAAATTATATGTATAGTTTTTTTTTATCATTAAATAAAATTTTATTATTTACTATCTACATGTAGTTTTGTTTTATTATTTTTTTCAATATCACATTGATATCGTGTAAAATATTATCATAAGTTAAAAGTTGGGGTCTCCCATAATAAAACTTCGTTAGTGATATGCTAATTAGTTACAACTACTTAATCTGCAGTAGTTATTATTCAATACTTCATAATAAAAACGTAAATGCTGAGCTGATTTTTTTTCATATTGTATTAACTAATCTAGACATATTCCCAAGCAATGGGCTAAAAGTATTACGGTAACATTATAAATGCAATCACATGTTCTCCATTGCATTAAAAAAGTCAGTAGACTTGTAGTTTTCAATTTACTTGAGATAAAATTTGACAATTGGGTTAAGATGTTCAAGTATTAAGATCCTTCAAACAGTTTCTCAAAATTAAGAAGAAAATTCATATTTTTTCGTGTACTTTAAAATCAAGAGGATTTTGTTTACCTATGTGCATTATTATTGATAACAAATATGTATTTTTTTAAAAGAAAAATTTTTTACAGAAAGAAAAAGTTGGCAATTGTGAAGCGCATGGACTGATTGGCAGGAAAAACACGTGATTGTAGTTATTCTTATGACTATGACGTCACATGAATGTACGAATTGATTGGCTGGAAACACATGATTGCAGTTATGTGACTATCACCAGGGACCCCTTAAGGCACTTAGAGGCCCTGGGCCCCGATGCAAAAGTGGGCCTACCTGAGATCTTTAAAAGTAGACAGTATATGACATGTATTGTCAAATACTCCTTCAAACGGCAATTTGAAATAAATAAATGTGTACGACTTACAATTTCAAAAACCTAGGTTCGACCGATGGCCGTATTTCGACTAAATGAGTTGAGAGATTACTTATGGTATTAAGCCTGGACCTAGACATAGACAGCAGTCATCACATAATAATACTGTCAGTTCATGGCATACGAAGCGCCATTTGTGTAATTAAGAGAATTGAGTTGTTATTCTGTTTTAGAAACGAATGTGTGTGAACAGTGGTTGCAAAAATAAAGTGTTATTGTGCTAGAAACTCATGAGGCCACTGCTTAAATGTTGGAGTTATCGACAAATACAGTCTTACCACTTTTTCAGTTGATATATGGTTTGAAACTCCCTGTTTATCGGGGAATATGTACGGGAATAATATTTGACCATTAAAGCTATCCGAATCACATGATCTTATTATGGTTGTTTTCGGTAAATGTTAAAGAATAGAACCCAAATTTGGAACATTTTTTCAGATGTAAAAGAAAAGAAAAATTAATATATTCTGGCTTCACTATCCTTTAGAGAGCATTTTTTTATCATACTTCCCATTTTTAACCGAGTTGATTCATTTTTTCTGGTATAAAATGTGTTTCGCATTTTTAATCTTATACCGTAATGTTAAATGGGCTTTGCCTTCACGTATTAAAACAAAAAAAGAAAGTATTCACGGAATATTTTGAAATTTTTAAAAACACTATATTGTTAAAAGAGGTACGAGTTATAATATTGCAAATTTCCATGGAAATTGGGTTATTTTTCTGTCTGAAAATGGGCTTCGCGTTTAGTTAGAGCTCTCGTACTTTTACCGAAGACAGCCTTAAGACAGAATCAAGTGCAACGCCCTGAACCTGGGTCCAGTTAGCCCATGCCTTAAGGCCTCCCTGACCATGACGTCACTTGAATTAACCCTTTAGTTAATCTAAAAGGCTGAAGAGCAATAGAGATATGCATTGCTATCAGTCTTAGAAGTTTTAAACTTAGCATGTGGAATATTTAAACATCTATAAAAGGAAACTGGAGTATGTGAACTCCTGAGGTGATAAGGCATGCTACCAAACAGAATAACAAAGGCCTTCGAACAGTGAACATCTCCAGTCCTTTCGGCCTTAGATATTTACAGTCTTCGGGAATCCCCTGATGTCGCTTATCGATGAGATCATCACTTGAAGAATTAGAAAGTTTCAACAACTTTTCCCTGGTGCTATTCCACTTTCGTTGAACTCCTTCTGCCATAAACACTATGCCAATAGTCAATCCTACGCTAATTACAAAATCAAACAAATGCACATAAACAGAATTCAGTTTGCTGTGTTCCATCGCATACAATGAAACAAACAGAATCCTTGTGAAGCTTGAAGCTGCGTAGAAGTAAGCAAAACACACGTAAAATGAAAAAATACTCTCCACATCTTCTATAATCCGAAGACCTTTTTCACTTACTTGTTGATTATGAATCTCCCAAATGTCTTCATTGTTCAGACATTGAGTAAAAGCGTAACAATACAAGATATAGAACAATATAATGGCGTACGGTAAAACCGTATCGGAGTATATATCGGCGAATTCATACAGTAAGTAACTAATAAATCTGTTACCAACCATTAAAGGCAGCGACAGAATGAGACAGGTATGCATTTTGTCGGGGTAGTAAAAATTTCGCAACGTTCTAATTGTTATCTGTAGAGACATAAGAAAAACTATACTAGTGGTAAGAAATTCGGATAGCAATAAAATTTGCTTGGAATCATGATGGTAATTTAGTTTTTCCTTAAGAAAGTCAAGTCTTTTGATCAAATATAGAACGTTCTTCATTTGCTTTCTTATTAACCACCACAACACTAAAGCACCTATTTTTGATAACATTGGAATTATAACGCTAAGATGGTTTCCACAAATTTGACTCATAGGTTTGAAGGATATAAATCCAAGACACATAAGATGAAAGAAAATTGACATAACAAGTCTACATATCGCACTTCGTTTCGGCGAATACAGACCACTTGTAAAGTAAAGGAACAAAATTGGATTCATAATATTTTTAGTTTTTATGGCAATTTCTGTATTTTTCTTCATTGGTATTTTAACGGGAGCGTTATTCGTCGTCGGCATGTTTTAATTTAATTCTATCCAAAATTACTTAAAAAAAATATAGTGCTCTTTTGGCTTCGCGAATGCAAATCTTCCAATCGAAATAATTGTCTGTATTCCCGCTTCTACGTGAAATAAGTATTCCATAAAATGTTTTGAAGTACTGTTTCCACAACAAAAGAAAGTTAAATGTCAGAGCTGTATATTTTATGCAGAAACTAAATCAATTATTTTATAGCTTTTGAAAAATTTTGATTCTAAACGCAATTTCTTTTTTCTGTTGTCAAATCATCAAGTCTTTCTTTTTTTCAGAAGTCAATAAATAATCTGTGGGGATTCATTAAATTTTCTATTATATCTCATTTATAGAACGCATTATGCAGTCAAATATTGGTGCTCAGTTGTCTAATAAATTTTTGGATTTTCATTAAAGTCGGTTATTTTATAGTCAAATAAAAGAAAATTTTAAGATCAATCATAACTTCATAAAAAAAGAATTGTGAGCTTTATGAATAAATAAAGAGTTATTTCACGAATCTTTTGTGCGTAACAGCATCAGAAAGCTCAAGTAAAATAACATATAACATTTTATTGTTATTGATATTACAGAAAAAAGCGTAATGTAATATTTCTCTTTCATTTCACACACACAATCAAAAACTACTTATATTTATTTTATTCATTCATTACAAAAATATTTTGCGCCATTGAAATATTTTGAATAGAAAAAGATAAATGCACTATTTTGGTTTGATATGTGAAATCTCACCAAGTACTCACCTTAGGTGATGATAATCACAAACAAAACCTAATTAGCAGTTGCTGGTATATTTTTACAGAATTACTACTAGACACTCCACGAAAAATGATTGCTTTGTTGAATTTTCATATGTATTTGCTAAAAATATTAGGCATTTCATAGCTTGCGCCGATAAGTACAAATATATCTATATGTAAGTAAATAAAAAATTTCAGTACATGTATTATATAAAGACCTGTCTTCGAAAATTGGCTCGTGATTTCAGCTAAACTTCCAACCAATCAAATACAATTTTGGAATACGTTATCGGCGAATAATTTCATAGCTTGGCGACATTTTTCTCATTGGTCAATGGAATTTTACACTTACACCACATTTTTCTTACAAAATTTAAAATTCAGTTCTGCATTTTCATAAACGGCATTTCTTAAATTTCAGAATGATCTTGAGATATGAAATTTTGGAATTAAAATGTAAATCTTGTAATTAATTAATGATTTAATTTTTTAAATTGAGCAATATTGGAAACAAAATTTATTGTACATCACTAATATGCCAAACGTGTATTTTCAAATCAAGCTTTAATTGATAAAATAAAGCAACTACACAGTAAAAAAACATTTGACTGTACATTTAAAAGACTAAATTGGATTTATTTTTTTGCGCTTTTCCCGAGATTGATGAACGCGCTAATTGTGGTAACTGAGCTGATTTCGGAACTGTGAAGCAGAGATCGTATCCGCACATTTTCGCGCATGCCCAGTACGTTTTTGAGACAAAATTTTGAATTTTGTGGTTGCCAACATTATTATTTTCTTATTATTTCTTTGTTAATTTATTCTTATTTTTTGTAATTTTATTCTTTTCAGTAATTTTATTTTTTAATTTGTTATTTATTATTTATTGTAAAATAAATTATTTTTTATTATTATTGTATAGTATATCAAAATTAATTTTTTATTGGTTTTTCGATTTTTTTACAAACTTAAACAATTCCATATTTTGCGTTGTCGTTCGTCGTTTCGTCACATTTCTGCGTCTACTTTTTTGTGGAATATTTGACAGATCGTTTTTTAGCTTCGTTCTTCGGATATGGATACGTTTTTTCAAGGTAAATATCTTTTTCTTCACATGAATCTTTACACATACTCACAATGCTTACTAATGATATTAGTATTATTGCAATTGTGAATGAATGTATGTTCACAAGTTTGCTAAGTATTCTGAAAGTTTTTTCGCTACGTTTCCTATATTAGGAAAGAAAGCTGTATTAAAATGGTACATGAAAGACGCTTTAATTGAATCTTCGTATACGTGTCCAAACTGTGGGAAAAGCATGAACTTCAGTAAAAAGGAAGGGTAAAAAAGTGGTAAATAATAAGGGTTTTCAAAATAGTGTATTATAATTTTTCAGGTTTAATTAATTAATGAATTTTAATTAATTAACTAAAATTAATTTTTAATTAATTTTTAAATTACTTTTTTATTAACAATCTTAAGTTTTTAAGAGTATTTTTAATTTCGCAATAATTTTTAGTTCTAAAGGTTTTTAAAATGTTTTTTGTGATTATATCCTTTTTTCACCATCTTGAATTTCTCGCTTTTGCATTTCGTCTTCTAGAGGGTTGCTACTCCGAAGGACAACACATGAGATCACGCCAAGTTTTCGATTTTTTAAAATCGTGCCAACCAGTGGTCCATTTTGCAATTTCACTACCTAAAATAGCCTAAAATCCTTTCTAATATGCAGGAACGCACTTTTTCCGAGATTGATAATTACTCTAATTATGGTAATCGAACCGATTTCTGATCTGGGAAAGAAAGATCGTATCGGGTTGCAACTCCGGAGGACATCACGTAAGAGCACGCCAAAGTGGCGATTTTTTAAAAACACTCCTAACAGTCGGCCATTCTCGACCTTTCGCAAATCCAATATATGAAGTTGAAAATTTGAGGGCGTACTAATTTTTGCCATCGTCAATGCCTGCTTTCACCAGTAGTTACCTCAATTTTCAAAAATGAAAATTTAGTTCTTATTGAACTAAAGTACAATTCACATAAAAATCACTTACCTTTTTGTTTATCGATTATTAATTACCATAATTTACAAATAAGCAAGCAGTATATAAGAATGCATCTGTGGGTTTTGATGCTGACACTATTTCAAAGAAACCATAAATAATTAGAAGTACATAAATAATTAGACGAGAAAACTCATAATCAAACCCACCAAAATGTGAACACTTTTTTTTATGAAGTCCATATGGGTAGAGTTAAAATCCGGCAGAAAAATAGCATGCGATATATATTCGTACGTATGGTATGCATTGATGAATTCTTATCGGAAAACACATAAAGGATGCTTTCTTTATTGTGGTAGATAATTTTTTTTCTGTCAAACACTACAAAATGTCTCTAGGTTCTATAAGGTGATCTATTGTTCTTGATTCTGGCTTCAAGAAAGAAAAAAAAAACAGAAAATTTGCTTCAATTTTGAAATTTGCAAAATCTGTTTTTGTACAGTTACTAAAAACATTTTTTTTTCTTTTAAAAGATTCCAAGTTCTTTGACGAAGGGAGTATATGTTCAGCCTTTGGATTTTTTTAAAAGCAACTGCCATACATTTAGAGGAATATCTTGATTGGAGTAGTTCATTCTACCCAAAGTCATTTATTAGAGAAGAAAAGGCATTTTAAAAGTTACAGCTTTTAAACAAGTTTAAAAATCCATCTAAATATTACTTAACAGATGGGGTTTATTTTACCGAAGTATATTCCGTTTACAAAACACTGTAGACAAAT
The DNA here is from genome assembly GCA_019973935.1 of Trichonephila clavipes. Taxonomy (NCBI): domain Eukaryota; kingdom Metazoa; phylum Arthropoda; class Arachnida; order Araneae; family Nephilidae; genus Trichonephila; species Trichonephila clavipes. Next base: position 152,892 of record BMAU01021254.1, on the reverse strand, counting down.
CGATTTTATGGTGTTTATCACAGGAAACGAAAGTTATAATATTCTTTTCTTTGCAGTTTGCTTTGAAAATACTCTCAATTAGATTTTCTTTTGTTTATCATTCAAACATTTTATTTTCTTTTACTTCAACAAATAATATTTTTAAAACTTAAGAGGATCTAAGAATAAATATAATATATAAAATCAAAATAAAGAGAAATATTTCTTAAATAATAATTGCATCAATTTGTTATCACTAAAAAAAACATTTTTTTTTTAAAAAAAAGTTTGTCTTTCGTATTTTTCAAAACGATTCTTGGAGGATTGATTTACTTATTTTTTTTTGAAATAATATGTTTTAGTAATCGAAAAAACTTCTGAAATAATATCAAGTAAAAGAAAATTTTGACGAGAATACACTATGAATAATCCAATTAAGTTAAGTCCCCTATTCTGTGAAATTAAATCGAAATCCATTTTCATCATTTAGCTGTAGTTCATAAAAGTCAATACGTTATTGATTTTTTTCAACACGTGGTTTCATTGTTTTTGAAATGGATGCTTCTTACATTGTTGAAGCTTTTGTTAAAAGATTTCAATAGTTTCTATTATGAGATAACGCTTAGAGACGAAATTCGTTTGAAAAAATTACATACGAAGTACAGACTGTCTGTAACATATTTACTTTAGATTATTGTTGTTTACGTAAGATTTATTTATTTTTTTGAATGATTTTTTTAAAAGAAATAAAGCCCTTTGAGTTATAAATTTTTTTTAATTATAATATTAGTAATATCGACTTTTACGTGCAATACTCGAAACGGTTTTTATAGATTGTTTGATTGGTTGAATATTATGTCACATTTCGAATCAACACACGAGAGCTATTAGCGACGATTTCTTAATTTTGAACCACCGTCTAGTAACGAGGACAAAAGCTGAGCTGGCAATCCAAATTTCTCACTTCACCAACGTGATGACTTTGATTTTCAACATATTTTACATGCAGCAGCGCCACAACGCGGATAGTCTTTACAACAACAACCAAGACTTGGAACCAAGGTTCGACAGAAACAACGCTGGCCATGAGCTGGTGACCTTTGTAAATAATAGTAAAATAAAGTATCATTATTTTTAATCAAAATTTTTCAAACATATGCTTGTAATTTAAAACATAGGGGAACAAATGCTTATAATTAACGTTCTTTAAACGACTCTGAATCAGCCAGTTATTGCTTAAGCTAGCTATTTAGAAAATTCGAACTCAGTTGTTGTGAATTCATTTTAAGTTTCTACGACTCCTTGTTGGCCTTATGGTCATGGTCATGAACTCGGGGTATCGTTGTCGAGTCGCAAGCTCAAGTCTTGATGCCACCGAAAACCCGCCATGTAGAGGAGGTGATGCGTGTTAAATCTAAACGTGGCTCAAATTACACCCGTGGGCATGGTTTGGTAGTTTTGAGAAGGGATGCCAGGTCGGGAGTCGTCCTCGTCATTTGACTGAGGCTCCAAATTGCGAGGTGTCGGCTCAGATGGCTTAGAGGTTGCGTCCCAGCTTCGTAAGCCTAAGGTTGCAGGTTCAACCCCTGCTGAAGTCGATAGGTTTTCTGGATACGAAAATCTTAGGCACGTAGGTCAAAAGATTATGCGGCATGTTAAAGATTCCTTGAGTATCAATTTGGCTTTGATACTCTCGGCAAAATTAAATCACGGCAATACTTAGCATCCAGCGAGAGCTAGAATTAAAAAACAAATTCAAGCTTCAAAATTTGGTAATGAGGCCGCCACTTGATGGTGCCACCATGAAATGGCTCTCACGTTTGGGGACTTGAAGTCTCTGCAAATGTAAAGTTGCTAAAATACAGCACCTTTGGGAGGAAAAAATTGAGAGGTCCGTTGCCAATAGCCCTTGTGTTGCTGCAGAGTGTGACGCTAATACACACTCATTCATACGATTATTTGGTTAATGCGTTGTTGTTGTTTCTAATGCCACCTGTCTGACGTAGTCAGATCGAGGCCCACGAAATTCATCGTGGCAAGGGTCTAGAAGTATTGAGCACCATACAGGTGACAGTACGAATTAGCTCGGCGAAATTCTCCGAAGGGATGATAGATGACGACACCACCGATCTCCACATCTACAATTTAGGCATGGAACTGAAGGGGAGGGAAATATTCTCCAGTCCCCTGCACTCTTGATTCAGCCCACAAGACTTTCAGACCCACAGATTTAAGGAGCACGTGCTCCGTGTGTACTCGTAGGGTATTTGGTGGCATCGGGCATCGAACCCAGTCCTTCCGGTCTGGAGTCCGATGCTCTAACCATTAGGCTATCCATGGCCCTGGATAATGTATAGATTATGGTGATATGTTAAAGTGCTGAAAATTATTTCGTTTCTTTAGTTACCTGCAAATGCAGATTATTTACTAGATCAGGGGTGTCCAACACGCAGCCCGCGGGCTGCATGTGGCCCCCAGGACGTGAGTTGCGGCTAACCGACTCTTTTTTAAAAATTTTAAGTATCAAATTTTTAATGTTTTTTCATTTTGAAATTTATTTGAGGGGAAATTTATATATATATATATATATATATATATATATATATATACACACACAATGTATTTGCCTGTTACCTGTTCTTGTTTTAAAATAAATCCTTTTTGGTAATAGAAATGTCCTTTAGATTAAAAAAAATTAGATTTTATCAAACAGTTACATTGGATTTTACTATTGTAAATTACTATTTCAATAAATTTCGAATTGCATTATGCATATCTATGCATTTACTATGTAAGGTACATGATTCTTTGCGTGTGCGACTTTTGTTTCTCCTCCTCCTTTTCTGTTTGGAGTGCCCAAAGCCAGAGGCAGTCAGAGATGTTTTTTACAGTTTAAAAAAATATTCAGGACTGTTAAGATAAAGGAGACAACGTATACTTAATCGTTTGCGAATGATAGCACTATCAAATTTCAACAATGAGTAACGAAAGATCAATTCAACAGGAACACTGTAATTTTCAAGAAAATGGCAACACACTAATATTTTAAACATTGTTTGATCATTGTATTATTTTATTATATAAACATTATTATATCACCTATGTTTGTATACATGAAAAATAATGAAAACAATAATAATAATTTATTCTGTTTTAAATTTTCACTCCAATGAATGTTTTTTTTGTTTCCAAATCTGATATAAAGGTACATATTTTTATGTGTGGCTAGCGAAATTATAATCTTTTTCCGAAGTGGCCTGTAAGGTCATTTGGGTTGGACACCCCTGTACTAGATACTCGCTAAAGTGAAAATAAGATCTTTCGTGGAACAACAGCAGAGAGAGCGTTTCTGTACGCTTAAGTTAACATAATGTTATTTATTTATTTTTCGATATCTGAAGAATCGCGCTAATAAAATCAAACAATCAACAAATTAGTTGATAGAATCAATCATTAATCAATGAATAAACATTCATACAAAATATTAGTCTGTGTTATATCTTATTACAATTAAAGAAATGTATTCGAAAAATACGTGATAAAATTATGCTTACTCATCAATGCAATCTTAAGATTAGTGACACTCTGAATAACATAGCAATTAGTTTTTGCAACAGGTACGCCTATTTGTGGTACGTTTAGATTTGAAGCCTGTTACAGTGCTTCATTTCGAGATTATTCGATAATCTCGAAATGATTCTTTCTGCTAGAAAACTTTTATTCGTTTTACATCTTTTAGTTATGAAATCATACTTTCATTTTGTCTTTAAACACAATTATATTTTGAATCTTCACTATAAACAGGTTTTTACAAAGGAAGTATTCTTCATTTTAAACACCAGTTTGGTGTTAGTTGGCATACTAGAAGTTAAACTTATATGACCGATTTGTCATTTTTGTTTCGGTGGTTCAGTGTTTGAAGTATAGTGCAAATAATCAATTGGAATAAGAACAAGATTTTTAAATAAATCTAGGACGTAACAAACAAGAACACATACTTACACGTAAGAATATATTCAATAAAATTTTTGCAATCTAAAATCTAAATCATTTAGTAAAAGCAACAGCATTTTCTATTACATGTCAAAAACGCATTTCAACTCGAATTCTGACATCGAGATTCATTACAAAAAGAATGCCAACTTTTGCAACAAAACTTATAATCCCAAACGATTAAATATCAGTAAACAAATTTAACAGAAAAAAAATAGTTATATAAATTAAATCAAAGCAGACGATAATAGTATGAATTACAGAGAATAATTTTCCACGTTAATAGATATATTAAAAATAATTTCAAAGAACATATTTCATATTTACATATTTATTTTGATATACATTCAAATCTAAATCATATGTGTAGTTTTTTTAATACATAGCAATTTCTCGAGTCCAGGTAGCGGATAAATACAAGTCGCTACCATGTACATGTAAATAGCCGCAGTAGGCTGTCAAATAGTGAGAGTTATCGCTGTTTTTAATTACTTTTTCCGCATATCTGATTAGCAAATATCACGACACAAATTCAAGCGCTAAAAGGGAGAAACGAATTTGAAAACAGAACAAGCTATGCAACACACTGGCCGGCGACGCGAATTATAAGAAATATAAATAACCAGTAAGGCAAGAAGCTGGTGAAACCAAACTAAAAGTGGAAAAAGACATGAGAGAAACAAGCTTTTGAACTTTATCGGTATGGAAGCTATTAATGTGCACATTACCTAGGTAAAATGAGGAAAATTCTTGATTCCACACGTTAATAGAGTATAAATCAGTTAATCTGCAAATTAGATAGGTAACGTGCACATTAAGGGCAACATATATATGTACTAAAATTAGGGAAACGGGAAGAATTTTCTTTGCTCAAGAAATGAAGATTAAAGGAGTTAAAAAATTATCCACATAAAATCTTGTTAATTACTGATTACTAAAAACAGTTATCTGGTTTGTTATAACTAAAATTAATGAGATTAACAGTAATTAGTTTTATTATAAAAACGATGCCAAAGGAAAGAAATAATAAAAATAAGCATAATTACTCAGTTTAGTTGTGATATTAATATAGATGACACATAATTAATAATTGGAAATAGTTAATAAAATTAGTAACAAATAATAACATTCTAATTAAAGTGCTGTCTTAAAACTCATTCTCAGATATTTTAAAATTTCATGAAGTTATTCAAAAGTACCCATCCAGTAAACTGTAGTTATAATTCAAATAAATTGCGGAGAATAATTTCTGAAACTATTGTTGTTGTATGGTTTTATACTTAAAAGCATAATTAAAGATTTGCCGTCAGTATACCGGTTGTATTTTTCATTTGTGTTTAAGATCATTCTCAAATTTAAGAATGTTATTCTCATTATGGTAGTCACCATGAACAATGTAATTGTTAGAATCGGAAATTATTTTCTCATCCTCATGGCTAACACCAACAATGTTAATCTCTTTGGTTTGATTAAATGAACTGGAGCAGTATGACGCCATATGCGAACAGCCACGCACTGAGAGATAGAAGAAGAGGTTTCTTAATGATAAACATTCCCCATCCAGTGAGCTTAAGACGTTCCCGATCCTCATTTAGAGTCGCATATTTTCCATAGGAATTGATACCATCTTGTGTTTTATAAAATTGAAACAGTGATATACGAAAGTCATTCGCCGTTAGCTGGACCTTGAGCGCTGCAAGCACTGTAGCAACCATCAACGTGATGTCTGTAATGAATTTCAAAAATGCACTCAGTAATGAAATTGATTGTTGGTTTCTTATCGTGAAAACTATAAAAAACATTATCCTCAAAAATTGGAAACGATGTGTGTAAAGACGAGGAAAATGAGAGGTGAGAACTCGCTTTCGAGTTCCCTAAAAATCTGAAGAGTTCTTTCGTAGACAAGAAACGCTTGGGTTTTGGAGATGCAATGTTTATCTTGGAGAGCCACAGTCAAAGTGTAGCAGTAAGTTGAAAAGAACGATACGACAGTTAAGATTATAATATATAATTCGGGCATCTTTTGAATACTTCATCCAGAGAGTATAGTATTACTCTTTTTCTTCTCCCCAAGAAAAATAACTCCCGAAAAATGCACACAATGGCCTCCTCAGAAAAGATAATAATTATCAATATATTCGAATAAAGGGTTGCAGAAATATCATAAAAACTGCAGCTGTAATAACCATTTTAGATAATTTCGAGATTCTTTCCCGAATGCTAATTTCTTTACCAAAGAAATCTAGTTTTTAACCAGGGAAAGTATCTTCTTCATTCTGAGACGAACCAACCACCAGAGAATGAGAGGAATCAGTTTAATTATGATGCTGAAAACTATACCCCAGTTTAATGTTCGACTCACACAAAACAGTTTAAAAGCCACGACCCACAGAGTCGCAACGTTAAAAAGTACAGCTAGTATAACTTTGTATAATTTGTTTTGTTTCTTTGAATACAAACCACTCAAACGGAAAAGAAACAAGATAGGTGTCATGATATTTTTGATAGGAGTAGGAATATATTGTTAGCCTTTTGGAGATAATTCATACTTGTTTATGCTCTTTCCACTTCCTTTCATCATTTTTGATACGCTTATTATTATAAATAGCTCAAATTTTGCAAGAAGTTTAAAAATAAAAAAATACTTTTTAAATCTTGATTAATAATAATTAAAATTCCGCGCGTATTCCATTTTTTTTTCTTAATATTATTTAAAATGTCAGATTTTTAAGCATATGTTAATAAGTTTTTTCCAGTAAAAATTTGGTGAATGTAAGTAAGAAACAATTCGACTGTCAGCTTTATTTCGGAATATAACGTTAGCAATAGACTCAAGTGATCAGAAATTTCACTTAAAATAGATTATGAAACGGCTTCAGTGGCCAGTAACACTGATTTTATTCTCAAATAGTTTTGTTAAATTACTTCTTTTCTGTCGGTGAAAATAAACTTACATTTATTTTGATATTTTTGTTCCTCCCCCACCCCCGCCCTTCAATAGTATTGATAAAAAACTGATTGTGTAAGTAGACAAAGCATTTCACATCCATAAATAATTGATTTTCATTATTTGCAGAGAGACAATGAAAGTTACTCTAAAATTTTTTTATTTATTTATCTTTTTAATTTTGCCTAAAAGGACGCTTTAAAAATACAAATAATAGGATATTTAAATGGAAGAAAATAATTGTTATTACTCAATGTACCTGAATTTTTAAAAAATTGCTGAAATTGATAATAAAAAAGTAATAATTGTGTGTGTGTGTGTGAGAGAGAGAGATGATTAAGCCAATAAGGAGGTAAATATTTCATTTGTGAAATCTGTATGGTATTCGATGATTATCGATTGTAAATTATATTTGCATTGCGTGCAAAGTAAACATTTTATCTACGCATTAAATCATACTTGTAAAACGGATAGAATAAATGTGATATTTTTCAACAAACACTTTGGGACCATTTCTACACATTAGTTAATTTAACTTTGCGGTTAATAATTTAATGCAATATTTAAAAGTACAATTGCAACACCATATGCAACAATTGCAAGCAGCCATGAGAAAGAAATTGAAAATGATCGAGAAAGCACCCATTTGCAAGTGATTAAAGAAACAATCAAATTTGTACATTAGAGAACTATTTCTTCGGTATTTAATAAGGAACACGCGGAAGGATACATATGCCCCTAAACAGAGAAGCAGACTTTAAATGAGACTGTTAATGGTATTTTGAGATATTCCTTGCCAAGCCAAATCCACTGCAGATCTCAATTACTTTATGGTATGCGTCTATGGTGTAAGGTGCAATGCACGACCGAATAATATCCACGTATGCTGGAAATGGGGAAAGATTGTGGGAGGAGAGAGATGATGATCAGAAAAATATGTCAACAGCATTAATTGAGAGTTCATTGAGTGACATGAGGCTGAACATTGTCCTGATCGAATAATTAGCCAGGGATGACCTGCTCAAAGGACTGAACATTATGCAAAACCTCTTGTGCAATATATCTCACTGATATTAAATTGCCGGTAAAGTGTACAAGAGATGCTTTCGGTCTGAACAGGATGCTACCCTAAGCCATGAAGCCTGGTGAGAGAATGGTATGATACTCCACGATATAAATTGGTGGGCGACGTTCCTTGGGAAACTGCCACACCCGTCCACCTTCCGTCATTCCTCCATATACAAACTCAGGAGTCTATCTGTAATTCAGACTTTTTTATTCGTTTGAGAAGCCAAATTAACTCAGAAATAAATGCAGTCTTTTATTATCTTAAAAATTTGAAAAATAGTCTTTGTCATATAACCAATTATTTTCTATAAATCATTAACCCTTTAACGGGCACAAAACTAAAATACACTTTTCTGTGATAAAGTACTTGATAAATGTAATGTTCACATCCTCTGTAAACATTATTTAGTCAAAAAAAAATCTGATCAGGGGTCTTTTTCCTGGGGGTGGTGGTGGTAAGACGTTATAGCCACTGCGCACTTAGGACATTTAGCTTACTTTTCAGGACAGAAATAATGAATAATATTACAATATTTTTTTTTTATGAAAAATTGACATTTATGTAATAGCTATTTCAATAACAATTAAATAAAAAGTATAAGTGTAATTAAATAACAATAGAATAAATGTACAACAAAGAATACTTACTAAGAATATATATATAGAATGCTTAGAATGCCCATTGAAATTGGTATATATCCACATTTTATATTTTATTCAATTTTAGAAATAAAGTAATATTTTTGAGAATTTAAATTAGTTATTTCACAAGTTTGATGAGCTGTTTACTGTGGAACTTTATAATATGCAAACGTTTTTTCCGACCAGAAAAGCTGTAATGAAAGATTTTCGAACCCGAGAATCTTCTTCCACATATTGTAAACAAAGTTTGTTTATATTTCCGACCCCCAACGTTCTTACCTGATTCTAAGAGTTTTCTTTCGAGTGGAGAAAAGCGAAAATTTCTTGGTCTTTCTTCTGTTCCATGTGGGCATTGGATAGAGCCTCTATCCACATATAAAAGCTTTCCAAAAACCTAAATAAAACCTTTTTTTAATTGCAAATTTGCTTAATTCACTCAGATGAGAGAACAGTATATTTAAAACATGTCGAAATCTTTTTCTAAGATCAGAAATTTTATTTATAGTAATCAAAATACAATTTGTAGATTTACACCGAGAAAAACTGTTTTTAATTATCCATCAGAGGACATAAAATGCATCGTCCTGCCATCTGTATTGATTTTCATGCGTTTTATCTTCAATTAACTCATGTGGATAGACTAAATATCCATCAACCGCTTGGAGAAAATTTTTTTAATATGTGGCTAGACCAGGGCTCGGCATCATGCGGCTCTTTAGTTCCATACGCAAATATTATTTGTTTTATCAACAAAAAAAACATTTCAAAATCATTCCGGATCAATTAACAATAGTTAGTTACCGCGTCTATCGCTCAGCCACTTGTACTCGCCTTTCTCCGCAAACCTCCCACGTGACACGCGTCGTCACTGTCGTGAGTCCGTCAGAAGCTCTCGAATGACGCCGTCGTCGATGTTCCTATGTATGTTTTAATTCACTTTCGACGCAAGACAATTTGGGGTCTTCACCAGTGCTTTGGCTGTAACGAAAAATTTGTTGTTTCAAGTAAAAGAGTTAGAAGCGAATTATCTTCTCAAAGGTATGTATGTACACATATAATAATAATAAAATAACTGACGTAAAGGTGGGTAACATAATAAGTATTATATTTTTAAAATACATATTATACATATTTTTTTTCCAAATAAGGTACCTAACTACTTTTCTGATGTCAATAAGAATTGTCAAAAAAGAAATAAAGTACTACTGTTGGATATTACCGCGAAAGTCTTTTTTATTAAAATATATATTTAATAAATTACCAATTTTATTATTTATCTATTTTGTACCTTTTATTATTTCAAAATTAGCGTTAAAATAATAATTATAAGTGTAAGTACCTATAAATTGTTATTTAATAAACCTATTTTCGAACTCTGAGGATGAAAGAAGGTAGGTATTAGCAGTTTTAGATTGTTTATGTGTTTGACAATTTTCATTGATTTCGGCATAGCTAGGCATAACACCTTTACTCCTAAACTAAATATCTATATTTGCCCAAATTAAAAAAACAACCTAAAATGTGTAGACTGCGTCGTGATAAACAAGTTCTGACAAGTGCGTTCGTGCCAGTCGGCGATCACCACATACGGGAAGCGACCACAGATGAGAACGAAATTATGTACTTATAGTCAATCAGTACGTGAGAGATTGAGACACACAGTGCTTCGTGTCTAAATTATTTATTTTAATATAAATTATTTATTTTAATAATTAAATTATTAGATAATTATTTATTTTATTTAGGAAAGTATTTTTAATTGGGACATATCGTTGTAAAAAGTTTTTTGATAAGTTATATTTCATTATGCCCAGCTTCTCGTATGTATTTACGTAGGTATACGGTGACATAGAAAATAACTGCAAAACTTGTCGTCTGCTGTGTGTGTGTTTTAGATACCTAAATAATAATTTTAAAAATTCTTTATTACAGCTTCACAGCAAGTATGGCATCTTCAAAAAAAAAATGTGAGAAGAACTGAAGAAGAGCATTGAGAATTCAATCGGGTTTGGACGGAGTCGTTCGCTTTCATATGAAACTCAGATGGCCTTCCGACATGTCTCATTTGCCACGAAAAGCTCGCGCACAATAAGAAATCAAATTTAGAGAGACACTTCACTACAAAACATACTCAGTTTGCTAGTAAATATCCAACCGGCGAAGAACGAAAAAAAGCTGTCGACTAGCTCCAAAAACAAAAACAGCAATCAAGTTCCTTGTTCAATAAATGGACGCAATCCACAAGTAAGTTTAATCTGGCAAGCTTCGCGGTATCATTGGAAATTGCACGCAAAAAAAAATGGCAAACCATTCACAGATGGTGAGTTTGTCAAAGATTGCTTCGTACGTGCATCTGAAGAAGTGTTTCGTGATTTCAAAAACAAACCAGAAATCTTGAAAAAAAATAAAAGATTTGCCACTATACTCTAAACCAGTACAAGATAGAATAGCTAAAATGTCTCTAAATTTAACATATTGACAGGTGGAAGATGCTTAACTTTCTTCTGCCTTATCACTTGCTGTAGATGAATCGTGTGACTCAAAAGACATGGCACAAGCTGCCCTCTTTGTCAGGTATATGTCTTCCCAAGGTTCAAAAGAAGAACTTCTCTAGGATTGCTACCGCTCTCGAGACAAATTAGAGGAGAAAATATAGCGAATGCCGTGCAAAAATGCCTTTAAGACAATAAGATCGAATTAAATAAAATCGTTTCAATAGCAACTGATGGAGCCAGAAGTATGACAGGAAAAAATAAAGGGGCAACAACGGTTCTTCAGAGCAAAATAAACCACGAAATTTTTACATTTCACTGCATAACATACCAAGAAGTGCTTTGTGCCCAAACATTTCCGGTTAAAATATTTGAGGTCATGAATCTGCTAATCAAGATTGTTAACAGCATCTTGTCAAGAGCCCTCTACCATCGTCAGTTAAAAGAATTCTTAAACTAAATGAAGACTCAGTATTCCGACCTCCTTCTTCACAATAAAGTGCAATGGCTTTCCAAGGTAAAAAAGTTGAAACATTTTGCTTTGTGCTTGAATGAAATAAATGCATTCCTCAGTGAAAAAGACATTAATCACCCTAAATTAGAAAACAACAAATGGTTGCAAAAATAATGTTACTTTATGGTGGATATGACAGCGAAATTAAATGAGCTGAATCTAAAACTGCAAGGAAAGGAAAACCTATCCAATGTGATTTGGTAAAAGAATGGGTTTGCTTAGAAAAAAATTAATTATTTTTTCAGTAGATATTCTCTCTCTCTCTCTCTCTCAGAGAGGTAAATTACTTCATTTTCAATTTCTAAAGCAATTTCGCTATAAAACCTGTGCAACTTTTGACACGAATTACTTCAGCACAGTTATAAAAAAAATTAACGGTGAATTTTCTGACAGATTTGAGCAATTCAAAACCAACAAAACCACTCTAGAATTCATAGTAAATTCTCTCAACACAAATAATAATTAAATCCACATTGAGCCATTTGGAATTGATACTGGATCTCTTGAAATGCAATTGATCTATTTAAAAAGTAAAGCTTTGTGAAGTGGAAAAATTACAGAGTTGAAAAGAAAATTGAAAGAGTTGGGGAGGTCCAGAAATGTATGAACGAATCGCAAGAAAAGTTGACAGCTTTAAAAGAGATGCAACGAGTTGAGGTACTTATATTCGACACATGAAATAGTCTTCCATATAGCTACATTGAGGAGAAGAAATTGGCATTTGGAGTGCTGACTATCTTTGGATCGACATATTCGTGCGAGCAAGCGTTCTCTTGCATGCATATAATTAAAAGTAAAGTAAGAAACCAACTAATAAATGAAAATTTAGAGTCGTATTTGAAACTTAAAATTGCAAGTTATGAGCTAAACTATCCAAATTTTCTAAAACCATGCAAAGCCAACGCTCCCATTGAATTTTTTTTGCTGAAATGCATGCTATTGTTTTTTTTTATTTTCAAGTACAAGTTACATTGTTTGGTAAAATTTAAATTTTCTACTTGAATAACCATGCAAAACCATCGCCCTCATTGAATTTGTTTGTTATTGAAGTACAAGTTAGTGTTGTAAGTAAATGTTTAATTGTTTTAATTTTTTACTTAAATAATAAGTAATTATCTAATACTGCCATATGTATATTATCTAATTTTTTGTGAAAAAACTCTATGTATATATGAATAAATAGATATTTTTTTCTTATGAATAAATAGATTATTTTTTTTTATCAAAAAACTTTAATTAAGCAAGTACTATTTATTGTAGGCAAAAAAAAATTTGTGGCTCTTTAAAAACTTTGAAATTTTGTAAATTGTAGTTTCTGGCTCTTCTGACTCAAAAGTTTGCCGACCCCCGGGCTAGACCTATTAACCACTACCCTCTAAAGGGTTAAAGGGTGATTCCTAAAGAAATATACACTTTCCAGATGCTGCAAAACAGTAATAGTCAACGACAGGCATCACCTCAGCGAACCGTAAGGTAGGTGTACGTTTAAAGTTTGTGTCTTAAAACAGAAATGTGACGTAAACAAGAGTGGGCGTGTTATGCGACTAATCATTTGAAATGGTGGTGTCTGCAGTGGAGAAATCTTTTCATGTTCTTGAATTTAACAAAATGGAATCCACAACTGCTGCGTAACGGCGTTTTTGATCACGATTCGGAAAAACGCCTCCAATTAGAAAATCTGTCTAATAATGGTATGAAGAATTTAAAACTACGGGCTGTTTGTGAAAAAGTAAAAGTCATGAAAGACTAAAACATCTTATCACGGCCGCTATCGATGAACTTGATACTTTAACACGCGTTTGAGTGGAAATGGATGAAAGGCTAAATATGTGTCGTGTGACTAAGGGTTCACACATAGAACATATGTATGTGACACTATTTCTAACAAAACTTAAAATAGTTTCATACAATTTTATTACAGGTGATATATAATATCTTGCTTTGATCTTGATTTATAGTGCAATGAAACTGTATAGTTCTTTATGAATTATCCTGAATTTCCTATCTGTTCCTCACCAGATAAAGTATTTGAAAATTTGTTTAGTAAAATTAAAATATACAGCTTGGCACATTAACACATTTAAAGCTAATACTTCACATTTTACATATATAGCTTTGCTTTCCCATTTCAATGCCTTCGGTTGTCTTGGTTTGTATAAGAAAATGCCAAGTAATTATGTTGTCCAAATTTCAAAGGTGCATTTAATTTGATATTATATTTTGACCGTTGGAAGTATAATCCAGTCACATAATACGTTTAAATGGAAATGCTTACGAAGGTATAAAGTATTTAAAAAAAGGCCTGGCACATAATGACTAATTTCTCATGGAAGGGAGGGAACTTTCAGTTTCTCTTGGATCTCAAAATTAATTTCAAGGGTCTTTATTTTCAAGGTGAAAAGAATATTTATTTGGAGAACAGGATTTCGAAACTATCTTTTCTGAAAGTTGCGTGAACAAATACAAAGTTTAATTATGTAAAAAGGGATCTAATAAAAATTTAAAATTTTGTTTCACAGCGATCCCTTTGCTGCAAAGCCGTGTTGTGTAACTCCTGTACATCTTCCCAGTACCACAACCCAAAATGTAATGTATTCATATTACACAATTTCGTTTTTTTTTAAAAAAAACAAGGTAACATCAGGACAATGGCGTCATTAACAAATGATATCTTTGTATGTCTCCTCTTTTCATTTACAGAGTATTTTAACTTTAGGTTAATCAATAAATCCAATCAATTACTGACCTTCCAAATGCACAAGAGACGAAAGTTTTGGATTTGGTTATTATCGTATTTCTAAATTACAAATCAAAGTAGCTTTTTAATGCTATATATGAAAAAAATATTACAATTTTGGTAGAATATTTTAAGATGAATAATTTATTAACATTATGCCAAAACTAATATGTGAACAGTTCGTGACATGTTACAAAGAGCAAAAGTAGCAACAAAGTTAATAATTCTAAAACGGCACCAAAGTTCATGTTGAAAAGTAATTTGTTCTAATATCGTTATAGAAATAATAGCGTGATCGTAATAATCTCACAATCATCCATATCACTGTTCACTTTTCATTTTTCCCGTCGATTTTAGTGAAGTTGAACTTATTTCAGGATTTATTCGCATTTTGCAATCTCCGAAGTATCGTTAAACATTCTATTTATTTTTAGTCAGAATATTAAATTTCAACTTTGATTTTTACTCTGATAAACTACATTGACATGACCATATAAAAATTTTACATATATATATATATATATATATATATATATATATATATGTGTGTGTGTGTGTGTGTGTGTGTTTGTGTAATTTAAATTGTTTCTAAATTTTCCTTTATTCTCAAATAACTAATTCATGTCACAGTAAATAAGCTTTCGTCTTTTAAATTCGTGTTATAGCAATGGTTTGTACAGCCACTCGCTAACTAAAGTAAAATTAATGAAATTCTTCGCGAACATTATATGAAATATTTCACATTTTGTTCATAGTTCCGAGTTAGAATTAACGCTTAGCAATGAAAAAGGATATACTATGCATCCAAACTGATAATGAAATGGTTTTTCCACACTTGAAAAGTGAGAAATTAGTGAAAATAAAACTGAGAAAAATTCTCAGGCCAATTCTGTTCTTATTTATATTATGTGGCATCGATACTAGAGGTCCGAATAAAAAATGGGTTCGTGTTCTTTCAATTACCTACAACATTGTATTCTTGGCATTATTCTCTGAAAAATTATATTGCTTTACAATAAATTCTCGACATTGGGCTCCTCTGCTCACTCTTTTTGTTTATGTAATATACTTGATAATGTGGTGGTACATACAACTGCGAATGAAAGATATTTCAGCTCTTACAAATGCACTGAATTCTCTAATCAGTGAGATTGACTATTCCACTTACAAAAGACTCCTCAAGGTTTCCAAAGTAATGAGACTTTCCGTGATTTTCCTTGTCTGTTTCGATGCAGTGTTACGATCCATGCAGGAAGTAATCTTTAAGCATAGATATAAAGTGTGCCCCTTCAAATTTTGGTATCCAAATATGGGAAATAATGTAATAATTCCGATTGTTCTCGGCAGATTAGGATATACGTACGTAACTTCAGCTATAGCTTACTTCTTTGCGGCTTATTATATATTTTATTTATTCATGTTTTCTTTTTGTCTTCGAGAGCGACATCGATCTAAAACTGTACTGTGGGAGCTCTACAGAAATGTATTGATTATATTTAGAAGAATAGAAGACACTCTTTCCCTCTTGGTAACCTTGCTGTTTCTCCACATGTTCCACACTTTTTTCAAAACGATGCTTTTAATTGTATATGGAAGAAACTCTCTTAATTTAAATTCTCAATACTTTCATTGCTATGATTTAGTCATCAATATCGCTTCGTTACTTGGCGTATTGTTTTCTGCAGATCGTGTCCAACAGAAAGCTGATAATCTTCGTCTCTCTCTGTTTACCAGTGCTACAGAGTTGAATGAGCAAGTAAAGATTCTGGAAGACAGAAAGCGTCTTAAATTGACGGGTTGGGGAATATTTGATCTTAGGAAATCTTTACTTTTAAGCATTGGGGCGTGGTTTTTCACTTACACAGCAATATTAATTCAAATGCAATAGTATTTACGAAGCTGTAATGCTAATATTTAGGCTTTGTTAAATCATGCCGAAAATGTGTTAAATATAATACCTACCTTTTAGAATTGCAATTGAAATTTTATGAAGGGATGCATGCAGTATTACAAAAATAATAGGGGTAGAAGTAACACTCAAATGTGGGCAAATAGTTACAGAAATACAAAAAGTAAGCACTGGTCAGTTGTTTATTAAGCATTTATTGTACTCCAAGAACACCAATGGACTAAATTCATGATGGTCACATGATAAAAGAAATCACGTGTTTCTCATTGATTAAAAATTGACATACTAATTGTTCAACTTGTAAAATTAAATAACATTTAAAATTTCATGATTGGGTAAAGAGTTCACGTGTTAAAATTCTTCAAACAGTTTTCAAAATTAAAAAAAAAATACTTACATTATACGAATACTTTTAAATTAAGTGCATTTTATCTAAATATGTGCATTATTATATCGTTGACAAATATGCACTTTTAAAAAGAAAGTTTCTGCAAAAAGCAAAAGTTGGCAACAGTGAAGCATATGAACTAATTGGCTGAAAACGCGTGATTATGTTTAAGATATAATTATGACGTCGCATTAATTTACGAACTGATTGGCCGAAAACACATGGCTCAATTATCATGTGACTATGACGTCACATGAAATTAGTCCATAAAGGCATCAAGTGTCTAGTCTCATTGTGTCAATGTGGTCAGTGATTATATCCTGAGATATTCTTTGCCAAACCGAGTCAAATACAGATCTCTGTTTCTCTACAGTATGCACTGCACTCCACATCCACAAGATCCACACAAATTCGATGGGAGAGAGATTAAGGAAGAGGCTGAAGAAAAACGTATTTTACCAGTATTATAAACTTTTAAATACATATACATGGACCTGTAATTGCTCCATCCAACGATTTTTTTTCGATTCTAAGCCTAGTAAATACAGCATATTGTCCTGCTACAATAATGTACCGGGGTAGGGTGCACACATGATCAAACCGTGGGCAACATATCGATGTGATGTTAAACTGTCGGTAATGTACACCAGGGACATCCGCAGTCGGAACATGATTTCTCCTCAAGCTATGGATGTCTAGTGTCGGACTAGTGTATTGGGCTGTTAAATGGCGTTTCCCGGAAAGAAAACAGTACTAGATGAAATTTATTGCTTCATTGGTGATTACGTCGGCATCGCATGAGGCCTGTAGTTCTGTGCTGAGTGATGGATTTAAGTGTTGTCTTTGTTTTACTGATTAAAATCCTTAAAAAATATTTGTCGTTAATTAACTTTTCTCCAATTTCAATGGAAAATTTCTGTAATGCATTGCATTATTGTAAAATATTTTTAATTTAGAAACAAAGAAGTCAAAGTAATTTCGAAAAAGAATAATGGAAGCTGTGATTTTGTGAAGGGAAGGGGAAATTTATAAACGTAGAGAAAACCCGTGCAACGCTAGGCCATGTAGCTAGTGATTTAATAATTTATGCGTTTAGAAAAATATAGTACCTTATTGCGTTTGATAAAAAATATAATTAATTTGAAATTTATTAAATAGAATAAAAAAAACTCTTCATATGCATATTGCAAAATTCCTTTGCTCAATATTTGTCCTAAATATAATTATTTGCAAATAAAACATAATATATATTCAAACATAGATTAGTATAGCGCGAAAAAAGTATTATGGACAACTTATTTTAAAACTCAAATCTTGCACGTATAAATTCAAAATAAAATTTCGGTATTTTGCTCTAATTATTTTAGTTTCCGTTCACTTCTTATTTTACATTGGATACTAAAGTTTCTCTTTCAATCATCGACTCATTAAAATTAGTGCTTCTTTTATCAAATACATATTCTTTTACATACGAAAGAAAAGATATAATTGCTTAGATGTATGTTTTCTTTATTTCAAAAAGTGCAAAAAATATGAAGAAAAGTAAACTTGTTTGGAATAAAAAGGGATTGAACCGTTTTACATCTTTCTTCCCAGATGAAAGAGCAAAATCAATTTTTAAAAGGATAGTAAATTGTTAATCTAGTAATCAATCATTCTTCTATTAAAAAAACTTTTGGGAAACAAAGAAATCTTGGATGAATACAGAATTTAATTATTTGTTGATAGAAGAATCAATTCTTTATGAATTTTTTCAATGTCTTTCTTTCACATGTAGTTTTCATAAATAGATTTTTCGATAATACTATTAAAGTAAAACTTAGAAGTAAATATCTGGAAAATACGACTGTGTATTGTGATTTTTTATAAATGAAAAATCTAAACCTCACAGATATGGAAAATTTTAGCCAAAGCTAGTTTAAAAGTAATTATTTCTATAAGAATCTAAAAAGAATAAACTTACAATGAATAATGAGATGTTTTAGATATTTTTTCAGTTATTTCTCAATAGTATAAAATTCAAAGTTATTCATTAGTTCACAGTAGTGATAACTGATCTAAATGGTTAGTTCAACGATGTTCAGAGGTACTAATTCTAGTAATATTACAATGTCCTAAAAAAGCTAGGAGACTGATTTAAATACAAAATGCATTTGAGGAAAGAAAAAGTCACTACTCTTCAAACTGAAAACATAATGAAGCCTGTTTTCTTTTCATTCCTAATAAGTGGTCTATATTTTAGAAGAGAAGCTAAACCGCTTCAAATTGTGTTTGCGACACTTTTCCACTTGATGAGTTTGAGCAATACAGCATTCAAAATCAACTGCATAACCCAACAAAACACAAACTGGAGATTAGTTTGTGCAGCTTTTGTTGAAGCTATTCCGTTGAGTCTCTGGTGGTTGGCTCGAATCAAAATGAAAGATACACTCTCTTTGATCAAACAGCTACATTTTTTTGCAAATCTGCTTGTACTCCGCGATTACGAGAGAATTTTTTTTTTAAAAGTTACTCGAGTAGCTACGATCGCTGTGATTTCTTTTACCTTTTTGCATCCAATTATTCGAACAATAGGGTACTTGACACCTTCGAATACGGTTTCCACCTGTGCTCTTGGCGTGGTATCATCCTTAACGGGACGGAAGCGAGTTGCAATATATCTGCTGTACGAAATATTCAATACATATCCTGATAAATCTGCAACTTTCGCAATAGTATCATTTTACGTATGCTACTGTTACACTTTATCTCTATCTCTTCGTCACAAACACCCTCACAAGGCCCACGAATACCAGGTCTACGAGAGGACGATTGGAGTTTTTAAAGACCTCGAAAAAGCGTTTTCGTTTATTATTTTCGTGATTATTTCCCACATCGTCTTTGGAATATTGAGGAGGATGCTTTTAATATTGTCGACGGGGCAAAACGTCATAAAATATGTTCACTTAATGAATTCCATTGTTGACTTTATGACAATAGTTATCATAGTGTTGGTAGCAGAAACTGCTCAGCAGAAAGCAAATGACCTTCGAATATCTTTGTATACGCACCGTGATGTCAATTGTTCGAATGGAGAACACGCGAAATTGACAGAAGTGTTCTAGAAATTCAGTTGCAGGTGCATCTACCAGATGCTGAGTAACTTTGGTCAAAATAAGACTAGACGTCTTTCAAGATAATTCTTTTATTCTACTGAGGACGGCACATTAAAATACATAAAAAATAAACGTTCGGCAACCGCCGAGCGTCCAACCAGTACTCTGAATATATTCGTCAGCTCGCAGACTGACGTCACAAAACAACGCCGCCTAGCGGCACTTTTATTTCACTTCATTTTGCAACATCCTCCCCCCTTGAGACTCGCAAAGAGTCTGAAGCACATAACAAATTCTATTAAATAAATCCAGTCTCTTTGGTCTCTTCACACATCTCCCGGATGAAGTATATTTTTTAAATATTACCTCATCGGGTGACAGAATTTCAGATACAGTGGGAATTGATTCCTCCAGACCCCTTTGAAGATTTTCCTTTGAGCGTATCTCTAAAGGGTAGATACGCTGTATTGGTCGCAACATTTTTTCGTGTTGAGTTTTAAGTCTAACCGTTCGAATTTTGCCATCTCGCCCTGGAATTAATTCAATAATTTTGGCTAATGCCCAGAACAATCGTTTTTTGTTATCATCTCCAACTAAAACTACTTCTCCAATCTGAGGATCACGCGATTCCTTTTCATTATGTTTTTGTATAAGTTGACTAAGGTATTCATTCCTAAAGCGTTGGCGTAGATCTTTTAACAGCTTACTCCGATATTTTATTCTTTCGTTAAGGCTGTTCGAATTTAATTCTTCAATATCCTCAATGTTTGAGTTTTTATTACTGATAAGAAACATGCTAGGTGTAAGAGGAATCAATTCTTCCGGATTTTCTGACACATATGTTAATGGTCTACAATTTATAATGGATTCACAATCACAAAGCACAGTATACAATTCATCATATTTTAACACTGATCTACCCAAAGTACGCTTTAAAACAATTCTTTTACAGTGCGGACCAGTCTTTCCCACCAGCCTCCCCACCAAGCTGCAGTAGGTGGGATAAATTTCCATAATATTTTTGGAGTTCTAGTTTCTTCCACTATTTTGCTCCAATTCAATTTTGATAGATCATTAAAAGCGCCTCGAAAGTTTGTTCCGTTATCGCAATAGATTGTTCGTGGCCGACCACGCCTAGCAATAAAGCATCTAAGGGCCAAAAGAAAAGCATCAGAAGTTAGGGAATTAACAAGTTCAAGATGAATAGCACGGTATACCGCGCAAGTAAACAAAGTTTTTTTTTTATCCACACTTTTCTTCCATCTTTCAAAAATAAAGGCCCCGCCAAATCTATTCCTACAATTTCAAAAGGTGCACAGTCTGTTACTCGGTCTGGTGGTAAAGGCGTTGGTTCGCTTGACAGGGATTTAACTTTAAAGCGTTTACAGAATATACAATTATACAGAACATTTTTTATAGCTTTCCTAGCTCTAATTATCCAATATCTTTCTCTTAACAAGCATTGCATCATTTGAATTCCCGCGTGACAATTTTTCTTATGTACATCTCTAATTAATAGCTTAGTAAGTTCACATTTTTCTGGTAACAATATTGGGTACAAAAATGATCTTTCATCATCTCGATTAAGTATTTTAGTTTTCACCCGTAAAATACCTTCATCATCTATGCAAGTCTCAATATAATTTGAAGATTTCGCATCAGGAAGGTAATAGCTCTGAACTAAACGAATTAATTTCTTTTCAGAATTTTCAATTTCTGATTGTGAAAGTTCAGAATCCTTACATTTTCCATTCAACAAAGTAAAATTATTCACAAACCTTAAAATCCATGAAAAAACTCTAATCATTTTATTATAATCAGATATAGCATACAAATGCCAAGGAGGTGCGTCTCTTGAGAGATCAATATTTACCACTTTTAATTTTTTCATTTCCAATTCTACTTCCTCCGAATCGCCAGGAGTTTCTCCAAGAGGCCAATATTCAGGGCTTTCTCGCAACCACACAAAGGTCCTTCCCACCACCTAGAGATAAGCATTTGCCGAGGAGAACAACCACGCGATAATAAGTCTGCAATGTTAAGATTTCCGGGTACATGCTTCCATAAATGACCTCGAGTTAGTTGACGAATTTCTTTAACCCTATTTTCTACAAAAACGGACCAACTCCCTTTTTCCTTTATCCACCAAAGGGCTGTAGTAGAATCGGACCAAAATGTAATTCTTAAGTTCGGTAAATTAAGCGCATTGACAATAGAATTCGCAAGTCTAGAACCGATGCAACAAGCCATAAGCTCAAACGAGGTATACTCAAAGGCTTTAGAGGGGCTACTCTGGCCTTGGCTCGAACTAGAGTTACCTTTACATCTGATTTAAACATTGATCTCACAAAGACGCACGCTGCATACGCCTCCTTGGAAGCGTCAACAAAAACATGTAATTCAGAAGTGGAATTAATTATCATACATCTTGACAAAGTAACATCTTTCAATATATACAAATCTCTAAACCATTTTAAAAATACATTTACATCATTAGGAGACAATTCACTGTCCCAAGCAATTTTCATTTTCCACAAATGTTGTATTAATAGTTTCGGAAGCAATGTAGCTGGAGTTAATAAGCCCATAGGATCAAAAATTTTCTGCACAATTGCCAAAATTAATCTTTTTGTGATTTTTGTTTCACAGGTCAAAGTACCCATATCTGTGCAGCATTTCAAGGTATCAGTTCCTAAATTCCAAATTACTCCCAAAAACGGAAGTATCGCCTGAGCTTCTATCAACATTTTTGCCAGCCACATTGCTTTCAAAACCACGCAGGTTGAAACACCCATTCAACATGATCAATTTCGCATGTTCAATGAAACGTCCCTGCTCGTCAGTATTAAACACACCAGATACACAATTGTCCACATAGAATGAACTTTTCAGTTTCTGAGCAACCTCTTCATGTTGAGGTTGACAATTTTCTAAAAGATGCGTAATAGATGCATTCAGCAGAAAAGGGCTAGAAGAAACACCAAACACAACTCTGCAGTGCCTATACACGATCCGCCCTTCACTACACGGGGGAAAAATCTAAGAAAATCTCTGTCTTTCGGTGCTACAGACAGCATTAAGAAAGCCTTCTCTATATCCGCACTAATACCGATTGGATACATTCTAAATCGATCGAGAATATCAGGTATTAGCTCTATCAAATTAGTTCCCTTTAATAAACATTCATTTAAAGAAGGTTTCCCTTTTTCGGAGGCCGAGGCGTCAAAAACGGGGCGAATTTTGGTCGTTTGACTATCTAATTTAATAACTGGCCTGTGAGCCAAATAATGGCATTCTTTATTCAATTCTAAATCTGGTACGCGTTCAATAATGTTCAATTTTTCCCAATCCTGAAATACCTTTTTATAATCCATAAAAAATTTCCCACATCCAAATCTATTTATCATTCCTTCATGTCGTTTCCAGACCAATTCTTTATTACTTGGTAACTTCAATGAGTCATACTTCCAAGGGAGTTCTACTTCATACCTTCCATCAGGAAGAATTTTAATTCTGTTATTAAAATCATTTAAGCTAAGTTCAGTTTTCTGTTTTTCAATTTCAGTAGGACTGGAAATTCCTAAAACCTCAAGTTCCCAAAGTTTATTAACTGGTATGTTCATAGAATGCATCGATAATGTTGTTACAATATTATCCTTTACACATGAACCCTTTCCAAATACTGCCCAACCTAGTTTGGTTTCTACGGCAGTTAAGCCGGACTCTAATTCTACAGAATTCCCTGTTAATAATTTTCCTAAGACATCTGCACCGATTAAAAGATTGATTTCTGTTTCCCTTCGAAAAGAATCAGTAAATTTTATTTTCTTTTCTTTTTAATTCATTCAAGACCTGTTTATCTTCAATCTTCGGAATATATCCGCAAATCATTTTTTCAGAAAGAGCTTCAAAACTACAAGTATACGTGTTATTTAAATTACTAACCTCTACCGGAAATATATCATGTTTTTTTGGTTTTGTTTCACTCCCCCCAAAGAGTGCATGAATCACTGTTTCGCTTCTAAGCGGAAGTGCTTTTAGATGAGTTATTACATTTTCGCTAACGTAAGTACTTTGAGATCCACTATCAATCACAGCACGGATTAACTTTTCCTGACCTTGACACCGAATAATAACGCAAAGCGTTTGCAAAAATACAGTTTTGCTTTTGCTGAAGTTAGAGAGAGAACTTTCCGATTTTGGAATAGATTTCGTTTTCATTTCTTTTTCAGGACACATTATTTCAAAGTGATGGTTATTACAATGAGAACAATTTAATTGATTTTTAATATTACAGAATTTGCTTAAATGACCAGTTTTGAGACAAGAAAAGCATGCCCCTTTTTTTAACAATAAATTTTGCGTAACAGCTATTGTCATTTTCTTTGCTGAGTAACATTTTTCACTTGGATGCGACTTATTACAAAAATTACAGTTTAAAATTATCTTACCTGGGTTGTCCATATTTACTAAAGCTGCTGCTGTCGTCGTTTCTACCTTATTTACCTGTGTTGCATGCTAATCCTTTTTTCGTGGATTCTTTTTGGAGGGTGAGGCCGGTCCGTGCCAAAAGAACCATCTCCTCTCCTTTCACCTCTTGCCGAAGAAAGTTCATTAACTGTTCTAAAGAACGGGATCCCTCGGATTCTGTTTGATGATTTCTGCTTCTTTCCCAGGCGACCAACACTTCCTCAGGCAGGCAGCTCTCCACTAAGGGCGTCAGAAAATCTCCGTATTTATCTTGAGTCTTCCCCAAGCTCTCCAAGGATCTCAATTTACTTTCAAGTTCATCATAAAGTAAGGGTAAATCTGTCTTCGCTCTTCCGGTTGCAGCATTTTTCATAACCAAATTTAACAGGTCTCGAAAGTAGATTTGTACTAATAAGTCTTCTCGTCCAAATCTTTCTTTCAGTTGATCTATCGCCTTGGGGTAATTTGCAGCAGTAGCAGGGAAACTTAGTACTAATCTCTCTGCTTTGGACCCTGGCTCCATCGATTGTAACAAATACTGCATTTATCCTCTGCCGCAATTCCTCTATCTTCGTGTATCTTTTGAAATTGGCTCCAAAAAAGGTCAAATACTCTTTCGCCTCTCCATTGAACTTTTTTAGTTCGATTTTTGGGAGTTTAAATTTCCTTGATTCTTTATCGCTCGGAACAGTACACTGTTGCGACTTCAGTTCTATTTTCGTAGTAAGCTCCCAGAACTTTTCTCGGTAGATTTCAGCACCTTCCAAATCTTCAGCGAATAAATGCTCACCATCATCAGACAACAACAATGTTTCTGAAATCGCGTTCTGGCAAGAGTCCATTCTCGCAAATTTATCGTTGAATTGAATTTTCAAAACCGAAAGTGTCTCAAAATTGCAGAGTTCCTGTGCTAATTCAGATTCGATTTTCTTCAAACAATTAGAAAAAGCCGTCCTCAGTCCTTTTCGTTGTGCTTTTAAAGCATTTAAATTCATTTTCGATATAAAAATTCAGAGTTCAACTAAAATATTCAAATCAAAGTACTCGAGTCCTGTAACGGACGCCACTATGTTCTAGAAATTCAGTTGCAGGTGCATCTACCAGATGCTGAGTAACTTTGGTCAAAATAAGACTAGACGTCTTTCAAGATAATTCTTTTATTCTACTGAGGACGGCACATTAAAATACATAAAAAATAAACGTTCGGCAACCGCCGAGCGTCCAACCAGTACTCTGAATATATTCGTCAGCTCGCAGACTGACGTCACAAAACAACGCCGCCTAGCGGCACTTTTATTTCACTTCATTTTGCAACAAGAGGATAGCAGATTCTTAAAACTAACAGGATGGGGAATGTTTATCATACACAAGCCTCTACTGTTGTCTCTAGTGGCATGGCTTTTCACGTACGGAACCATTTTACTCCCATACTACGTACCACCTTGATTGGATGATAGCTTTAATATTCTTTATTGGCAATTTTTTACATTTGTTTTAAGACAGTGACTCTGTTAAGCCTAATTTTCACTCCTTGTATTTAAACTCTAATCCTTCATGGCATTATACTAAAGATCTTAAGGCGAGATTTTATTTTTACTGTTAATATGAACTTATTGCTTTTTTTCATGTAAACATATTATGAGTAGCCTTGTTTCTGAAGCCCAGTGGCTGAGTGGTAGCGTATCACGATTTGACGCCACAGGTCCGGGGTTGAAATCCTGGAATGGTAAAGATCAATTCGGCCTTTCATCCCTTCAGTGGGTGGATAAATGAGTACCAAACTCGCTTGTAAACTGAACGCTGGAGGTTTCGCTTCAGGTTGACCGTTTGACCGAAACATCTGCACATGCACCCCAGTGCCTAAGGTCACTTAAACTGAAATAAGCACCGTAAGCCTTGGCCCTCATGAGTTGCTGCGCTACTGAGTTCAGTTATATTTCTATATATATTGCTCTCTAACTTGAATTAGAATCTTGAAAAATATTTTAACATCATTAAAAAGTGACGTACACAAAATACGTGCAAAGCATCAGGGTAAATATGTTTTAAGTAATGTTTGTCCAAAATGGTTAAATGGGAAATATTTCAGCAATTTTGAATGACACATAATCATTCCGACCATCAAATATATGGAAATATAATATAAAGAAGATACGCAGAAATAATGCTTTGAATGAAACTGCATTTAAAAATTATTTAAACATTTAGAAATTTAATTAAACATTGATCATAAAGGAAGAATATGAAAAAGGGGAAAATATGATAAAAATACTCTCATATTTCTTGTAATGCACGAAGTAATACCCCAAACAATCTCTTTATTCCCATTCGTATTGGTAGTTATAGTAACGTTTATAAATCCCTATTTTATAAGGTATACATACCATAAATATTTGAAATAATTTTAAAATTTTGAAAAGAATTTTGTTGAGACATCATAAAAAATAAGATTCGTCTAAAAACTTTGGCAATACTCGTAGCAGTTCGCTATAACTGATTCCACTGTCGGTATATCAGAAAAAATTAAATTAAAAGATTAACAGATTAATTAACATGGTTAATTATATCTTAAGCTGAATGTCATCATTACGGATTTTTGCTTATGTGATTCCTTATCTTGAAATCAAAATCAACGTACGTTTCGAATTTCGTGAATCTCTGCATAAGTCTTTTGAGAGTTTTTTAAAAATAGATCCCGTGTAATTAAGTTGATTTTTGAAACATTTTGCCCCTAATGTTTTTCCCAAGAACATTTTGACTAATCAACAACTTTTTTTCTTTATCTCTGAAGATATTAGAAGAAGAATTATTGTTTTTGAAGATTCTGACAAACCATCGACACAGAAACAATGCAATCTATAAAAGCCACCTTCAGCTTTTTAATACTAATATGATTAACTTCATTGCAAAAGAAAAAGGGGCATAGTGATTTTGTACTTTGGATTACGAACTAAAGGAAACGTGTATTAATAAAAGAATTTGTGCGTGCTCCTGGTGTAGCAAAAAGAAAGAGAAATGAAAAACACTGCCTCGTAAAATTTGATACTCTAAAATTATGTTTCACTATAATTTGTATTTAAAAAAAAATGTGTTTTTTTTTCAATTACTTAAAAATTTTTTAGATACTTTTTTGAAGCATCTCTTCATTTATTTGTTCTTTGTGGAAAAATATATCCGTTTCTTGAATGAATAATCAATAAAAAAAGGTATTTTCGAATATAGTTGCATTTTTAAATTTATCAAACCGTTTGAGTGTTTACAGTTCTACTTTTGCATTTGTAATACTATTTGAAAGAAACTGTAGAACTTTTTCACATTTTAAAAAATTTCTAAATTAAAGTTTGGGTTGATTTATTTCTTTTGGAAACTTTTTTTTAAACATAAATTCATATTTATGTTTTCATTACTCTTTTAGCATATGCCTTCATTCAGTTCATGATAGTTTCAACAAAGCTAAGCCTATATAATTTTTTCCCGCATTTTTTTTACTTCGAATAACGTGAGTGTTGATCTTTTATTTTGAGTTTATTTTTAAGCTAAATTGGTTTGAATTACTTGTTTTCAATAGTTTTTAACTTTAGGACTCCAGCTCAATATTCAACAAACACTGATATGTAAACAAGAATTCAACAAGAACAAAAATTTAATTAAATTTCTAAAAGTTTAAATGTTAGTTATAGTAAAATATAATTAATAAGAGTAAACAAGGAATATATGTTTCTATTAAAACAAGTAACATAAAAAAAATTTAAGTCATTTCCTACTGAGATCAATAAAGAAAATTTTTATTTTAGCTACTTTTTATTAAATAGTTACAACTAATACAAATATGTATATGCATAGGACAGAATCAAAATATTAAGTGGTAATTAATTTTTATTAATTATCATTAAAGTATTATATTGTCATTCAAAACAATCATGTATATAAAATTTCAGTTCAACTGAATACTTTAAAACGTGAGAAAAAATATTTTAAAGTTTTGACACAAGTGGTTAAAACGGTTGCTAAGTCGCCAAAAATGATGCCAAAGTGGCTGTATTCATAATTCTTTAAAGAATTAGTTTTAATCAATTAATTTTTATTAATTATAATTCACACAATTATTGTATTGTCATCCAAAATAATCATGTGTATAAAATTTCAGTTCAATTGAGTCCTTTAAAATGTATTTTATTAACGATTGAAAATTGCACCAAGATAAATAAATAAATAAATATATAGATAAATATATAGAGAGTGTGATCTAATAGTAGGAATTGAAAAACAAGGTTTATTTCTTTATGTGTTTTTATTGTTATACGCACACACAACACCATTGTAAACCATCTGATTCAGTTATTTTAATGAAGCAAGCACCAATATATCTTCTGTTGAAATCCATATAAATTCGCAACAAATGCCATTCACTGTTCTTTTAATTCTATTGTTACCTTGCATAATTTTTCTGTTTAACGTCCGAGCAAGCAAAGTGAAGTTGTTATTTAATCACTGCGTTATTTTTTTTTGAAAACAAAAGTTTTTGATAAATAAATCATCGATAATGGCGGAATTGTTGTTTGGTGCGTTTTTTGGCATGCTTCTCTGGATCATTAATGTGTTCCAAGTGATTTATTTCTACGACATGTCTTACATGTTTTATTCCGTTGGATATATTTTTTTTCTGGAACACTGCAAAAATGCAGCTCCAAAGTATGAGCTTTTGTTTTATGAGTCATTGACAATTGCAGTGTCATTGTTCGATGCCTTTTCTGTCATGCTTCTTTGGATTATCAATATGTTGCAAATGATATACTACTGCGACATGTCTTATATGTTTTACTCTTTTGGATATATTCTTTTTCTAGAACACTGCAAAAAGAGAACTCCTAAATAGAAAAAGAATGCTAGCACAGGTATAACAGTGAATAGCATTGTTCAGCCTTCTACAGCTGAATCCTGTGATTGCCACCGATGACACTAATGACTTCAACCCTGCAATTGATAACGAGTAACTGAAGCAGAAACCTTTTAGAAGCACTCTACTCAACAGATATCAGGTGCTGTGAAATTGTATTAATAGCATATAACTTTTCTCTAACACTGATGAATATTCAATAGAACTGGCAATCCTTTTAAATTAGTACAAGTAGTATTAGAACATAATAAAAATGCAAGAATTTCTAGCGATTCATCAAAACTTCTTCAGTGATTCAACAAAATTCAGCTAGCATCATAACATAGACTTCAAGTACGGAAACGTAGAAACTTAAAGACAGTGACTCTTCATCGTAGACATGGCGATTCTTTATTAAAGAAATACTGACTATATAGAAGCATATCAGCTAGTAGCATCCCATAGAAGAGAAGCTGCTGAAGTTTTGAAGACTCTTACCGACACAGAACTGCTGAATTTGTACTCTTCAGTTCATCGATTGGCTTCAGAAATAATACCAAATTAAATCTTGTACACCTCCCAATTGGTTTTTCCGCCGTAAGTGTACAGTTTCACTGACACTGGTGAGGCAGGTACAGGTACTGGAGCAGTAGGGACAAACTTGCTTCCATTCATCGTATTCCCGCAAGCTAGAAGCTTCTTTTAACTCGCTGAGACATTTCTTCCATTCTTTCATCAAACTGCTGTTTAACATTTTCTATTTTTTCCTCCGTTTTGTTGATTTTCTCTTCAAGAGTATTCTTCAATTCTTCGTTTCCGCTTTTCAAGGCATTGATGCCTTCCAACAGAGCCTTTATTTGTTCATCCATCGCTCTTGTTATTGCCATAAAATCCCACTTCTGACACTACGGGTTCTAGGATTTTATGCAAAAACAATCACAAAGAAAATAAACAATTCTTTAAGAGCGAAGCGAATTTATTATCAAGAATCCAATCCTTTAAATACAGGATTCCGCGGCAATATTCACAGGGTAAATATCTGAAGGTCTTCACACCTTCAACAGCAATCGAACACAATCCCCAGTGTTTAAAAATACACGTACGTTAAGATTATTCACAAGCACAGCCGAGCTAATCGCTTGTCAAAACAATCCTCTCTACTCGCTGGCTTAATCCAGACTCAACCGCACTAGCGTGAATCTTTATTTATAGGTGCGACAGAAACTTCCAGAAATGTTTATAACCGCTCGTGTCATTGAGTCGTGACATTAGAGGAGAGATCTACTACTTTCTAGAAGATTCCAGAGGGTCCCGAACTCGCCAACATGGTCGCCAATGACGCCAAATTGGCCACCAACTTGGTCGCCAAAAATGATGCCAACTTGGCTCTACCGCCAAGAGTTCGCCAAGTTCTCATTGAATTGCCATTATAGCGATTAGCTCGGCTGTGCTTGTGAATAATCCTTTACTTACGTGTATTTCTAAGCACTGATTATTGTGTTTGATTGCTGTTGAAGGTGTGAAGACCTTCGGGGACTTCCTCTGTGAATATTGCTGCTGAATCCTGTATTTAAATGATTGGATTTTTGTCAATAAATTCGCATCGCTCTTAAAGAACTGTTTATTTTCTTGGTGATTGTTTTGCATAAAATCAACGAACTCGGATCTACGTAACAATATATATTTTATGTAAAATATCTGGGTATTGTTTTAATATTAAGAAACTGTTTCGTGGTGAAGTGAAGCAAACTAAAAACCTTTTGTCGGTTGGTTGTTAGAATGATTGTGTATGGAAAGAATAATTGCGCAACACAAGATAATTATTTAACGGAGTAATTACCTAGAGAATGGGAGGGTGGCAGAGCACTTACTGCGCCTATGGCTCTATCTTTTATCAGAAGGAGAAACAGCTTTCGAACCCTTTCGAATCATGAATGAACATTCAATCTTTTAGATGTTTTTGAAATAATAATAATAATAATAATTGTCAATGCCCATGTAAACTTTGGCATGTTGGTGCCACATCTTGGCGAATCTTAGAACTGTAAAGAAATAATGGTCGCGGTAATGTGTTCAGCAATGTGTTTTGTATCAACTCTGATGCTTTGTAAAAATATTTCAGATCGTTCGAAATACTTCTTATCGGAAGTCGCATTAATAAAATTTGGATTTAAATAATAATTTCGAGTACAGTCCATTAAATTAATAACCTAACAACGATAATAATAATAAAACGATATATGGAAAATCTGTTATCTTTCATTGGACACTTCTGGACAAACTGCCGACTGAGAATAAAACATTCGTATAGCTTCTAACTGCACCGTTTATCTACAGCCAATCAGTCAACAGACGAAGGGATATTGTCTTTTACGAGCGTTTTCCGTTCTAAATGTTTTCTCTATTTTACTTCAAAAGGTCTTTCTCACGAGCCGCTTTGAATATGAATTTTTTAAGCGCCTTTCCGAGTCTATAGCACTCCTTGTTTTCTCAGTAGTTAAAGTAAAGCGATACTCGCTTTTTAAGATTTCTAATAGTGAGGAAAAATTTTAACCGCAGGAAAGCAAGTGGCAAAAATATTTATTAACTTAAAAAAAACCTCTGTTACTAAGATTATTGATAACATTTTCCGACTTTTTGCTTACATGTGTCGGATTCTCAGTAGCTTCAGAGCCCCGTTTCATTCATACGGTGGTATCTACGCCCATGGAACATACAAGAATATTCATCTTAATTTTAAGCAGTTTATTGCACTCTTCTACCTAATGGGTATATTACAGTCACATGATAAATGCAATCATATGTTCTCCATCGAATTCAAAACTGACACTAGACTTGGACTTGTTCTATTTGTTGAATACTTGTGAAATTTACACACGAAATCGAAGGCAAGAAGAAATTTGGAGTATTGTATGTATTCTATTCAATTGTATCAAATAACGCGGATGATTTTTTACAACTTAACCGTGTTAATTCAACTTTAACCAGTTAACTGTGGCATTTCTATTTGAAAGCACGCAACTATGTGAGTTCTGGAAATTGAGCGATAGCGAGTATACTCGTCAACCACAGAGTAAGGGTCTCTGAAAATATTGAAACAAAAAGATGGGTTTATTTTATAAAACTGCCAATTTTTTTATTACTACTTATTGATTTGGTTAACATTAACATATATAACATACGTATTGAAGTTTTTGTGTATATCAATCAATTTTAGTAACCATCAAAAATTCTGGACTGCGAGATCTGAGAGATTTACTTCTTTTTTTACTTACAAAATATTTTATACTTGTCTTAATATTAGAGAAATTCAGTAGTATGTGCTGTAGGGTGGATCACACGCAGTCCTCTTGCCAGAAAGCATCATTGCCATTCCCACTCCGATAAATTAACTGTTCTTTAGGCAGCATGGTATTGGACCTTTGCTCTAATGTCAGCACATGGTACTAACATAGAAAAATTGGCCTTTATACCACTCGATACCTAAGTAACTGCGACCCAACAGCTATCAACTGGCTCAGTCCCTTATCTGCGTCACGCATTTGTACCATGGCTAACGATACCTGGCTGAACCCTGTTATAAATCTTCTTTCCGACTTCTGCTTTTGCCCCATTTAGACTAACCCCTGAAAACATTATAATGGCATATAAATAAATTCGTTATTGGAACATGTGCGCTGTTTTAGCTGGTTCATAGGGGGATACACAAGTACATCTTAAAAGTTTCGTAATGCTGTTCCCACTCCAATAAAATAACTGTTCTTTAAGCAGCACGGTATTGGGCCATTGCTCTAATGTCAGCACATGGTACTAACATAAAAAAATTGGCCTTTACACCACTCGATACCTAAGTAACTTCAGCCCAACAGCTATCAACTGGCTCAGTCCCTTATCTGCGTCACGCATTTGTACCATGGCTAACGATACCTGGCTGAACCCTGTTATAAATCTTCTTTCCGACTTCTGCTTTTGCCCCATTTAGACTAACCCCTGAAAACATTATAATAGCATATAAATAAATTCGTTATTGGAACATGTACGTTGTTTTAGCTGGTGCATAGGGGGATACATAAGTACATCTTAAAATTTTTATATTTTTATTTATTTGTTTTACTCCGGCCTATCCTCACTATAGTATAAACATCTTGAAATCTGAGAGTATATTTGATTTTCTCAAAAATTTCAATTTAAATAGCCAGTGGTCAATACTTTTTATGCAGTATACTTATCAAGACACAAAATCCTGCAATCTCTATACGGCGAGTATACTCGTCAATCACAGTTAACTGATTAAAAACTTCCCGTTAAGCTAATAACGCAATTGAGGTATTATATTGATACGTTTAATTGATCTGCGAGTAAATTCTCTTAAAAGCTTTTATATTATTATTATATTTGAAGATTTTGTATGTACCTTATCATAGAATATTAAATAGAATACATACCGTAACTCCGGCGTATAACACGCACTTAGAACTCAAATAATAAGAACGAAATTTAGAAGTGCACGTTATACGCCGGTTTTTAGTTCTAGAAGTATACTATTTTTTTCCAAAGCTTGGAATAATACCGCAAATAAATGACTCCAAAACACAAGGGCCTTGCGCACATTTCAGGTTTCTGCGTGAAAAAGGGGGTGCGCGGTATATTAAAAAGAGAGTTTATAAATCTGTCAGTACAACTGGTCTTAAGAATAAATAGATAGCCTAAAGCAGAGGTTCCCAAACTTTTTTGTCTCATTGACCCCTTACCATGTTCTCGTTTTGGGGTAGACCCCTGCTTACCTAATATTGAATTTTTGCAAATTTACCAATTTAAATGTCTTCTTAACAGCTGGTATAGATCTACTTACTGTAAATTATTTAAATTTCTAACTGAAGTGAAGTATAGTGTTTAAAACTTAAGAAAAACATGTTAATTGAATTAAAATTTAATTAATGCATATAATAAATGAGCAACAAACAAATGCTTTTAAAGAGAGGAATAAATCTGGTGCTTCAATAAGAATTTTTCAACATTTGGAATCAATCGTGTCAGGTTTAACCCTAAATCTTCTCAGTAGTGTCCTTAATTTATTTCACCCCCCCTTTCTTTTTTGTTTTGAAGATTGGCAAACCCGCTGAAAAAGTAATTAAAAATTTTCTTACGATATTCCATAATTCGTGATAGTTGAAAGGTATGTTTTTTTGAAACCAAAATTGCGGACATGGTCTTTGGTTTTAATAAAATTTATGTGGATACCTTCCTTGAAACTAAAAATTAACCTTATTAAAATTAGTAAATAAATATATTAAATAGATAAAATCTGTTTTCCATGTGACTAAATTTTCTTTTAAAACTAAAATCATGATTTGGTTTAACGAGAGCAACCATCATAGACCCCCATTTACACCTCATGGACCCCTAAATTATTTTTTCGCTGACGTGGACCCCTTTCAGGTCACCATAGACCCCTGGGAGTCTATATAGACCACTTTGGGAATCACTGGCCTAAAGGAAGATAACAAGATAATTTGGATAGACAAAATTTTGATAAGTGGAGTTTATGTGCGGAATTTCGTTTTAGAAAATATTCTATAACTATCAAGAGTTTGAAAATATTATGAGAAATAGGACTAAAAACAACTACCCGGTATCTTTAACAATTAAAATATCAGATAAGATCTTGTAACAGACAGAAAAGCATCAAAATCAATCAATTCAGGAATCAATAGTTGAAAAAGAACTCTTTCTCGACTTCAATAGACCTTCATATTATTTTTTACCAAATGCCAAGGAGTTTCAATATTGACGACTCAGCAGGAAATAAATGAAAAATTGAATTGTCCAACGGTTGTCAACGTATCGACTTGTTTCTAATACAAACTCATGTAAACCATTGTTAAACATAATCAATTATTTTAAGCCCCTTATCACAATATGAATATCAAATTTGTTTTACATACTTAAAATGTTTCTTTGAAAACAATCAAGTGCTTGAAATTTTGAACTGAAATAAAAAAAGGAGTACTTCGCTTTGAATTCTTAAACGTCCGTGTGGTAATTTTTCTTACTTTTGAATGATTTTAAAAGTTTTTAGCTTGAAAAACATTTGTAGTTCACGCATTTTTAGAGTTTTGTGACAAATATTTTTAAAAAATTTATTTTGTAATCACTGAAATTGAAGGAGAAAAATTATAAATATGATGTATCAGCTTACCAAATTTAAAAAGTGGCAAAACGCATTGCATGCAAGTTTTGTTTCGAGAAATAAAAATGCTACACACATAAAAATTAGGAGAATCATCACATCAATTTTTTCTCTCTTTCTAATTTGCGGCATTGATACAAAGTAGTCCAATAGAAAATGGGCCATGGTACTTGCAGTTGCTTACAATATTCTTCACTTAATAATATTCTCGATACAAATACATTGCTATTCGATAAATTTTCAGAACCAGTCTTTACAGATTCAGATGGGCATAGTTCTTAATGCGGGACAATTAATAACGTGGTGGGTAGTTAGATTCCGAATGAAAGACTTTCTTACGCTAGTTGAAGAACTCTTTTCTTTAAGAACATAGACGTTGCATAGATGTTGCTTTTTTGGGCGTCTGGACTGCGAAGCAGTCCTAAATCCCATTTCAGGACAAGTCTTTGATGGGGGGCATGACGAAAGTGGTGTTGTACATTCTGCTGTGTGGCATGACGACGATTGGCTGGACG
The DNA here is from genome assembly GCA_019973935.1 of Trichonephila clavipes. Taxonomy (NCBI): domain Eukaryota; kingdom Metazoa; phylum Arthropoda; class Arachnida; order Araneae; family Nephilidae; genus Trichonephila; species Trichonephila clavipes. The sequence goes on along the minus strand of BMAU01021254.1, from coordinate 117,077 downwards.
ATAGGATCCGGGAGGCGTGGCTTCTGTGCTTTGTCGGGTTCTTTAAGAACAGGTCTAAGCTGCGTTATTTATAGAAGACTTTTTTGTAACTTCTAGAATGGCCGCTAGAGGGCCTTTTATGAAATAACCTGAATTTCGGCATTTTTTGAGATATGACACTGTTGCTCAGGAGTAGCGCTAACTTTATTATATTATGATAAAGTTAGGGGTAATTTAATGAACTCTAGTAATTCAAATTGCGTGTATCTCTCGATCCTCTTATTCCGGTAATCCCGTTCAATATTGAGTTAATAGTTGATTAGTATCATATTTCGTGATTTAATTTAATAGTAAGGCTCAATCATATTGACGTAGACATATCTATTAATCTTTGTAATTAGAAGGTTGATAATTGACTCAAGTGAATAAATTCAATTTGTTATTGTAAAAATGTCTTCTGGTCGTTCTTTGCCTCAAATCAATCTTGGTGTCCAAGGTGGAATCCAGGGGGATTCTCATAAGTTGACTGGATGGGGTATATTCACCATTCGAAAATCCTTACTTCTCAGCTCGACAGCTTGGCTTTTTTCATCTATACTTCTATTCTGGTTCAATCATAGTAATATATTCGTAGTACAAAAATAAAATAAAAAATCACGATTCTAATTTTATGAAGGTTTATGGATCCAAGCATTTTTTAATATGGTTGGTTCTAAAGCGAAGAACTTCATTAAATATTTTTACAAATTATGTGCAATTAATACTTAAAATCGTGTTAAAATAATTTGTATCTGGATGTTTAATATATTCATATTATTTTATGTTCTGTTTATTTTATGATAAAATTTGTAATATTTGCAAGCAACGCTGCTTCTTACATTATAATGGAGCTTCAATTGAAACTAGGCGAAATATCGGCGATACAGCCAAGTTGGCATCCTTTTTGATGACCGAATTTGGTTAAGGGGACAACTTAGAAGGGGGGAGGGTTGGCGATCCTTTTTAGCGACTTGGCTGTTCTATGTATGCTTCTGGAAATTAATAGACGAATCTACTAACATCGCGATCTCTAAAGTAAGTGGATCTTTCGAGAATGAGCTAGAAGAAAGCCATGGAGGATATAAATAGCAGTCATTCGCTGAAACTGAGTCTGTACTGTTTTGGCTGTTGAAGAGATTACAAGAGAGTAGTTGCTTTCTAATAAACTTTGTGTACTTATACTTATAAACACTGGTCGTTGTCTCTGAGCGCTGCAGAAGGGGTGAAAACCTTCTGCGATTTATTGTGCGAATTTTACGGCTGTATCCTGTATTTTTAAGAATTCTTTTTCGACAAAAAGTTCTCATCGCTCTTAAAGAGCTGTTTTTCTCTTTAAACTGATAGCATAAAATCTAGAAACCCCAATTTACGTAACAATATATTTAACATTATATTATATGAATTAAAATTTGCAGAATTTAAGAAGAATTTTGTAAATTATGTACAGTGAAAGCAAAACAGGTAATAAGACAATTGTTTCTAGATAAAAATATACTAGAAAATGCATAGATTTTATTTGTTTTTTATGCAAACTGTTATTTTATAAATTTTTTAAAAACCTCACATTCTTCATTATTACTCCATTAATCAATAATTACTCTGCAAAGCAGTTCGTTGGTAAATGATAAGACCACTTTAATTTCAGAAGTAATGAATTAAATAACGTTTCTACTCGTAATTTAATAACAGGAAAAGCAATATTACAGTATGTTTATCATAATTACTTTTCAATAAATTCTTAATAAAGCTATAAACTATTCAAATAACAAAAATATTAGAAATGAAGTAAAGTACATTGTTTTAACGAATTAAAACGAATCAAGTTTTAAAAAACAAGAAAGAGTTTGTGTGATATTCCATTGAATTTTTCCTGATCCCTTCAAGCACAATGATTCCAATGAAACGATTAGATGGTTTAAGTTTACTTTCATAAATATTAAGCCTATGTTTTACAATTGATATTTCAAATTCATTCGAACAGTTCATTCAAAACAGTTTTATATTTGCATAAATTTTCCGACATAACAGATTCTAATTATTTTCCATGAGGTTCTATTTTTCTGATTACTTCATAAAATGTTTCCAACGCCAATTGTCCATCTTTCAATTTCCGATGTTAAATCTTTGTTGCTTTGTGTTTTCAAGAAAGCTTCATATTCATTGATTTTGAATTTTGTTCTCATTAAGATATCCGACTACGTTCGGAACCGTGATTTTCAAAAGCACATAAATGGATAATCTTCATTATATTTGGTGTCACTTAGAATAGAATATATGCATAAAATTGTTTTAAGGACATTTTGACAAAAATTTCTTGTTTAAATACAATATTTTGGCAAAAAATTAACTTAGAATAATCTTTTTTCCAAATGTTCTCCTTTTGTGAAAAATGTTTCTATTAGAATAATATTTTGCCTGTATATAGCTCAGACCTCTGGCTCAACTAGAACTTCTGAAGTATATAACTTAGAAGTGGGTTTATTTTTTCATAGTTTACGACAACAAAGGGGAGCAATTTTAAGAAAAAAACGCAAATAATTATTTCAATTGGTGGTAACTCTGAAAAGTATGCGTATTTTTCAAAAATTCTGGTTGAGCCTCTGTAGAGAGGTCTGAGCTATAAACAGGTAAAATATTATTATAATAGAACCAATTTTCACAAAAGGAGAACATTTGAAAAAAAGATTATTCTAAGTTAATTTTTTGCCAAAATATTACATTTAAATAAAATTTTTGTCAAAATGTCTTTAAAACAATTTTATGAACATTTTCTAATCTAAGTGACACTAAATATCATGAAAATTATCCATTTATGCGCTTTTTTAAAATCACGGTTCCGAACGTAGTCGGATACCTTAAGTCGTTTTTCGACTTTTTAAAGCTTCCATTAATGCAAGAACTTCACATTCACAGATGCAGTATTTTCTTGCGGCAATATTTATTTACTCACACATTGAAAGGGGTAAAATTTTCCACCTTTCTCTTATTCTAACAATATAGTATCTTAACCCTGATTGCTTACATCTGTGTGAAATTCTAATGGCAAATCTTCTTCGAACGAGTGCAGATGAGGCATGTGCCTAGATTCTTCTAATTTTGTAAATATTTTTCTGCTCTTCATCATATCTAAATTCATTTTTGTTTCTTAATGTGTTGTTAAGGGCTTAAAAATGTGGATTATAGTGGGGTAATTTTTTAAAATTGCCGTTCTAAGAGTAAAATGCTTCGTTTCCTAAAGTCTAACAAAGTAGATTTAAAAAAAAACTGACACTGCGTTTAAGGTCTACATAATCTACACAGTTAAGAAATTATTTTGTTTCTTTCAGTTAAAGTATATTATGCCAATTTTACTTTCGACTGAATCAATGAGACATAACAATTTACAGATCAATATTTTTATTATTTTCTAAGTTGATTTATTTCCGCGGATAAGTTCATCTATTTGTACACTTAAAAGAAATGTTTTTTTTTTGCTGAAAAGTAGCGATTTGTTAATACTATGCTTTGTTTATGTGTTTTAAAGATCACAGATAGATCAGCAAGAAGTTTTAATGTTCAGTCTTAAAGATTAGCAAGATGATCTGAAAATGTGGTAGAGAGATATCAAATCGCACAGAGGCACAACGGATCGAATTCCCAAACAAATTCGACATAAGATTCGTCAAGACACGTTCGCCGTAGAACTCGATGCTCAAATTCCTCTGTTGTATTGGAGGGTTCATCTATCAGCGGCCAAAATGTCTGGAACATTTTGTGCGAGAAAGAGCTGAGTGCACAGCACTCTTTTAAGCACTCAACATGTGACGGGTCTATCCGCGTTCTTTCCACTAAAAGGTAAAGCTTTCTCCCGAAGAAGAAAACGTGATCATGCAAATTAAGACTTGTTATTAAGTCTAGGCTTTCAGGTTAGAAGGAGAGATGTGGTAGATTGCTAACCGGAACAATGATTAATTAAACTTGAAGTTTGGCGTGGATATTTAGTAGCTGATAAGAGTAATATTTTAGTTGATGATCTATCACTTAAGAATTAATCTAAATTAGGTAGCTAAGAAGGCAAAACTATTGAATTGACGTAAAAGTGTCCTAATTATATAAAATCTCATACCTCGTTAATTGCTCTTCGTATTTGATAATTGGTTGCCTCTCTTAACTTTGGTTAAAATAAGTTGAGTTGTTTTTAGTACTGTGAATAATTATTTTGAATATGGCTTGTCTTCCTTTCGTTTCTTCCACATTCTTAGACGCGTCGAGCTGACCTTTACAAGCACGGAACTGTACGCCTGAGTAGGTGCCAATAGTAGCGCCAGCTGGCCAGTGGATAGTTTTTTCAATGCATCGGTATGGTAATTTCCCGAGAAAGTAATCTATTAGCCCTTGTCATTGAGCATTATACCAGTCCCATACCAGACTTAAAAGTTTGAGGTGACATGTTCCAACAGCGGATATCCCTTGTGTACTTTACCAACAGTTTAACATCCCTCCTGCATGCTGCGTGTTTTTTTTCGCTACCCTTTGCGAATTATTTTAGCAGGGCAAAGCATAATATCGCCCTACGATCTTGAAGTGGCCTGAATGGAAATGACAAAACTTCTCTGCCACTTTCGTTCTCCCGTCTAATATGTGTGCGCCCTATCATTTGTGTAGTGCTTTTGGGACTACCAGAGCATACTGTAAAGAAATTCAGATCTGTAGTGGACGTGTTGTCAAGGAAATATTTCAGGAAACAAATAATGGTATCTTTAACATTTTGCTTCGCCATCTATAGGAGTGTATAGGTATCCGTTGGAGCACAATGAAGGCTTAATAAGCAGCTCACAAGTGCATACTTTCGTTCGTTTCCGTAATCATTTGCATATGAGTGTTGCTTTAATCCCAATTGTTCTTATACGTCTACAAACATTCCTACAAGATATTGAAAAATCGTATATATTGGTAATATATTCATACATTTTGGGTATAAATCTTCAAAGTGTAAATATCCTCATTACTTCTTACTAAGGAAATATTGTTATAGTGTAATCAATATCGCCGTGTAAGTGAAAAACCATGCCACAATACTTAAAAGCAAAGATTTTCGAAGGTTAAATATTCCCCAGCCCGTCAATTTAAGGTGTTTCCTGTCTTCCAGAACCTTTATTTGCACATTCAACTCTGTAGTACTTGAAAACAGTGAAACTCGAAGATTATCAGCCTTCTGTTGGACATGTTCTGCGAATATCAAGACGACAAACGTTAACGTGATATTGATGACTAAATCGTAGCAATGAATGTATGGCGGAGGTACACCAAGGGCTCTTACTGCGTACAGAATGAAAAGCAAAGCTCTAAAAAAGGCATTGAATATGTGGAGAAACAACATGATCACCAAGAACGAAAGAATGTCCTCTATTCTTTTAAATATATTCAACACGTTTCTGTAGAGTTCCCACAGTTGAATTTTAGATCGCCGTCGCTCTTGAAGACAAACCGAAAGGATAAATAGAAGAAAGATGTAATAAGCTGCAAAGGAGTAAGCTATAGCGGAAATTATGTACGTGTATCCCAGTCTGCTTAGAACAATCGGAATTAGTACATTGTTTCCCAAATCTTGATACAAAAACTTGAAGGGACAGAGTTTATATTTGTCCTTGAAGATTATTTCCTGCATAGATCGTAATATTGCATCGCTAAAAACAAGAAAAATCACAGAAAGTCTCATTACATTGGAAATCTTGAGTAATCTCTTGTAAGTCAAAGAGTCCATCTCAGTGATCAGGGAATTCAGTGCATTTGTAAGTGTTAAAATAGCTTTCATTCGCAGTTGTATGTACCACCACATTATCAAGTGTACTACATGAACAGCTAGGGTGATCAGAGGAGCCCAATACCTAGAGTACATTATGAAGCAATAAGATTCGACTGAGAAGAGTGCCAAGAAAACAATATTGTAAGTAAAGAAGAGAACATGAACCCACTTTTTATCCGAATCTTTTGTTTGGATGCCACATAATAGAAAAAGAAATAGAATAGGCTTAAGAATTTTTTTCATTTTTATTTTCACCATTGTCTCACTTTTCAAGTGAGGAAAAACCCTTCGAACATCATTTTGGACGGATATTGTATCCTTTAACATTGCTAAAAGTCTGTTTGATCTCGAAGACATGAAAAGGGTAACATTTCATTTAAAATTCGCTAACAATATCACTAATTTTACTCGTAGTTAGTGAGTTACTGTAAAAAACTACTGCTACTACATGGATGTAAAAAGCGAAATATGCTTTTCTATGATGCGAACTGGTAATTTGGTTAAAAAAGAGAGAAATTTAGAAGGTATATAAGCTTATATAATGATATTTTTTTAATCCATCAGTATATAAAATGCACCAAAAATCAAATTTCAAAACTTAATTTATTTAACTCCAATAAAACCCATGCTTAACAATACTTCCGAAACTGTGAAATACAAATTTATCACGCAATAAGTTGAACTTCACTAAAACCGTAAGTAAATATGGATATTGGTGATAGTGAGTATTGTAATCACACAATTGTTTCTATCACGATATTATCAAAAACTTTCTTTCAACTCAGACTTTGGTACCCGTCGTGGATTATTTACTTTTTTGCTATTGTAATATGTGATGAATTATTTACATTTATTTTTGAATAGTGTTAGCATACTATTCATCTCAACATGTTCTGTCAAAATTCTAATATTTTTCCTGTATAGCACTAAAAAGTTATTCTGATTTATGATTTCGTTTTGCGACTCTAATCAAAAGTAAATCTTTCATTGCTTGTACCTTTGGAAGGTTGATAATAGAATGAATTTATTGATAAACTCGATGTTATAAATTATTGCGAATAAAAAAATAGGTATAAAAAGGTGTTAAGAATATTTTAAAATGGCTTTTGTAAATGGAATCATTACTATGAAGCTATGTTATTTCTTAAATAAACCCTCAAAAAACAAAACAAATATGAATGTATTCCATTCAGGAGAGAATAATTGGGGAAATGGGCATTATATAACCCAGCTCAAGGATATTTTTGTAAATTGAAATTTTAAGTTCTAAACACAGTTCCTCTCTCTCTCTTTTAACATAATTAAATTCCCTTTTCAGAAAAAAGATAATATTTGAAAAATCCCGTACTTCTCATATATTTTTTTCACCATGAAAATAAACAATGAAATTGGAAATTAATTTTGAGATATAAGTTGAAATGAAAAAAAAGGATAAAAAAAAAACAGATGTCTCTTATTTGAAGTTCGAAATAAATATTTTACTTTATTTAGATTTATTTTTCGATCTGTATACTATAAATCCATCACAAAAACTAGAAAATTCATCCAGTTTAAAGAAATGAGAGATGTAATTTTACAAATCCCATTACTATGTCATATATATTTCAAAGGCAATCGAAAATTATTTGAAATAAATACTTATGTTTGAATGCATCGTGTATTGGGTCCATGACAACAGATTTATCAATATCTTCAATACACATTAAAATTTAAAATAAAAAAACAATTTCGAATGTGCTTGATAGCGTGTTTTTTATAAAAAAAATTTCTTTTGAGACTATTTTTTAAGTATTGCTATATTTTTCGGCTAGTTTATTATGATATTTATAGTTACAGTAACTAACTTACAAAATTAGCTTAAAGTGGAATACAATTTTAAAACTAACGAAGATATAAAAATAATATTGTGCTAGAATAAATATATTATAGTATAGAGATTCGGTGTGTACACACATTGTTTTCATGGTTAATCACTAAACAATAGATCGCGTGACACAATTTGGTGGTATAATAATGTTACAATAGCAAAAAGGTTTACTTAGAAAAGGATTCATATCGGTAAAGACTTTTATTTGTCATTTGCTATTTTAATGCAAGATTAAAGATTCATTTTGTATTATTTCTAAAGAATAGAATCAATTAAATTAAAAATTATTTGAGTAAACTTTGTAGTTTAATCCCGTTTTAAAATGTAAAAATAAATAATTTTACATCAAATGCGTGACATAATTTAGAGTTTTGAAAATTCATGGAATTTTTTTAAAAATTACACTTGGTTTATTTTTTACTCTCTTGACAAAAGCACATATTACTTTTTTCATAACAAGCAAATTCTTAACTAAACAAAATAACATAATAAAGAATAATATAATGAAACGATCTAATCAAGTTACAGAAAAGAATTACTAAGCGTTAATGAAAAACCATTGTTGAAATTATACTTTTATATGCAAGAACTAACAAAGTCCAATTTATCATTAGTGTAACCATGAAATTTTAAAATAAAGCGCTAGGTATTACTGATACGGAAATACATTTTCACGAAGTTTAAACGTTTTTTCCAACATTATAATATTATTACAATGGTTATTCCTGCACTGAGCCTCAGAAAGAAAAAAAAATTATTTCGATTGTTCTTAATTTTTGAAAGAATGGAAAGTGTTTCTTTGTGTAAATTTTAATTTAAATATTATGCAAAATATTAATTAGAACACTACCGGAGATTCTCTTCACTCCTGTGCCCATGTCTGCATCGAATGGCTCTTTGATACCTCAGATATCCTGTATTTATTACTTGGCTCTTCTCTCCCAAAAGTTCGCAGTCCTTTGTTACAGTTTATTTAAGGCCTCACTATAAACTTGCCAGAAGCCCAGTGGCTGAAAGGTAGTGTATCGCACATCCACGCCACAGGATCCAGGCTGGGTAAGGTTGACTTAAGTGGGTCGATAAATGAGTACCAAGCTTGCTTCGGAACTAACAGGAGAAGTTTCGGCTATATACAGGCAAAATATTATTATAATAGAAACATTTTTCACAAAAGTTTTCGCGTCAGACTGACCACTTGACCGAAACATCTGCACATGTATCCTAGCGCATAAGGTCGCGTTAACTGAGGTAGGAACATTAGGCCTTGGTCCCCATGGGCTGTTTCGTCACTGAGTTCAGTATAAGTTTGCCATCAATATTATAGCTGTATTTTTCATTTTTAACCCTTTAGAAGGCCGTAGTAAGTATACTTACCAGCAAACTAATTAATTTTTAAATGTTGATTGGAAATTATTTTCCCACCAATAATTTGCGTTACTAGCACTTCGGGTAGTACTAGCAGCTGATTTCCGGATTTTAAAGTAAACCTATTCAAGAAAAATTTATGTTCATTTCCTGAGCAGCAAGAAAACTCTTCCAGTTGACGTACTAAAGTCGGTGGCCATGTGTGCCAGCTTTATAAATTTTTTAAAATACACTTTGCCTCTCTTCTGCACTACTAAAGCACATGAGAACAAGTTCCGTCTGTATATCTTACAATGTCTTGCTATATATTGATCTAAGACTTGAGAAATTTCATGGAAAGTAATATGTATAAATCCTTAAACTTTTGAAAGCAAAATATTTCCGATTTATAATTAATTTCAGTATATTTTAGTGTTTGCAAAGTAAATCCCCACTTGGGTCCATAAAGAAAAATTTTATTTTTACTTAATTAAATTTAATTAATGAATTAAGATTTGAAAAAACTGTATCAACATCAAGCGTCATCCACTGCAAGTTTAAAAATGTGTTTGAACTTTAGAGGTTGAATAAAAAATAATTTATTTAAAATTGAAAATTTGAACAAGATATATATATAAATATGCATATATAGGCAGGGATTGAACTAATAGTAGAAATCTAATGAAATGCAAAATTAAGGTGTCCTATCTTTAAATAGATTCCAGTGGGTGATGGAAAACATGCTTCACATAAAAAAATTGTCTTAAAATTTTAATTAATTTTAGATAATAAGCTGAATGTTATTCGTTTTATAAATCAGTATGAATCCCAAAAATATTTTAACATCACAATACAAGTGAAAAATGACCTTCTGAAGGGTTAATATTATTCTTGTGTTAAAGAATATTGTTGGTAGTTATCATTAGCAATATTGTAATTAGTAACAACATTACTAATCTCATCGGTTTAGTCACATGAACTGGAGCAGAATGACGCCGTATGCAAACAGCCACGTACTAAGAGACAGAAGAAGAGGTTTCCGAACGATAAACATTCCCCATCCAGTGAGCCTTAGACGCTCCCGATCTTCATGTAAAGTGGCATATTCTCCACAAGAGCTGATGCCATCTTGAGTTTTATAAAATGCAATCAATGATATACGAAAGTCATTTGCTGTACGCTGGACCTTGTCCGCTGCAAGCACTGTAGCAACCATCAACATGATGTCTGTAAGGAATTTCAAACATTCACTCAGTAAGAAAATGGATTGGTGGTATTTTATAGTGATCACTATCTTAAACATTGTCTTCAAAAAGTCAAAAACAATGTGCGAAAAGACGAGCAAAATGAGAGGTGAGAACATACTTTCGAGTTCTCTGAAATTTTGAAGTGTTCTTTCGTAGACAAGAAACGCTTGGGTTTTGGAGATGCAATGTTTATCTTGGAGAGCCACAGACAAAGTGTAGCAGTAAGTTGAAAAGAACGATACAACTGCTAGGATTATAATAGTATCTGGGCATTTATTGAATAATTCATCCAGAGTGTATATTATTGCTCTGTTTCTTTTGCCGATGGAAACTAGTTCTCGATAAATGCATACAGCGACCTCCTCAGATAAGATAGTAATTATCAATATTCGGATTATAGATTGCAGAAAGATCATTGAAAGTACACCAATGGTAACCATTTTAGATAATTTCGAGATTCTTTCCCGAATGATAATTTCTTCACCAAAGAAATCTAGTTTTTTAACCAGGGAAAGTATTTTCTTCATTCTGAGACGAATCAACCACCAGAGAATGAGAGGAATCAGTTTAGTTATAGCGCTGAAAACTGTACCCCAGTTTAATGTTCGACTCACGCAGAATATTTTAAAAGCCACGACCCCCAGAGTCGTAACGTTAAAAAGTACAGCGAGTATAACTTGATATAACTTGTTTTGTTTCTTTGAATACAAACCACAAAAGCGAAATAGAAACAAGATAGGTGCCATGATATTTTCAATAAGAGAAGGAATTTTGTTGTCTTTTTGGAGAGGATTCATTATTGCATATGCTCTTTTCACTTCATTTCATAATATTTATACTGATTTGTACAAAAATTACAAAAATGAAAAATTTCCTTTAAATCTTGTTCATATTTAATTATAGTTCCGTGGTATATTCCATTGTTTTCATATTAAAATATCAGATTTTTAAGTGTCTATTAATAAGTGTTTGCAGTAAAAAAGCATTTAACGTAAGTAAGGAGCAGTTCATTGTCAACTCTTCAGAATGTAATGTTAGCGATAAATGGATGTATAACTATCAGAAACTTTACTTAAAAAAGGTTTATGACAACGCTTCAACGGTTGTCAATAAAAATATTGTTATACCAAGAAAAAAAAAGTTATTTTTGTTAAATTACTTCTTTTCTGGCCTTGTAAATAAACTTATGTTTATTATGATATTTTTATTCCTTTCTCCCAAATGACACTGATAAAAAGAGCAATTGTGTAGACAGACAAAGCATTTCATATCCGTATAGAATTGATTTTCATTATTTGCAGAGAGATACTGTAAGAAACACTTTCCCTAAAACTTCTTTTCATAGAATTAATCCATAGAATTAATAACATTTGGAAGGTAGTTAGTGTGAAACACCATAACAACTATTTACAAATACCTCAGAAACAAACAATGGAAATCAAATGAAATTCAGAACGTCCATTATTTAGTGAATTGTACAAAAATATCGAGAATATTTTTATTAATTTAAGACTACACAGTACCCTAAAAATTCCATTTTTACCGAATTTTTTTTTTTTTTTTTTTTGCATATTTTGGTGGTCCATATCATTGAGATGTTTGCCACGAAATTTCAGATCTGTTAGCAAATTAGTTTTTAAGATATTTGAAGTTTTATGAGCTATGGTTTTGGTTTCGGTCTCCTTTTAAAGCATTTTTTCCCACTTAAGTTGAATTAATTAAAAATATTTTTGAGCTTTTAGCTTGAAATGGTTATTAATTCCAATTTTTCATTACTAAAATCATTTCCGCTTGATTATGTTTTGAGTTTTTTGAGTTCTCATAATTAATTAATAAAGATTAATTTCATGGCCAATTTTTGCTTTAAAATTAGTTTATATAACTTAAAAGCTTTATCATTAATTTTTTCCTGTAGAGAAAATGTCATGGCAAATGCATTCTGGGTTTCTGTGAGAAACAATATTTCGAAGAGATGGAATACTACTGAAAAACTGATGTATCTAAAAGTCCTTCCTCAGCTGATTCTGCAATTAGACTTCCGAATACAAGCTTTCTGAATTCAAATGCTGCAGATATAGCTGAATATTTCCTTGATGTACCAAACTACATTATACTAAACATATTGTAGTACTATATTTTAGTATTTTAAAGTCGTACGTCAAGAGCTAAAACTTCCTAAACTGCCCCAATTTAAAACTGAAAAAATTAAACTTTATGAGCAAACCTGACTATTTTTAGTTTAAGTTAGTATCATTATTATTTTGTACATGAATGCTTCGTGTTTCAAAACTTTTGTGAAATATTAGGTTAAGATAAAGCTGAATAAACTGACGTCTTAACAAATGCTATCAATAATATGCAAAAATATATTTTGAATTAAAAATATAATTTTCAGTCATATTAAATAAAAATAGTGTTTTAATGTAGAACATACATTGGAAAATAACATATTAAAAAATTAGAGTTTTACGGGCATTATAAGTTTTTGTTTTATGACTTTACAAACTTTAAATGCGTTTTTCTCAGACTTTTAATTTTGAAGGTATAAGTGTTTTCTAATCCCTAAGGCTTTTTTTCTGTTCAAGATAGAACCTTGAATTTTTTTGTATATACTCCCAAATGTATGTTCTATAAAAGTTTGTATGGATTTAGGGCTGAGAACTCTAGTTATTTTTCTAAAAAATGCCAAAATAGATATTTAAAAAATTTTCGTGTTTTTTGCAGGTTTTACTAGAAAAACAATTATTGAAAATCAACAAGGGAATAGATTTTCAAATCCACACTAAATATTGTTTGTAATAATCTAAGAATCACAAATAACTTAAAATTACTAAAAAATTTTAAAAATTGAGTATTTTATAAGAATTTGAAAAAAACTTCAAAAATTCCTAATTTTTTAACATTGTAAAATAATGGCTGGTCAAACTGACTTTTTGCTTACACAATCAGCTTAATACTATAATCTAAATATAAAACATCAATTATTTTTACTGTAACTATCTCCAAAAAATTTTTTTGAAAAAGAGTACCGTGTAGCCTTAATTCACTATGTTGATTAGGCTTTAAGAACTTCTTATTGAGCTTTTAATGTATTTTTTTCTTTTATTTTTTAGTGCATCACAATAAAACCAAATCCTCTTGAAGACTGAACTTTTTTTTTCCAGACATTATAAGACAGTGGTTCTCAAACTTTCAATGTTACGACCCAAAATTTAACCATAATTTTCATCGCGCCCCCTCCATACAAATAACAATGTATTGAATTTATTATAACTTAAACATTAAAACTACTGTACTACACAATGGCTTTTTCTTAAGTGCCCCCGGCATATACAGAGTGTTTTTTTTCAGGTATAGAAGTTTAAGTTGGCATTACTTTCCAAGATGGCAACCGATTTAACAGCTGTCAAGTGATTTATTCTCAGTTTGGTTTGGCAATTCATCTTGAATAGACTCACGCCTGAACAACGCTTTCAAATTGTGCAATTTTATTTCGAAAGTAATGGTCAATTTTCATAAGCGAATTTTGTTTAGCGATGAAGCGCTCTTCTGGTGGAATGGCTACGTCAACAAACAAAACTGCCACATTTGGAGTGAAGCTAATCCACAAGTGTATGTCGAAACACCGTTACATCCAGAAAAACTGACTGTTTGATGCGCTTTATGGGCTGGTGGAATCCTTCTTCAAAAACGATGAAGGCCACAACGTTACAGTCAATGGTGATCGGTATAGAGCCATGATTTACTAACTTTTTCATTCCTGAAATGAACAATCATGATGTCCAGGAGCTGTGGTTCGAACAAGACGGCGCAACATGTCACACAGCTCGTGCCACAATCGATTTATTGAAAGGCACGTTTGGTGACCGCCTAATTTCACGTTTTGGACCTGTGAATTGGCCTCCAAGATCTTGTGATTTAACACCGCCAGACTATTTTTTGTGGGGCTATGTAAAGTCATTGGTATATGAGGATACGCCACAAACGCTTAACAATTTGGAAGACAACATTCGTCGGGTTATTGCCGATATACGGCCACAAATGTTGGAAAAAGTCATCGAACATTGGATGTCCAGATTGGACTCCATCCGAGCCAGCCGTGGCAGTCCTATGCCAGAAATCATATTTAAAATGTAATGCCACAAGATTATCTTTCGACTAAAAAAAATTCATGTCAATCGAATACATCGTTGTTTTATTGCAATTTAAAGTTCTATACCTCTAAAAAAACACCCTTTATATAATTTGGGGACCCTGGTTATTATTAAACTTGTTCTTAACTTAGTATGTGATGACCCCCCTGCGTCACACCTTGAACACCAAGATTAATTTGAGTCAAAGAACCTCCAAGAGCCATTTTGAATAATAATAATATTTATTTATTATAATTTTTTCTCAAAAATCTCTGATAACATATAATACGACAATGTTACGTCTCTTAAAGGGATTTGCCTTTGTATTAAATTAAATTACTAAGAATACAATTAATTAATAATCTAGCTCAAACTCAAGTAAGGTTTACAGAAATAGGAGATCCGAGAAACACACGTATTCGAATTCTTAACTGTCATTAACTTTAACTAAGTATCTCAAACTGACGCTTACTTTAAGCGTACGTGAATTATATTTACCACTGGCTTATATCAGCTTTCTGGTACGTCTCGTAGCACGGCGTCTTCACGAATCTAATCTCCTTGAATCTTCTAGTAATACGTTTAAAGATACTGGCTCAATAGCCTACCATCATCTCTCTTGCTATCTCGCAACTCTCGACATAAATACCTTATCTAATTTAAATATTCCGTACCTCTTTTTGGAGTTGATTGGAAATAAACACGAATTGATATTGCCCAGAAAGACGCCTAAGAAGATTAGTGGAAAGGTTCCGTACAGATTCATTACAAGTATTGTTAAATTAATTATAAAATAAATTGTGCAGTACTGATACATACATAAGAGAGAGTGTAGCATATCAATATAAATGGTAATTTTATTTTCTATTATGTCAGAATGTATTTTGTTTGTTCACCTTCAGTAAATTAATAATTTTTTTTTAAAAAAATAATTTTCTTTTGTTTTCGATTTTTCACTATGTTTGCACCCCCGTCGCAGAGTTATCGTGCCCTCTTAGGAGGCGCGCCCCATAGTTTGAGAAACGCTGCTGTAAGAAAAGGAAAAAATAAATAAAAGCACATTGAAAAAAAATCCTCTTTCTGTTAAGGTATCCGATTACGTTTGGAACCGTGATTTTAAAAAAGCACATAAATGGATATTTTTCATAATATTTAGTGTCACTCTGATTAGAATACATGCATAAAATTGTTTTAAGGACATTTTGAGAAAAAAATTATTTAAATACAATATTTTGGCAAAAAATTAACTTAGAATAATCTTTTTTCAAAATGTTCTCAGTGGAGACCCCCCCCCTGGGTCTCTCCTTGAGCACCAAGATTAATTTGAGGCAAAGAACCACTAAGAGCCATTTTGAATAATAATAATATTTATTTGTTATTATAATTTTCTCAAAAAAATCTCTGATAACATATAATACTTTTATGTTACGTCCAATAAAGGGATTTACCTTTATAATAAATTAAATTACGAATGATGTAACTAATTAATAATTACGCTCAAGATCAAGTAACGTCTACCGAAATAGGAGATCTGAGAAATACACGTAATCGAATTCTTAACTCTCATTTACTTTAACTAATTCGACTAAACTAACGTTTCTTTTAAGCGTAAGTAAATTATATTTACCGTTGGCTATATCAGCTTTCTGGCACTTCCTTAGAATCACAGCAATTCTACGACACTCTTCTAATATCTTTGAATCCTCTAATATTGCGGTTAAAGTTGCTGGCTCAATAGACTTCCATCATCTACATTGCTATCTCACAAAGCTCGACTTAAATACCTTATCTAATTTGAATATCCCGTTCATCTTTTTGGAGTTGATTGGAAATAAACGCGAATTTATATTCCCCAAAAAGACGCCTAAGAAGATCAATGGAAAGGTTCCGTACAGATTCGTCACATCTCCTTTTGTGAAAAATGCTTCTATTCTAATAATATTTTGCCTGTATATAGATCAGATATTTGTACAGAGGCTCAACTAGAAGTTTTGAAAAATTCACATTATTTTCAGAGTTACCACCTATTGAAATAATTATCGGCGTTTTTTTCCTGAAATTGCTCCCCTCTGTTGTCGTAAAATATGAAAAACCTACTTCTAAGTTATATATTTCAAAAATTCTAGTTGAGCCTCTGTAGAGAGGTCTGCGCTATATGCAGGCAAAATATTATTATAATAGAAGCATTTTTCACAAAAGGAGAACATTTGGAAAAAAGATTATTCTAAGTTAATTTTGTGCCAAAATATTGTATTTAAAAAATTTTTTTGTCAAAATATCTTTAAAACAGTTGTATACATGATTTCTAATTTAAGTGACTCTAAATATCATGAAAATTTTCCATTTATGAGCTTTTGCAAAATCACGGTTCCGAACGCAGTCGGATACCTTAAATATCAATTACACATAAGAAAACTAAAATGCTGAATTTTTTTTTACTAAATTGTAAACATTTCATTTAATTGTGTAGTTAAAAAAAACTCAGATACAAAGTTCAAAATTTTTTGAAAACGTTAAAATAAAAAAAATAGAAAAGCAAAATAAATAAGTTAAGCTAAAAAGAAATGCCAAAAAAAAGCATAACTATTGCACTATAATGATGACGTTACAACGCAACAAGAAACAACAATAAGATACTCGGACGAATCTTTGCTCTAATTATATTATTGCTCTATTATATGTGTATTAGTGCCAGTACTTATAAGCACCACAAAGTTATTCAACGGTAAAATTAATTTCGTCCGCTGTTCACTTAAATTAAATAGTCAAATCGTTTTCTAAGGTCTTAACTGATGTACCAAAAAATAGGACACTTACATTTTAACATTAAATAATTTTGCGGAACAGAAATAGCATTCTTCGCAATCCGATCAAAATGTCAGCAGAAAATTCAACTTCTGTACTTCTGTGTACAAAATTAAGATTTTCCACAAAAAAAAAAGTCATATTACAGGTTAACCCCTTTCCGACTTTTCCCGAGCTAAGTTGGGGCAGGCGAAATGTACAATTCTGGCACATCCCGAGTGTAGCTCGTCCAATGAAAATTTACACAGTGCTATCGGTCTTTACCAAATTATTTCACGCCTACTTTTATGGTTTCGAATAATTGAAGAGCACCACTCGCAAGAATTTTCTGCAAAAAGAGGACGTCTTTCTGCTGAGCATCCCCCCCTCCCTCTTTACATATGCCTGAAAGACACTTTGTTGACTACATTCTCCCAACAAAGAAGAAAACTGAGAGATGAAAAACGACAGTGTATTATTTGCAGCTCACAAAGAGAGACAGTAAATGTAAGAAGAGAAACAAGATTCTACTGTCCAGATTGCGATGTTGGATTATGTGTGAAGTACCGTGTTTTCAAATTTATCATACACGATCAAATTTAGATTATTAATTTCATAACCATTTATGTAAATGCAAAAAATGTAAATTAAATTTGTAATTCAAGGTAAAAGGTAGATATTCTAAGCTTTAAAATTATAGCTAGTGTGTCCTGATGATTTCTACTTAATTCTGATGATTTTTGGTGGCCGCAGTTGCCTAGTGGTCAAGGTATCGGATCGAGGCTGGCATGACGCGAGTTCAAGCCCAGTACCACTAAAGCTCCTCTGGGTAAGTGAGCGATGCACGTTAAATCTGTCGAGAGTTCAAACGTCCTCCCGTTGGTGCGGTAGTTAGAAGAGGGGGGTGCCATCTCAGGTGTCATCCTCGTCACTTAACCACGGTTCAAAATTACGTGGTCCGTCGCCAAAAGCCCTCGTGTAGCTGAACGATGCGACGGAAAAATTCACTCACTCACTGATGCTTTCTGCCTTTCTGATGATACCTGTTAACGATTTCTGCCATACATAAAGCCTACCTTACAGGTAAATTACTCATTTATTTAAATAGATTTTTTACATGAAGTTTAGGGAATTTTTGTTGTGAATGAGAGAGAGAGGGGGACTATTGTGTTTAAAAAGCTATGTATGTTTGAAAATAAGCGTAAAAAACACCTTTTTTTTATCTATAATACAGAAATAAAATGAACCTGGATGGAGTTAAGAAAGACAACAAGATACTGTTAATTTTGATGTATGGCATTTTGATTAATTCAATTTACGTGCGCATGCCTTGCAATATATATATGTATAAATGTATATTTGTATATATGACCTCGCTTCACTCCAACGTCGTTCAACTACGATCACTATTAAACTTGGCATGTATATGTATTTTTTTTGTGGAGAAGTTTTTTGTGCTATCCTCTTTGTTGCAGCTCTTCACCAGGTCGCACTACAGCATATCAACTTAATCACCGTTCAATAAATCGCCAAGTTGCCAAAAGGTTTGACAAAAAGGATGCCAATTTTGCTCTAACACCAACATTTCGCAATGAATTGTCATTATAATCTAAGGAACGGCACTGCTTGCGAATATTACAAATCTAACATAAACTAAATAGAACAGAAAGTAATATTAACGTATTACACATCCAAATTGTATAAATGACTTACACTATTTTAAGCATTTATTACACAAAATTTGTATCAATGTGTTACTTTTGCTGAGCAGAGATCAGCTTAGTAAGGTGTTTGCAAAAATCGACCCACAAGAGAGCTACGAGGCGTTATAAATAAATAAAAATATCTCCTTTTTATCAGTGATTAGATCTACAGACTTAAAATTTAACAAATATGGTTTCTTTGTTCATCTGAGATATGCACAAAAAGCTTTTTTTTTTGTTTGATTTGTAATTCACGTAAAATTAACTCATTAAAAACTTCGTTATCTTTCAATCAGTGTGTGTATTGTTCAGTTTTTCAATTCAATCTTGCGAAGAAAGGGTATACCAGCTAGTAGTATTATATAATGTTACGAGCGATATGTTTAATTTTGGGAGAGATTAAATTAATTAAAAGAGGTTATAATTTAATACATATAACAAAGGTAAAATAAAATTAATTTGGAAAACCTTGTTAAAAATAATAACTTTGCAAAAGATTACACAATCTGCAGTTGTAAGCTCAAAATAATGTTGTACATAGCCGCATAATGGATTTTTACGAATACCGCAAAATCTAACATGCAAAATTGAATGAAATTTGGAGCATGAACTATTTTTACTCTTGTCAGTTGAACAAAGAATTCGAATGCCTTGTGGGGAATTTTGTTTTAGAAAATATTCCGTAATAATTATGATTTCTGAATCAGTAGGAGCGTTAGGACCAAAAATAAATACCCAGTGTCCTTCACAACAAAAAAAAAATGTTCATTACAATAATGTAACTTTAAGGGATCCGACTACGTTCGGATCCGTGATTTTATAAAAGCGTATAAATGGATAATATTTATGATATTTAGTGTCACTTAGATTAGAAAATGTATATAAAATTGTTTTAAGAATAGTATTACAATAAAAAATTATTTAAGTACAATATTTTGACAAAAAATGAACATAGAATGACCCATTTTCAAAATATTCTCCTTTTGTGAAAAATGTTTCTATTATAATAATATTTTGCCTGCATATAGCTCAGACCTCTGTACACAGGTTCAACTAGAATTTTTGAAATATATAACTTAGAAGTAGGTTTATCCGTGTTTTACGACAACAGAGGGGAGAAATTTTGAGAAAAAAAAACGCCGATAATTATTTCAATGGGTTGTAACTCAGAAAATAATGTGAATTATCCAAAACTCATAGTTGAGCCTCTGTACAGAGGTCTGAGCTATATACAGGCAAAATATTATTATAATAGAAGCATTTTTTACAAAAGGAGAACATTTTGAAAAAAGGTTATTCTAAGTTAAATTGTTGCCAAAATATTGTATTTAAATAATTTTTTTGTCAAAATGTCCTTAAAATAATTTAATACATGTATTCTAATCTAAGTGACACTAAATATCTTGAAAATTATCCATTTATGCGCCTTTTTAAAATCACGGTTCCGAACGTAGTCAGATACCTTAAAGAAGAATCAGAATCGATTCATGATTTTTCCCTTTCTACCAATTAGGAATCAATAATGATAAGAAACCCTTCTCAAATTCAATATGACCCTCATAATATTTGTTTACCAAAAGCTATGGAGTTTCTTTTAAGGAAAACCTATTGTGTTTAGTAATTCTCTGTGGAAAATAAGTAAAAAAACGTATTTTGCTACGATTGTCTGCTTATTGACTTGTATATCAATACAATTTACGCAAACCATTGTACAACATAATTAAATATTTTTAATCCCATTGTCAATATGAATCTGAAATAGGAGTCTCAAGGGTTACAAGAAAACCATTTTAAAATTGAATTTTAAAAAAAATCTTCAGATTATTCTTTTTTATCAAATCCTACAGTTTTTCGATTTCTTTCTTGGAATATAGTCGCGACTCAGCTTAAAATGAAAAAAAAATCAATTTTATCGATTTGTATCGAATAAAAATAATTCAGGTAAATCTATAAGGAACATAATAAAATATTTTTAAGCTTATTGTCACGATAAATCTGAGATTAAATCTCCTTTATTAACTTAACGGCGCATTTGAAAGCAATCAAATGTTTAGAATTATAAACTGAAAGAAAAAGGAATACTTCTCTTTGAACTCGAAAAACGTGCATGTGGTAAAGTGTTTGTTACTTTTGTAGGATTTTGATAAGTTTCTAGCCCGAAGAAATATTTATTATTCACACGTTCGGAGAAATTCTAAAAAGATTTTTGCGACACATATTTTTAAAAATATTTCTCGCAACCAATACCAACGCAAATATATTACATCAGTTTTACTTTCGACGGAATTAACGAGACATAACAGTTTGCGGATTATCATTTGTATTGATTTATTTCAACTTAGAAAAATTTTAAATTTTATTGTAATCGTTGAATTTGAGGAAGAAAATAATGAGCTTGATCTATCAGCCTACCCAAGTGAAAAAATGGCAAAATTTATTGTATGCAAGCTCTGCCTCAAGAAGTGAAAATTCTACACGTATTAAAACCAAAAGAATCATCAAATCAATTCTCTTTCTCTTTCTAATCTGTGGCTTTGATACGAATAAGCCCAATAGAAAATGGGTCAAGGTACTTGCAGTTGCTTACAATTTTCTTCACTTGATAATATTCACGATACAAATACATTGCTATTCGAAATATTTTAAGAACCAGTCGCTACAGATTCAGACGGTCATAGTTCTTAATGCGGGACAATTAATAATGTGGTGGATTGTTAGATTCCGAATGAAAGACTTTCTTACGCTGGTTGAAGAAGTCTCTTCTTTAAGAAAAAATCTTAGCTGCGTTATTTATACAAGACTCTTGAAGATCTCCCGGATAGTATGTCTTTGTGCGATTCTTTTAATTGTTTTGGATCCATTGCTTCGAATCCTGAACGAAATTAAATATAATTATAAAGATTCTGGTTGTATCCTGATATTGCTACCCTCTGGTATGGGCGACTGGAAACTGATTCCAATAGTGACATACATTTTTTCATTTGCCTACGTCAGTAGTGGTCTGACGTATGCTATCGCCATCTTCTACATTCTCTTCTGCTACAGCCTTTCTGCTTGTCTCGACATGCCCCTAAAACTTCAGAACGACATTCATGAAGTGTACGAAAAGGTTGTGAATATTTTTAAGAAAACGGAAGAAGAATTTTCGCTCCTCGTGCTGTTATTGTTCGCCTACATATTTTACAGCTTCTTCAGATATTTGTTTGTGATTATTTATTTAAGTAAAGTGCATAATACTCCAATACAGTTATTTATTGCCTTCAACTTCACTGTTAATATTATCCTTTTAGTAGTGATCATACTCTGCGCCCACCAAGCTCAACGAAAAGCTGAAGATCTGAGAATATCCCTTCTAGCTGACGACACCGCATCAAAAAGAAAACTCATCAAGATACTTGAAGACCAAAGGTATCTTAAGTTGACTGGAT
Organism: Trichonephila clavipes; assembly: GCA_019973935.1. Classification (NCBI taxonomy): domain Eukaryota; kingdom Metazoa; phylum Arthropoda; class Arachnida; order Araneae; family Nephilidae; genus Trichonephila; species Trichonephila clavipes. The sequence continues at coordinate 94,768 of BMAU01021254.1, read as the reverse complement.
GGGGTATATTCACCATTCAAAAATCCTTACTTCTCAGCTCAGCAGCTTGGTTTTTCACTTATGTATCTATTTTGGTTCAATCATAGTAACATATCCATAGTAAAATCAACCACACTTATCACCTTATGAAGGTTATGAATGTATTGCAAAGTACTGCAGGTCTGACTTGGTGTTGACGTTATCATCACTGTATCAAATGTCCCATAGTGTTTTCAGTGGATCATCGTGACTGCTTTCCGAGAAATGTCATTTACCAGCCCATTACTTCCAGTGTTACATTAGTCCCACTTTAGACTTCTTCGTTTGAGGCAGCATCATGCTGATACAGCGGATATCCCTTGTGTACATTGCCGTCAGCTTAACATCAGACATTGGTATGCTGCACAAGTTGTCTTGTTCGGGGTTCGGTCATTTGTGCAGGCCAGCCGCGAAGCATTATTTTATCAAAACAATGATCGCCATAATGTCTACTGGTGTTACCTAAATAGCCTTAATGAAAATAACATTCGGCTCCCACTTTCACCCTATTTTTCTCTCATGGAGTTTGTGTGGGCCTTAGTGGACGCGTAGTGAACCAGACACATGAGTCGTATACTGTAGATGGATTGAAGACTGCATGCGCATTGGAAAGGAAAATACTAGGATAGAATTAAGGGCCTCATTATCCTTCTTAAACAGTTCACCAGTGCAAACTTCCTTTTGTTTCTTTAATATTAGCAAATGAGTGTTACATCTACCATTCCTACTGCTTTTGCATGGGTACGCACATCCTTTCACGATATTACAATTTCACACTTCTGAGGAATTTCTTACACTTAATCTATTTTCGGTATGATTTCTCACAAGGCATAAATTTAATCATTACTACTTACTAAGCAAATATTATTGCATTTGAATTAATATCGCGGTGTAAGTGAAAAACCATGCAACAATGCTTAAAAACAAAGATTTTTTAAGATTAAATATTCCCCAGCCCGTCAGCTGAAGACGCTTCCTGTCTTCTCGAAGATTTATTTGCACATTCGCTTCTGTAGTACATGCTATCAGAGAGACGCGAAGATTATCAGCTTTCTGTTGGACATGATCAGCAGAAAACAATAAAGCAATCACCAACGCTATGTTGATGACTAAATCGAAGCAATGAATGTAAGGTGGAGGTAAACTTAGGGCTCTTACCGCATATAAAAGGAAAAGTAAGCCTTTGAAAAAGGTGTGGAATATGTGGAGAAATAAAAAGATCACTAAGAAGGAAAGAGTACCTTCTATTCTTTTAAATATACTCAACACATTTCTGTAGAGCTCCCACAATTGAATTTTTGATCGTTGTCTCTCTCGAAGACAAATCGAAAGGATGTATAAATAGAACATATAATAAGCTGCAAAGGAGTAAGCTATAGCGGAAATTATGTACGTGTATCCCAGCCTGCTTAGAACAATCGGAATTAGTACATTGTTTCCCATATCTTGATACAAAAACTTGAAGGGACAGACTTTGTATTTGTCCTTGAAGATTATTTTCTGCATAGATCGTAATATTGCATCGCTAAAAACAAGAAAAATCACAGAAAGTCTCATTACATTGGAAATCTTGAGCAGTCTCTTGTAAGTCAAACAGTCCATCTCAGTGATCAGGGAATTCAGTGCATTTGTAAGTGCTAAAATATCTTTCATTCGCAGTTGTATGTACCACCACATTATCAAGTGTACTACATAAACAGATAGGGTAATCAGAGGAGCCCAATACAGAGAGTACATTATGAAGCAATAAGATTCGACTGAGAATTGTGCCAAGAAAGCAATATTGTAAATAAATGAGAGAACACGAACCCACTTTTTTCTGGGGTTTCTCGTATCGATGCCACATAACATAAAAAGAAATAGAATTGGCTTTAGAATTTTTTTCATTTTTATTTTTACCATTTTCTCACTTTTCAAAACCATTTGAACATTGCTTAGAGAAAATTTGAAGTCGAAATCTTGAACAAAATGTAAGAAATGTTTCAAAAAGGGCGCGAAGAATTTCCTCAATTTTAATCGAATTTAGAGCGCGTGGCTGTAAAACCCACTGTTACTACACGAATATAAAAGATGAAATATTATTTATTATGATATGAATTGGTTATTAGGGAAAAAAGGGGAAAATTTAGAAGGCATGTACGTTTCTCTACTCAATACTTATTTAATGATATTATTATTGTTCCTCAGTTTATTACGCATCGGAAATCAAATTTCGAAGCTTAATTTTTTTTAATTAGCAATAAATAAAATGCTTAATAATACTTTGGAATTTGTGAAATGTATATTTATCACGCAATAAGTTCCATTTCACTGAAACCGAAAGGAAAGATGAAAAGTAAATAATGATAATGGTGACTGTGAACACGCAATTATTTTTATCACGATATTATCAAAAATTAGTTTCCAACACAGACTTTGGAATTATTTAATTTTGTGAATTATTTACTTTGTGTTGTTATTGTAATATGTGATGAATTATTTATATTTATTTGGAATTTTTGTTAGTAAATTATTTATCTCAACATGTTCTATCGAATTTGTAATATTTTTCATGTATAGCACTAAATATTTGTTTTAAAGTTATTTCGAATTACGATATCAACCAAATGTAAATTTTTAATCGCTTGTACGTATTGGAGATTGGAAATAAATAGAATTAATTTATTGATTAACCAAACGTCAAAATCTTGTAAATAAAAAATTGACATAAAAAGGTGTAAAGAACATTTTAAAATGGCTTATGTTAATGGAATCAGCATCAGCATAATGTTATCATTTCTTTTTTAAAAAAACACAAAAGAAAGATAAAAGTACCTCTTTCAGGCGAGTAAAGATTGTGGGAATAGGCGTTGTAGCCCTCTAGAATAGGGGTACTCAACCTTTTTTTCTGCTGGGTCACATATATATGTTGGCAATTTCACGCGGGCCGCATCATGAAGATAAAAAGGAGGGGCGGGATTAAAATGTGGAAAATTGAGCAAAATATTTTAACTCCTGGTTTCTTTTTTACATTTTTATTTTACTATTTTTTATATTTTTTATTTTTGTCACTAACACTGAATTAGAAATTTTAAAGAAACACTCCTTCACAATTTGTGCGTCAGTGAACAGTTTCATATGATTCATAACAAACTTCATAGGATGTCTTTATTATCGCTCTAACATTACCACTGACAAAATACTTATATATATAGTTGCTGTTGCACAAAGATTATTTAAAAAATTCTATTTATTACTTCGTGAAAGAGATTTTCGATGAAAAATATCATTGAATGATTCCTGCTTGTTAGTATTTTTTTTAAATACAGCACTTTCGTGACAAGTCAAACAGTTACTAATCCATATCTGTTTTTCACCACAAAATAGTCTAACTCCCAATTGTCTTGAAACTAGTATATATTTTCTTCGAGTATTTTTCGCTTGTGAGGTATGAAAGATAGTTAAAAATTATTTCCACCCATAAAACTGCCATTACTCCACTGTTGTCGGTTATCACTAACCGTAACCGTTATAAATAAAAAAAAATATCAATTTGCAATCGTACGTCATCGACAGCAAAAAGAAATATTGATATATTGTATTTCTTGACACCAAATTTTTAATATATTGTTCTTAAATAAGTGAATTTTTCAGAGCAATGGGCACTAACCGGGCCACTTAAAAAGGCTCGGTGGGCCCCGCAGGTCGAGTATCCTGCTCTATATGAATATTTCTGTGAATTAAATTTTAGTTTTAAACAAAGATTACTTTTTACACAGTTAAATTCCCTTTTCCAAAAAAAAAGTAACGTTCGAGAAATCGCATACTTTGCAAATATTTTTTCATCTAGAAAATAAACAAAACAAAAAATTGGAAATTAGTTTTGGGATGTAAGTTTAAATGAAGAAGAAAAGCAATTAAAAAAACAGGATTTCGAAATAAACATCTTTATAGATTTAATATTGTTTTACAACCCATGCATTTTAAATCCATCACAAAAACAAGAAAATTGAATTAATGCAAAGAAATGAGAGACCTAGTATTATTAATCACAATTATAAATAAATTACAATTTGAAATTATTTGAAATAAAAACTGACATCTAAATACATCTAATAATGAATCCATGGCAACAAATTTATTTGTACCTTCAATACAAAAATACTTAGATTTAAAAATTTTATTATAAAACTCTTCCGAACGTGCTTGATAGCGTGTTTTCTATATAAAGGAAAAATTGTTTCTATCTACTATATTATCAGTATAACTATATCCATCCATTATTTTATAATCAAATAGTGATATTTCCAATTAGTTTATAGTCGAATGGAACTTTGAATTTTTTTCACGAAGATAAATATATATATATATATATATATATAATTATAATATATATTATCGTAGAGATACTGTATAAACACACTTTTTCAAGGTTAGTCATTAAACTATATGTTTTGTGGCACAGTTTGCTACTATAGTATTGTTATAATAGCAAAAGTTTTACAGAGAAAAAGGATTCATAATGGTTACGTTATTGATATTCAAGCCCTAGCATAAAGTTTTCAAATGTTCTCACAAATATTCTATTAGACGTCGCCTTTTGACTTAAAAAGAATAGAATCTGAATTTCAAAAACGGAAGCATATTTGTCCTTTGTGCCAACTTAACCTACTTAGGAGTCAATTTCCGCAAAACCCATTCTTAGCTGATCTCTACCCAACAAAAGAAAGATATCTGCGAAATTTCAAGTTTTTATTTTTATTAGTTTTGGAAACCTTGTAATGAATGTGTGCGTTGCTTTTTTTCAAAAAAGTATATATAAAAAACCATAATCCTCTGATTTTATAAAGTAATGTGTTATACATATCTTACTATCAATTTAACTCGTCAGAAATTTAAAAAATTAATATATTTCAAAACTGTTCGCTCTATATGCTTTTAACAGAAAAGAGGTTTTGTGATCATCAACTTTTCGAATTGGGATTATCGATTAATTGATCAAAATGAGAAACAACATTCATAAAAGACATTGACATTATTATGATTGATTTTTTATAAAACAAAATATATATATATTCTGGGATCTTGAAAGACATGTTGAATGAGAAGCTGATAGACAACATGATGCATCTCTGTAAGTGGTGTTTACGTTTTATAAGAAGTATCTTCTAAAATTCTGAAGCTTTTAACTAAATTGAATATTTTTCCTCTATTTAAAATGGTAATGCCGTAAAATTTTGGGTGATTCCTCTGTATACAGAATCATTTGCTGTATAGATGGAATTCTAAATTACTTATATATAAATTTTGATTTACATTATAAGCTTTTTGCAGTCTCTTCAAAAGCAATGTCAGAAAACACGAACATACATTTGATAGAAAAAGTACATAATGATTCCACAAAAATCAAAAATATTTTTAATCCCGCTCTAATTCTGCTGTTCCTGAGTGGTTTGGATCCAAGAGAATCGAATAGAAAATGGCGAATAATTTTTTCAATACTCTATCACTCGGCATTCTTGGAGAATTTCCTTCTCAAAGGCTATTGCTTAATCCAGAATTTCTCCGTGGGAGATTTACTAAGCTTGATGGAAAAAGTACTGTCCTTGATTTTGTGGTGGTTTATTCAGACGAGAATAAAAAATATACCATTTTTACTTGGACAACTGGAATCTTTCAGCAAGAAGATTGACTCAGGCGCACTGAAATACAAAAGACTTACTCGAATCTCAAAGGTTGTTGCCACCATCGTGATTTTTATGATATGTATTTTTCCATTAACAAGAGGAGTACATTATGTAATTTCTCCAATGGATTTACATTCCTGTGTAGCACAAGTGCTTTCTTTCTCCGGGCCTATGCGAGAAATCAATTTCTTTATTTATAGATTCACTAGCTTATACCTGGAAGTCTTGCCATTGTTTGCCATTTCAATCTTTTACATTCTGTACTGCTACACGTTCTCGCTCAATTTTCGTGATGAACTATTATCATCATCATCAGAGCAAGAAGACCGGCGCAAACAAGGGCTAAAAATTCTAAAGGAGTTCGAAAATGTATTTTCTCTTTTAGTGTTCACCATATTCGTCCTTTTCCTATGCGGATTTTTCAAAACTATGTCTTTGTTTATATACATGATGGACAGCGGGAAACAAAATGTCACCTACTCTTATGTTCTAAATTTTATTTCTAATATCTTGTTACTTATTGCCATGGTGTTCTCAGCAGATGAAGTTCAGGCAAAAGCAAACAATACTCGCGAGATTCCTTGTAGAATTCAGATTGTTTCTCAGAAATCTGGCATTGTGAATATACATCATAGGAGGGTTTCTGAAAATGATCAATCTGTTACCCTCACCGGATGGGGAATGTTTACTGTCCGGAAACCGTTGCTTTTGTCTCTAGCTGCCTGGCTTTTCACATATGCAGTCATACTCATTCAATACTTTTTTACGCCAGCCAATTAATGGCATCATGTTTGCTTTTTTACAGCATATTTGCCTTACCGAAAACACATCCCTGTCTTTCTCAATATTCACTAACAAGAATGCCACCGGTCAAAGGACTTAACTAACATGCCTTTTGGCTGCCAAAATGACTTCGATGTCCAGCCCATTGGTGATCATGCATCGTACAAAATAGCTGTCCATATTATTTTATCTTGTTGTCTGGATTGGTGAGGTCCAAATCGAACAAATACCAGCTGTATGCAAATGAAATGAGACGATTGATTTAAAAACAAACACAATAAATTTGTGAAAACTGTTAATATTTCTTTATTCGAAATAATATCCATCGCTATAGCTACACATTTTCCCATCTTTCGGGCAATTTGTGAATATCACGCCAAAAAAATGATCAGTCTTTTGAAGTCAGCCAGTCATCAAGCCAAGATTTGACGTTTTCGTAAGAAGTGAAGCGCTGGTCAGACAATGCGTGTCCCAATGATGCAAATAGGTGTTAATCGGAAGGAGCCAAGTATGGCGAATAAGCTGCATGCGCTAAGGGCACCCAGCCGAACGCCTTAACGATGTCCTAGGTCGGTTTAGCTAGGTGGTTAGGTGCGTTGTCATCAAGGAAAATCACTTTGTGCTGCCGTTTCTTTTATTGTTCGCGTTTTTCGAGTACAGCATCGTTCAAATTAAGTATTTGTATCTTGTAGCGATCAGTATTAACGGTTCCATCGGGTTTGAGAAGCTCATAAAATAGATTGATCCCTCCTGATCCAAGAAAATACACAGCATTCTCTTGCGGCCGAAGAGATTCGGCCTTGCGGTTGATTTGGACGGCTGTTCGGGATCAACATATGATCGATTACGCTTGGGATTCTCAAAATAAATCCATTTTTCATCGCCAGTCACAATACGATGGAGATATGACTTGCGTTTGTAGAGGGCAAGCAACATTTCACGCACGATTTTTCGGTTTTCCTGTTGACGGCCCGTTAGCTCGTGTGGTACCCATCTACCGACCTTTATTATCTTGCCCATTGCTTTGAGACGACGGGAAACAGGGCTTTGGTCAATATTCAATTATTCTGCAAGATGTTTTTGCGTTTCGCCATCATTTTCATCGAGTAATGCTTGTGATGGGAGGTCGCCGGTCCCCAAAGTTACAACTGCAATTTTTACATTTGCCCTGTTCTTGCTGTTTACAAGAAACGGAATTTAGTGGAATGCGTCTTTCTTACCCCACCTCTGAGGGAGAACCCTAGCAAGGGGTGACACGTTCCCACGCCTAGAAGGGGCACTGTACCCATAAAATATCGGGATATCGGGGTGTGTCATTAGAATTTCCGCGCTTAAAAATGTCATTGACCGTGGCGCGGTAACCATACGCTGACTCTGGACCAATGAGAAAAATTTTCCGCTCTAGCATATCGGTGCAATAAGGCGCCGAATAAAAACGGATGCACCCCGATTAGACACACTTGGGACCCTGAGACAGAACGAAAACAATTAGACCCAGCCCTGGAACTGGACTCCACGGGGCTTCGAGCGACGACATGTTTCACTCAAAGCTAAGTAGAATTTTGTTGTAACCACTTGTACTTTTGCATAAAATTAATCTTATCAATCATAAAATAAATTAATTGTTAATTTAAAGAACGGCTTTTTAATTTAGTGTACTGTTTTATTGTCTTTAAAGGATTTAGTGTTTAATTCTTAACTTAAGCTATGATGCGACGTATTTGTAGAACCTGGGTAATTGAAATTGGGTTTAGTGAATTGATTAATCTTTTAAGTTAAACCAGCGTCGCATTACTTGCAATTCAGCATCTTCAAAAATTTTTGATGGTCTGCCAAGCCCTCGTTTCTCACATCGAAATCACCATTTTGAAACTTTTCAAACCACATGTAGCACTGCGCACGGCTGAGAGAATTGCCTCCGTATGCTTCTATAAACATTTGAAGCGATTCGGCAGCATTGTTCTTCAGATGGTAACAAAAAATTAATGCTGTCCACAAATCGTGGTCGGAAGGCATAAAATTCGACATTTTCAACACAGTAAAAAAATACAATGCACACTGAAACTCGTCCAAATGTAAACTAAACATGAGTATCAAAGGTCAAACTATAAAAAAAAATATCGTGTCACTGTTTCGTATTGTTTGCATACATGCGTGACGACATCTATTAGCTATCGTCTCATTTGATATGCATACACCTGGTAGTCCATTGTCGTGCTGACCCCATTGCCTTCCCATACGGATGCAGGAACGCCTTAAGACTTCTTGAAGCCCTAGACCCCTACGCAAAAGTAAGCCCTGATCCTTTACACAAATGTAGGCTCCACGTTGGACCCTTAAAAGTATATAGCACGTAGCGTACGTAGTTAAATACTCGTACACAAAATAATCCGAAACAAATACATGTGCGTGACACAATTGCACAAACCGGCTCGACTAACTGTCGCCTTTTGACAATGAGTAATGAGGGTGTATGGTAATAAGTCTAGGCCTGTACGTGGAAGTAGGTCATCACATGTATCCAGTTGTCATATTGTCCGAAATTCACAGCTTTTCGGAGAATACACCAGAAAAAAACAGTGAATCGTTGAAATTTTTCAAATCAGGATCTTTTAAATGCCTATTCAAAAACGAGACGAGGCCCAGGGCCCGGATCCAGTTGGCCTATGCCTTGAGATGTCCCTGCACGGAAGCCTCACCAGGAAAAAAGTGGTATTCCTCACTAAACATGACCAACTCACTTTTAGCATGACTCCATGCTTTTCTTTCGTAAGACCTTTACAGTCTCTGGCGAAGTCACTGGGTTTTTGGAGAGTAAACTGTCATGGCATCTGTGCAAGAAATCCTGAGGAGAATGAAGCCGTCTACTAATGATCATTGCTGTTCACATAATGTGCATTATGATGAGTATACGGACGAAATAGATGTTGCATAGAGGTTCACTTAGCGGAGATCGTTACTATGATGAAATTATCCCCCCCCACCATGTGCGTCTGTTCCTCGATGTCATTTTGGTCTACTCTTTTAAATTTACACACGACTACGCATAGCCACACAGGTCTCATGCTGTTCAAGAGCTTCTAGAAAGTGAAGACATACACAAAATGAACTAGTCAGCGTTCTCCCCTGATTTAAATCCCTTTGAAAATGTGCTTATGCTTTGGTAAGATGATTCGTGGTACAATTGTATCTTTCGGAGAATACCAGATAACTGAAAAAAAAAGCTTATTGTGAAATTATTTTGTTGTTTTACTTCTTAGCCAGACAGTAATTTGTGTCTATATCATTCTAACAATAAAGTCTTTTTCAGCTTCATTCCATACTGAATGTTCTTATTCATATTTCTACGCTTTATTGGTCCTTTAAAAAAACCCTCTGTGGAATAAATTTCATGCTTCCCCAGTTTATTTTGTTGTTGCTGTTGCTGTGCGTGCGCGCTAGAGGTGTAGTAAAACTGTATATTGTGTTAAGTTACTGGTATTTAAGTCCTGGTATTAACTTTTCGATTGTATTCAAAAACATTCTTTTAGATGTCTCTTGTTGATTTAATCTGATCTTTGCAATAAGTAATAAAACAATATCGTTACGTAGATCCTGGGTTCGCGGATTTTATGCAAATCAGTCGCAAATAACAAGACAGTTATTTAAGAGAGATGAGAATTTATTGTCGAAAATTCAATCCTTGAAATACAGGATTCAGCAGCAATATTCGCAGAATAAATCTCAGAAGGTCTTTACACCTTCAACAGTATTCAGACACAATAATCGATGTCTAAAATACATGCATATAAAAGATTATTTACAAGCAATCTTTCTTTCAAATGCCGAAGGAATCACTATTCGCTTCAACAATCAGAGCAATACTAACTGATCCAGTGGCGTAACGGAGAACATTTGGGCCCCCTGCAAAGTCAGATTTTGGGCCCCCACGTTGAATTTTACAAAGTGTAGGCACTTGTGTCAGCCAGGCTTTGGGCCCCTTAGAGCCCTGGGCCCCCGCGATGCGGGGGTGTACGTTACGCCACTGAACTGATCGCTAGTCAAAACCAGACTGACTAACTTTCGGCGAACATCTCTCTATTTATATCCCTCGTAGGTAAATCCAGAAAGATCTGTTTGCGTCATAGGTCTTGAAATTAGTTTATTTTTCTACTAATTTCTAGAAAAATGCAGAGGGTCCCGAACTCGCCCAAAATGGTTGCCAACATAATCGCCAAATCGCCAACTTGGCTCTATCACCACGATTTCGACAAGTTCCCTTTGTATCACCATTACAATGTAAGGGGAATGGCGTTGCTTGTGAATATTACAACTTTAACATAAATTAAATCTAATTTAAAGTAAAATAAAGGCATTACACATCCAAATACAGGTTATTTTGGGGGCGGGGGACTTTATGAAATAATATTTAACTAGTAAGTTGATGTTCAACAATTTAACTAAAGGAAATTCTAATTGCATAATGCTCGGCTCATTCTGAATTCATTTAGTTTTTAAATTTGAAAAAAGCATTTAATTTATCATTTGTACAAAAATATTTATTAGATTAAAAAAACAATATGAAAATAATGGCAATTGATGCAAAGCAGGTAAAGTTTTAAGACCAGTCATTTAAAAGGAAATTTTTTCATAAAAAGTTATTTTAGGAAATTACATTATGAGTCATTAAGTATAATTACACACTTCTTATTACATTTTCCGTTATTAAATACGTTGTAAAATTGTAAATATATTGCGTTAATAGGTAGTAAAAAAAATCTTCCAGCTAAATCCTCTTTAATTTGACGTCAGAGATTGAATAATGGTTTAAAATACTTTTGTGCGAATTATTAGTTCTTAAAACATACAAAATTTACCTTCCTGAACGAAACTGGAGTTGAACAAATTGTTTAAGTGATGTTACTTCTTACTAGAATCTTGTGATACGATATGATAAAAAAATAATAAAATAAAGACTGAATTCAAAGTAGCAGCTAGATTTCACTCTCACATGAGGAACTTTCGTGCTGCCATCTATTGCTGCAAAAATATACTATCTTCTCCTTCATCATTTAAGCATACAAACCACCAAGCACCTAATCAACATTTCAATGCACACAACTAATGGAATTAGAAATAACTTGAGAATAAAATAAAAAATTATCTTTACATTTTAAAAATATCTCTCCGAAATTCACCAATTAAAATTTAAATTCGTTTTTGAAAAACTGAATTTTGCCATTAGTATGTTCACCGATTTACTTTAAGTAATCCTACTACATTCGGAGCAATGATTAAAAGATAAGCACATAAATGAATAATTTTCATGATATTTAGTGTCACTTAGATTAGAATACATGCATAAAATTATTTAAATGCAATATTTTGGCAAAAAACTCTTAGAATAACCTATCTTCAAAACGTTCTCCTTTTATAAAACATGCTTCTCTAATATTAATAGTTTGCTTACATAAAGTAAAGACTTCTCCAAAGGGCCTGAACTAGGATTTTTGAAAAATTCACATTATTTTCAGAGTTCTTACCAATTAAAATAATTATCGACGTTTTTTCCTTAAAATTTCTCCCCTCTATTGTACTAAAATATTGATAAATCCACTTCTAAGTTATATAATTCAAATATCCTAGTTCAGGCTCGGTACAGTGGTCTGAGCTATATAAGGCAAAATATTATTATTATTATAGAAGCATTTTTTATAAAAAGAGAACGTTTTGAAAATAGGCCATTCTATGTTCATTTTTGTCAAAATATTGTATTTAAATATTTTTTATTGTAATAATTTCTTAAAAAGTTTTATGCACGTATTCGAATCTAAGTGACGCTAAATATCGTAAATACCGGTTGATTTAAAATTACAAACCAATTTTAAAATTATATAACTATTTATGATGAATTTCTATCGTTTTACTACTGGTTTTATTTTAAAAATGAAACATTTAATTACACTAACCTAACTATTTTTATTAGTGGAAGTAACTTATAATACGGAAATTGGATTCTCAAACCCGGAACGAAATTTTACAGCTTTTGAAGGATGGTTGATCAAATTCTGTTAAAAATAAAGCACTTGAAAATAAAATAAAAAAAATCTATTGTATTATTATTTAAACTTCAAAGAGAAATAAAATTTAGCTCGTAATCAAAAGCTCCAGGGAAAAAAATGTGAACGAAAGGAAATCCTTAATGAAAAAGAAAAAAAGAAGTTGAAAAGAATTATCGCTGTAGAAAATCATTTGCCTGAAAAACCTATGGCAAAGAAGCTACAGATATAGCAATCAACAATTTATCGTCAGATAATGAAAATTGGCTATAAAAAAATAAACTTTCCAGTCTGTCATCAAATGTCTGTTCAGAACGTAGAAAAATGAAGAAAACATTCTTGGCCTCTGTATTTAATGTTATGCAAAGGTAGATAAAAAAACATGGATAATTTCTGATGAAGCAATGTTTCATGAGTCATTCACAACTGGCTAAATGATGATACAATATATTTTTCGCAAAAAGCAACGCAAAGACGCAGTCGTTTTGAAGAATGCAAGTTGGCCGTCATGTGTTATATTATGGAGAGAAATGTCTTCTCAAAGCTAACGAAGCTATTTTTTGTAGAACCAAAGGCTAAAATTGATGCTAAATACTATCAGAATAAAGTTTTGATACACTTGATCAGAGAAAGTAAACGTCTTTAGATTCAAGGAAACTGTTTTTCACCAACATTGTGCACCATATCATACTGTAAGGACACCCCCCTCGAGTGCCCTTCTCCTTGATTATCAGCGTGAGCTAGGGGTGTAGGAATAAATGAAAAACTAGAAATCGCCATGATCTTAAAATGACTTTATTAAGATCTTAACTTAAACCTTTAACTGATTAGATAATAATATGAATGTGAGAGAATCTACAATGGCCAAACACACAATATGTAATACCGAAATAGCGTAACTTGGACCACTACCAATAACTAACTCGCCTAAGCTTAATTCCAATGCTATCACAGATCCGAATATTTAAATAATCACTCCTACCTTAAGGTCGAATGAAGTAGCGATCAATCTGATCCTAGTAGAAGTTGCGGTTCACTGGCGTGCAATGGTATGCACCTTGACCTAAGGGCTCTCTGTCACGGGTAACTTCTGTAGACTGTCACTTAACCTCTTAAAACCTCTTCACACTTTAAATACGGACTATCATAACATTCCCCAAATGTCACCCAGCTTACTCTAAACTTCTGTTATTTAAAAGCGTCCTAATTTGCATCTTTCCTTCACGCTTTATTTCTTGGGTTGGTTGGAAAAGAGTTCCCATTCATTCTGGCCCCAAAGAACTTAAAAGGACATGTTAATGAAAAAACACATGAATCCGTCACAATACTGCAAAATCAACTATAAAATGACTGAAATATGAAAAAAAATAAATTTTCTTCCTCCTGACAAATGACTATCACTATTCCTTGTCTGTGTTCCTTGCGATTATTTTTTATGGGGATACTTAAAAAAACAATTAAATAGATGTAAAGTAAGAACATTTCAAGGGCTTCAAAAAGCAATTTAAGAGGAAGTTAGAAAAATACCCCAAAAATGCTCGTAAAAACTCTTTTAGCTTAGCCAAAACACTTACGTAAAGTGTACTGTGCTGAAGAAAACCCTAATGAAAATTCCAAGTAAATAACTTTATTCAATAATAATTTATGATCCTCTGAAATTGGTCACACTATTTATGAATCTACCGGTATTATCCATTTATACGCTTTTGCAATCTAAACGTAGTCGATACTTTAACTGATATATATCTTTTTATGATAATTTCTATTATATTTATTACAATTAACTTTGTTGTATATGTTCTCTTATTGAATACTACTACGATAATATTTTTCCATTTACATTAGACCTAGATACTAATATTTTAAAAGAAATATTTTCTGTTCTAATACTGAATATGGAAATAGACATAATACATACACTACGTGACATTAAAAATTCATTAACAAAAAGGGAGTTACCAGAAAATTATCAAATTTCAAGGTAGGTGAACTTCACCGAGCAGCGAAAGTGATGGGTGCAACTCTCTGGCGTTAAGTATGATGTAAAAGAAAAAAACAAGGGAAATGGGCAATATCCGAGCCTCTTTATTTCTACCTGGAAGATTGTGGAATCATTCTGAATTGTTTTTCTTGTCTCAGAGGACATTTTGTGATATCCCCCTCCACGGGTGAACATCTCTTTGATTATAAGTGTGAGCTAGTTGTGTAGGATTAACGGAAGAACTAGAAGCATACATTATCTTAATATGACTTTATTAAGATATTTAACTTAATCCTTTAACAAATTAGATTATAATAATATATATGTGAGAGAAACTACGGTGGCAAAACACATAATATGTATATAATACCGAATTAACTTAACCCGGACCACTATCAATAACTAACTCGCCTAAACTCAATTCCAATACTATCACAGATTCTAATATTAAATAGTCAATCCTACCTTATTGTAGTTTAAAGTAACGATCCCAACAATCTTAGATGAAGCCTTGTAACTACTCGAGTGCAATGGTATGCACCTTGACTCAGTGGAACTCTATCACGTATAATTTCTACCACCACGCAACGTTTTCCAAAACTTCTTCACGCTTGAACCACGGATTATGTTTACATTTCTCAAATTGCCATCCCACTTACTCTAAGTTCTGCTATTTAAAAGCTTCCTAATTTGCATCTTTCTTTCAAGCTTCACTTCTTGGTTTTGGTTGAAAAAGAGCTGCCATTAATTCTAGCCCCAAAGGACATGTTAAAGAAAAGACGCGTGAGCCCGTCTCAACTTGTAATAGCAGAGAATCCCAAACTGACATCAACCGAAGCAATTCTATTACACAGACGATTTTACAAAGGAAATGATGATTAGACTGAGAAAGGCAAGTTGGTCCATGCGTCAAACTTCAGCTGATAGCCACTTAGACGTCCATGGTACACCGACTATAGCAAAGACGACTTATACAAGGAATGGAGCTGCTTAACTATCCCCGTGTAACACTAATGGATAGTTGAGGAGTAGAGTAACGGCATAACGGAGAATATTTGGGCCCCCTTCTAAGTCAGGTTTTGGGCCCTCAAGTTGGATTTTACAAAGGGTTTGGTATTTGGCAGCAGTCAGGCTTTGAGCTCCCTAGAACCCTGCCTCCATCCCACAATGTGGGGGTGAACGCTACGCCACTGCTCAAAGCATATGCTATGTTCCGGTTTTACAATTCCTTGCAAGATACGGCTTGGGGCCCAAAACCTGGCTTTGCTGGGGGTCCCAAAAGCCATGTAGTTAAGTGACGAATTTCTCTGTTCACTCAAATGATCCCCAATGAGAAATTTCAGTTCTTTTGATACCCTTTAAGAAGTAATTGAGATACAATAAATCTGGTGTTCAAGGTAATTACCACGCTTATCCATTGTATTTCATAAGTAATGTCCATTTATACGAGGACATAAATCATACATCAGATTTGTAGAAAGGCAGATGCCTTTTCAGCATTTTCAGTCTTCCAATATGTCCAAAAACACAGGGCGTAAATTGCGATAAGCCCCAGATCAGCGATATTCAACCTGCGGCCTACTGAGCCTTTTTAAGTGGCCCATTGCTCTGAAGACCTCGTTTACTTATAAAAATTTGTTGGGAAAGCTTTTGTTAAGAAATCAATTATATCAAAATTTTGATTTTTGCTGTCGATGCCGTATGGGTGCGAATTGATTTTTTTCTGTTTATTGATTACAGACAACAGTGGAGTTGCGACCATTTTATGAGTGGAACTAATTTTTAACTATCTTTCGTATCTTGCAAGCGAAAAATATTCGAAGAAAATAGGCTGTTTCAAGACGAGTGGGAAGTTGACTATTCTGTAGTGAAAAACATGTATGGATTAGTAGTTATTTGATTTGTCACGAAAGTGTTGTATTTGAAAAATACCAACAAAAACAGGAATCGTGCGTTCAATGACACTTTTCCGCGATCTCTTTCAAGAGGTGATAAACAGGCTTTCTTGAATAATCTTTACAACAGCAAAAGCGTGTTTCCTTAGTGGTAATGTCACAGTGGTAACAGAGGCATCCTATGAAATTTGTTAAATTGTTGGTAATCATATGAAACAGTTTTCTGATGCAGAAATTGTGAAGGAGGGATTCTTAAATGCTTCCAATTTAACAAAAATAAAAATAATCTAAAAAATAATAATTAAAAAAGAGAAAAGGATAAGTTTTAATATTTTGATCAATTTTTCACAGTTTAAACTTTCTATGTTATTTTGGTCCTAAAGCATCCCCCCTCGTCTTCCATTAATCTTCATGTTGCGGTCCGCATGAAATAGTCATCATATGTATGCGGCCCACGTAAAAAAGCTAACATATGCATGTGGTCCACAGAAAAAAAGGTTGAGTACCCCTACCCCAGACAATATAAATAATAATAATATATATACCTGCCACATTTTTTCAAAATTTCTTAATTTTTAATTGAAAAGAATATCAAATACCTTTTTTTCAAAACGATCTGCGGCAAATTTAATAGCAGTGACTATGTTTGATAGTTGACGTATTCAATTTATTAATAGCGTTTTCATAATAAAACGTACAGTATAAACTATTTTTAGACGAATATAAATAAAAGAAAGTTATTATAAGAATGATATGTGAAAAATAATGTTATTTCGTTTTTCAAAAAATTCGCTTTTCGTTTTTCATAATGCGCTCTCAAATAATTAGAAAAACATGTGCAACATATGTCCAAAATTTCCCTCGGAAATGTGACAAAACAATTCAAGGTCAATTTTAAAAAAAAAGCCAGATTTGACTCATAATAAATAATTGACAAAATGTCCTTGAATTAACATATGGTAGAGAAGACAAGCCACTTGAAATGCCATTTCTGACTAATTAACAATTATTAAGATCTTAAAAAGCGCTAATTGCTCATCGTTTTATAAGACAACACTATACACGTAAATTAAAATAAAAGGAGATAAATTAAGTTTTTCGAATGAGTAAGTGAATATTGACGTCACATTATTCAGCTGTACAAGGGCTTTTGGTGACGGACCTCGTAATTTTGAACCATGGTCAAGTGACGAGGACGGCGCCTGAGCTGACACCTTCCCCCTCTCCTCTTCCTAACTTCGCCTTTCAAGCTTCGACATATTTAATGTCCATTGACCTTCTCTGCATGACGTGTCTTCAGACTTGAACTCATGACACGCCAGCCACGTGTCCGTTACCTTGACCACTAAGATTTTTCGAAAAGTACGTGTGATAAGAAAATATCATTTTTAAAACTAAAATTAAGGCATTAAGATTCACCCATGAACGAGACATTATTTAGTGAATGTTCAAGTAACTTAATATTCCCTAATTAATTAGCATGTAAATTAGCAGTAATAATTAGCATTAGACTTATAAAAGATCGATATTTTTTGGAATTACCGTACCCAAATTTCTTAGAGAAGCCTTTCATTATTTGCAAACTTGACTTAAATAATTATATACACTGATGAAATGAATTAGGAGAATTTGCATATTTTATCGAAATGTATGAAAATAACTGAACTGAATGCAAAAACACTGCTTCTGGATGAAAATGCAAATCTTGTACGGCAAATACGAAGGAGTACACGTGTGTGTAGAAGGAGCCAACAGAAAAACAGACTTTATAAGCACGTGTAAGTTAAGACGTATTTCGTTCACCAGCACAAATTAGCGAATTTCTTGGTGCTATTTTGAAACAATCAGTTCAATTCCAATTCTAGAGAGTGAGAATATTCGCCGTATGGTTTGGCCAGTCAGGTCTCCAGACCTCAACCCTATAGAGCATGTCTGGGACGCTCTGGGGAGGGCAATTGCAGCTCGCAACCCCCTCCGAGAACCATCCAAGAAGTGAAAACAGCGTTGCTCAACGAGTGGGACTAATTTTCACAGACACTCACAAGAACTGATAAACTGCCTTATTTCAAGTATGACATCAAGCTGCGAGGCTTGTATAGCTGTAGGAGCTACATCCTCTATTATTCCGTTTCTTTTGTTTATTCTGCAACCACTGTTTCATATCTTCCAACGAGTGTTACGCACGATCATTCGTGTGTATTGCAGTTATTTAATGATTGTTTGTTTTGTATTGTATCAATGTATGTGTACCGTAAAATCCGGCGTATAACGCGAACTGCCATATAACGCGCACTTATAAAGAGTGTTTTTTTTCCAGGTATAGAAGTTTAAGTTGGCATTACTTTCCAAGATGGCGACCGATTTAACAGCTGTCAAGTGATTTATTCTCAGTTTGGTTTGGCAATTCATCAAAACGATCATCAAGCAAGGCGTAGATTCGTCGAATGGGCCCAAAACGAGATTGCCGTTGTTCCCGATTTTCATAAGCGAATTTTGTTTAGCGATGAAGCGCACTTCTGGTTGAATGGCTACGTCAACAAACAAAACTGCCGCATTTGGAGTGAAGCTAATCCACAAGTGTATGTCGAAACACCGTTACATCCAGAAAAACTGACTGTTTGGTGCGCTTGATGGGCTGGTGGAATCCTTCTTCAAAAACGATGAAGGCCACAACGTTACAGTCAATGGTGATCGGTATAGAGCCATGATTTACTAACTTTTTCATTCCTGAATTGAACAATCATGATGTCCAGGAGCTGTGGTTCCAACAAGACGGCGCAACATGTCACACAGCTCATGCCACAATCGATTGATTGAAAGACACGTTTGATGACCGCCTAATTTCACGTTTTGGACCTGTGAATTGGCCTCCAAGATCTTGTGATTTAACACCGCTAGACTATTTTTGTGGGGCTATGTAAAGTCATTGGTCTATGCGGATAAGCCACAAACGCTTGACCATTTGGAAGACAACATTCGCCGTGTTATTGCCGATATACGACCACAAATGTTGGAAAAAGCCATCGAAAATTGGACGTCCAGATTGGACTCCATCCGAGCCAGCCGTGGCAGTCCTATGCCGGAAATCATATTTAAAATGTAATGCCACAAGATTATCCTTCGAATAAAAAAAATTCATGTCAATCGAATAATGCATCGTTGTTTTATTGCAATTTAAAGTTCTATACCTCTAAAAAAAACACCCTTTACTTTCAAGCTATAATTTTTAGTTTTGATGTATACTCTCCGTATAGCACGCACTCCCTCTGTTCCGAAGAAACCTGAAATGTACATATGTAGACCTCATACGTTTTGAAATCATGTCTTCGAGGTATTATCCCAGACTTTTGAAAAAATAGTATACTTCTAGAACTACAACCCTTGAAGTTCATAAAGTAAGTCATATCTTTAAAATAAACAGTATTTCCATACATATATAAATCTAATTTGCTTTACGCGCATCGATTTTTCTTATTTTTAAAGCTTTCACTTTTATACCCGGCGTATAATGCGCACCCGTAAAATTCGATCTTATTTTTGGTATTAAAAGTGCACGTTATACGGTACGTATCAAATTTCATTAAAATCAGTCCAGTAGTTCTAGAGACAATCGATCAAGTCTGCAAATTCTCTTAATTTCTTACACCAGTGTAATTATCATTGGTTATTCTTTTGGTAAATTTAAAATTGAAGGAAAGGGAGAGAGATTTCAATAATTTCGCCAAAAAATTATTAATAAGAAAAAAAGTTAAAGCAAACTTAGAGCATCCTTTTTCCAAATTCTTCAGAATGCCTTCAACACTACAAAGCATTACAAGCCAATATTTTACCAATTGAATTAGTTTCCATTTTATCTTACCTATTTTTTTTTATTAAACTCCTTATGGTGTTTGAAAAATATACACGAAATTTATTACTTTACAGCAAAAATAAGTGGAGTAATCTTTCCAGATACGCGGGTCATTGAGTTTAGTGAAGCAGCATGCAAGTAGAAAACCTAGTAAACAGCACCATAAAAGGGAGCTTAAAATGTTGATCCGTTTCTCATTCTCAAGAATGCATTATCTTCTACTAGTATAGAACAATTTAGAATACATATTTTTTTAAGACAAAATTGTTGGTAGTAATAAGCGGGTAAGTGCAAAAGTTCGACCCACTTTAATTACTCATAAAGAAGAGTAAATAAACGCAAAATGAACTTTACCTATGCTTGTGTTAATCTCCATTGCTATGACCAATCAGATACTGCCTCATTGCTTGTTTGTGACTTTTTTAACTTCCTCTTCATGGAAATTTTAAACACTGGAAAAAGGAAATATCTTAAGGTAACCGACCACGTTCGGAACCATGATTTTAAAAAAAGCGCATAAATGGATAATTTTCATGATATTTAGTGCCACTTAGATTAGAATACATGTATAAAATGATTTTAAGAACATTAGGACAAAAAAATATTTAAATACAATATTTTGGCCAAAAAAATTAACTTTGAATAACCTTCTTTCAAAACGTTCTCCTATTATTAAAAATGCTTCTAAAAAATAATATTTTGCTTATATAAAGTAAAGACTTCTCCAGAGAGTCTGAACTAGGATTTTTTTTTCAGAGTTACCATCCATTGAAATAATTATCGGCGTTTTCTTAAAACTTCTCCCTCTGTTGTAGTAAAATATGGATAAATCCACTTCTAAGTTATATATTTCAAAAATTCTTGTTCAGCCTTTGTACAGAGGTCTGAGCTATATACACGCAAAATATTATTATAATAGAAGCATTTTTCATAAAAGAAAAACGTATTTAAAATTGATCATTCTATGTTCATTTTTTATCAAAATCGTGTACTTATATAATTCTGTATTGTAAAAATATTCTTAAGACAATTATATATACTTTTTCTAATCTAAGTGACACTAAAAATCATAAATATTAACTATTTATACGATTTTGCAAAATCACGGTTCCGAACGTAGTCGGATACCTTAAATTGTTGAAACGAACCATATTCGGTAAACGGTCGTGGGTTCCCTGAAAGCAGTAGAATTGTTTGAACAAAATCTACTAAAGAACGAAACAAAAGTAAAAGAGATTGACGGATTAAATTGACTTCTCAACTCTTATATGGGCTCTTGCCCCTATCACATCCAATTACCTAAAAATTACGTATTTTGTCCCTGAAAAAATCATTCAAAAATTATTGACAAAAATGTTTTATGTTTTGATTTTGTGCCGGATCTATCCGCGTTCCTTCAATTAATCCTGTTGGGAAATCTTTGGGCTATCAATTCCTGTTATTCACAACCAATCCTGCGGAAGAAGAGAATCGTGATATTCAAATTAACTTACTATATATAGTCAAAGTTTTCCAGCTTGAATAAAGAGTAGGAGAGGAGATAAACTCAAATCAGAGGTGAGATTGCTGCTGAAGGTATCATATTTGAATTATGATTAAGAGATTTATCAGGAGAAAGCTTTAAAGTGACGATAGTTAACTGAGATTAAATTGATATTAGGTTAAATTGGATGATAGGTTAGATACTTTATAAAGTAAGGATCAAGTCTGATAGTCCCCTAATCGTCCGTGTTTACTGTCGTTGTTCCACTTTCAAGGTTAGCATTGAGACATTCTCTTACTATTATTAGTTGAAATTGTATCTTTTCATTGAGTGATAAATATATAGATTGCTTGGATCATGGCTAGTGTTTCTCCCCACACTTATCTAGATGCCCAAGAGAGAGGTGCTAACCTCTCACAATTTTGCCGGTAAATTCATTATATAACGGGTTCTATTCGGGTCTTCTTCTCTTGGTGAAAACATTCTTTAACTGCGATTTTAGTTTAAAAACCACTTTCCGTAGAGATTACTCGATTTTATGCAAATGTAGCTACTATTTGAGTGCCTGTTGTTCAGTATGAGAATTAATGATCCAGCGTTGATCGTTAAGCTGAAATCCACACACACACAAGTGTTAGTAAACAGCTACTGGTGGTCAGGCGTCTTAAGATTAATAATCAACAGAGAATCCACCAGGAAATGGTTAAGCAGCCAACCTTGGAGCTGACCGTGCTACCCAGCTTCAAAAAGGATCATAGCAATCCAGATAAGTACTTTCGATATTATAGTTATCTGATTAAGGGTTAGAGTTTCATATTGCTCCTAGAGTTAAGTTACAACGTTGCATATATTGGTAGATAAAGTTGAATAAAATAGATATTTTTGTGATCATGTCTGCTTTTTCCTCGAACCCTCTCATACCCACAACCTTCGTGCCACGACAATTACATTTATAAAAATACCAAATGTTTTATTTTCCGTTTCTAGCACAATAGCTACAACTGTTTTAGTAAAATATGATTTTTTTATTAAAGTTGCAATGTAAAACAACACGAAAACTGTTGGCGACAAACTCAGAATTTCGAACCTCGGTCAAGTGAAGAGTACAATATCTAAGGTGGCATCGCACTCTCCAGACTTCCACACCACTATTTTATTTAGAGCAGTTGCTATTTCCATTGCGCAGTTACTGATTTTAAATTGCGCTTTAAAATGCCTTTTTTTTTGAAAATTTGAAATGTGGACATGGATTTTGAAAAAGTTACGAAGGTAATAATTAAGTGAAATTTTATGTGTGTGTTTTGTGTAGTATTAGAATTGTTTGAACCTTTTTAAAAAAATTGCAGCATTTATAACAAGATTTAACACTACTTGACAATTGCTAAGAAAAAGTTACGTCTTTCGGAATAAGAAAGAATAGACAATGATTGAAGAAATGAGACTAAGTACATATTTAGAAGCAGTGACATAGCGTAAACCCTCGCATTGAGAGGGGGCAGAGTTCTAGGGGGCCCAAAGACTGACTGATGCTGACACTTTGTAAGATCCGGTTTGAGGTCCAAAACTTGACTTTGCAGGGGAGTTCTAACAGTCTCCATTACGCCACTGTTTAGATGGGACGATGTGTTATCTTCGAGTCAAAATGATGCAGACATGCGTTCCTTAGTAAGATGTGTGTTGACCATGGACACCAATGCACATTTTGCATCTGTTCTCCCTGCTCTTCACAAAACTACCGAGGAGTCCTTGGGGTATATTGTCCCACTCCTTTCTCAAAGTGGTTTTGAGCTCTTGCACAGTACTGGGAGGGAAGGTTCTTTGTGAAACACATCTGCCAAGAGCATCCCAAACATATTCAGTAGGATTTAGGTCAGGAGAGTAAGCAGGCCATTGCATACGGAGAATATTTTCACTTTGCAATGTGTCTGATACCTTAACGCTTCTATGTGGCCGCACATTTATCGTCCATAGCAGAAAGTCTGGTCCTACAGCACCCCTAAAAGTACGAATATAATCCAGAATAATCTCTCTGCAGTACCGTTGAGATGCAACGCTTCCTCGCTCAAAGATGTGAAGCAGTGTTCTGCTATTGTGCATGATGCCTGCCCACACCATCACGCCTGGACTGTACCAATCACGTTCACAAACAAACTTTTGTGCATAACGTGTTCCACGCTCTCTGCATAGTAATTGGTGGCCAGAATCACTTGTCACATTGAAACGCGAGATTCGTCGTAGAACATCAATGCAGACCAATTTTGGTGTGATTCTAACCAACATGTTCCTTACACCAGCGTAATCTCTCTCGACGATGGCGTGGCTGAAGTGGGATGCAATGAACAGGTTTCCGTGCATACAAACCAATTTGAAGGTTTGAAATGGTTCTTGCTGAAACATGCGTACAGGTAGAGATTGCAAGGTCTGCAGCTATCTGGACAGGAAAGAAATTTCTGTTTCTTTTTGCCACGAGAGCTACATAGCGATCCTCTAAAGGTGTGGTGTTCTTACCACGACCCCCGGCCTGCTTTCGCAAAGCATTTTTACCTTCAGATGTATTTTTAATCGCTTGATGACACTCTTTGATACACCCTTGCAGCAACTACAGTGGGTAAACTTTGACCTGCTTCCATTCGTCGAACTGCTCGTCCATGATCTCAGTCAATCAAATGTGATGTCTTGCAGACATTTTACTCTAAATTATTCAAAGGACCAAACAGACTTTCAGTGAAAAAAAAACTTTTATAACATCCAGCACTGTTTTCGTCCAACATCAAACAGCATGAATTTGTATTCATTGTTTTTTTTTATACAGATAACAAATCCTGGTCTACCACGCCCTCTGAAGTTGAACGTACCTTTATTGGTCAGCTGTCTGAGACGAATTACTGCCAGTTGTTTCTTAGAAATTGTCAAGCAATGTATATAAACATAACAAGAGTCTTTTAAGATTTATACAATCTCTTTTATCTTTATGATCTTATCTTTTAAGTCATTTGAAAAACGAAAACTAATGTAACACAAATATTTTTTTAGAAATTGAAAATTCGTTTGTAAACATTCTGTTTAGAATAGGCAACGTTTTAGAATTTTTTTATAAATTTTCTGTAATTTTTTCCCCTATTTAGATATTGAAATAATTTTTTTCTTTATAACCTTAAACTTTTTTTCTCTTATAAAACACCAAGCAAATTTACATATCACAAAATTTAAAAAATCTTCATATTTTAATTTTAAGAAAGATGTTCCACACGTATAGACGGATACTTGAATTATCTTAATAATACATTTTGCTGTTGCCACTATTTATTTTTCTTATCTAATGGCAAATGCTCATTTGGTAATTACTGTAAGCTACATCGAGATGTATCCCAAATTTGTGTGTTTTATATTGGGAAGGGGGTTCTAGCTGATATTTAGCAGCCTGAAAAAAGTAATCTTGAGTGATACGATTGCAACAAAGTTGAGTGTTACAAACATACGAGGTCTAGCTATTAAATAACGAGACTGGTTACGAAAAAGGGTTTTATTATAAAAATTATTTTACATTCGAATGCTCCCCTTCAATATACTTCCCTCCCCTCGGACACACAACTTTCCATACGTTTTTTTTCCATTAATCGAAGCAGTGATGGAAGTCTTCTTTGGCGAGGGCCTTTTGGAGCTCTGCCGTATTTTGCTTTAACGCTTCCACCGACTCAAATCGGGTCCCTTTCAAAGCAGATTTTATCTTCGGAAACAAAAAAAAAGTCGCACGGTGCCAAATCTTTCAAGTACGGCGCGTGTTCGAGCACTGGAGTGCGTTTATCAGCCAAATACCGCTTCACAGATAGCGCGTTATGGGCAGGTGCTTTGTCCTAGTGCAAAATCCACGAGTTGTTCTTCCACAACTCGGGCCGTTTCTTACGAACTCGTTCTCGCAGTGTTACCAAAACTGACAAATAGTAAGTCTGGTTGACAGTCTGACCCTCTGGAACCCATTCAGTCATCACGATACCGTTAATGTCGAAAAAAAAACCGATCAACATTGCCTTGAATTTTGATTTGGACATCCTTGCTTTTTTTTTATTCTGGGCGATTCATGCGTCTTCCAATGCATCGATTGCCCCTTTGTTTCAACATCGTATTGAAAAACCCACGTTTCGTCGCAAGTAATAATGCTTTTCATCAGTCCGGGGGATCTTCTTCTAACCTTCCAAGGAAATCTGAGCAGACCTGATGACGCAAGAGCTTTTGGTCAGGAGTCAGGTTTTTTGGCACCAACTTCGCACAGACTTTTGTCATGTCTAATTCCTCGTGTAAAATTTTTCTAACCGTTTCTTTATCGGCGTTTACAGCCTCGGCAATCATCCAGATGCTCATTCGATGATCTGAACGAACAATTTGGTTGATTTTCGTCACTGTTTCCGGAGATGAAACAGTGACAGGGCGACCTGGGCGCTGGTCATCTTCAGTGCTCTCTCTGCCCTGACTGAAGCGCTTACACCACTCAAAAACACGCGCCCGAGATAGAGAATAGTCCCCATAGGCCTCTTGCAACAATTTATAGCACTCAGTCGGAGTTTTTTTCAACTTAACGAGGAATTTGAGATTGATACGTTGCTCCTGTTTTTCGTCACACATGGTTTTTGGCACGAGAAAAAAACACGTTCGTTTCAAACCGCTACTGTACAAATACTATAATAGTGACAAAAACGTGTTTTGGTACGTGAATAGAGAAGATTTTCAGAAACCCAACGCACTACGTGTTTTCCCCCACCCCTCTAGGCGCGCAGTTTCGTTATTTAATAGCCAGACCCCGTATGTCGATATTTAAGCAGTGGCGTAGCTAGTCTTGACTGGGCTCCAGGGACGTTTTTAACCTCCCTGGTTCCCGCTATTTCCAGAACACACGCCCTACTTTAGTTTATAATTTTCCAGTTTTGGTTCAGGAGGGATTTTTTCTTAACTCTTACTCTTTTCCCTTTCTTTGTTTTTTTCTATGGAGGGTTTTTCCATTACCCACCACCTATGGACCTGCCGTGTCCTGACCTGCAACCGAAAGAAAAGAATAGTGGCATGGTTTAGCCACTCTTCTTCATTTCTTATCTTACGGCATCACGGATCGCCCATGCTTTTGTAAATTAGTACAGTAAATAAATGAAATCGTTTGCAATTGCAGTATAGAGCAGGGGTGGGCAGACTTTTCTAGGGTACGAGCTACTTCTAATTTTTTCAAGCTGTTGCGGTCCACCCAGTGTCAGTGGAGAATACAAGGAGGGGGAAAAGAGTTCACGGGTCCGAAGCGTCCCTTGATTTTTTTTCCGATTGATTTTAATCCCATATATTTAGTATGTGAAACGAAATTATTTGTTATTAATAATTTTTTATTAATTAATGCTGATTATTAATTTAGCAATTTATTTTTAGCAGTTTTTTTGTTCCCGACAGATAAAAAAAATGTGTTAGGCTGCGTATTGCGGTATGATACAAGAATGGTAGGCTTTCAACCCTCAACCCTCCCTCCCCCCCTTGAAAAATTCTTGTGTGTGCCAATGCCCAGTGTCGTACATGTGGTGAGGTAGGAAAAGGTCTACAATATTTATTTTCATAACTTTAATATAATAAGTACGGAATATGTACTTACCTAAAGAAATAAAATTAAAAAAAAAAGCTTACACTTTTGAAAACCGCGTTTAAAGCAAAACTTAAGATGCAAACACAATAATAATAGCCCCAAATATAATAATATGAAATGTGCGTTTGTTATGAAAGAATTCAAAATACATGTGGGAGACAACAAGGGGTCCAAGACTTTTGTCTTTTTTCACATTTATTTTAAACTTTAACAAAAATTAATTAAAAAGGTAGCTATTCTAACAGATAAGTTTCGATGGTGTTTTCATGGCAACGCCTGCTCGCGCACCTCCGTCGTTCCTCCTTTCCGCTTTCTCTCTTTCTCTAAAGTCTTAAAGTTTTGGTTCTACTTTCACTAGTTCAAAAGTTTCTGTTACAGTTTCACTTAGCTGCGCCTGCGCGCGAAGACTGCGTGGCTAGATGATGAGAACGACTGGATTTCTTGGATGCCACAACCGGCCAACCTGACTGTACGCTGTCCGCAGCGGTACGTATTCCTTTTTTCCTTTTTCATCGAGACCAGAGGAGAATCTGAAACATACAAAAAAGACGGAACAGACAAGGACTATACGACAAATACACAAAGATTTAACATATCATAATTCTGCTGAACTAGACAGTTTCTCCATCATGTGAAGGCATCTCTTCGACATCCAGAAGGTCCCACAGGAAAACATTGTGTTTCACAGGCATGGCATGATTCTGAGATGATGATAGTACGGTAGGATGAACGGAATCATTTATTTTGCTATCTTGGTCTTTATCAGTTCCATCAGGCATAAGAACGCCTTTTTTAATGAGTTGATCTTTGGTTGAACGCATCGATATTTTCCTATCTAGAGTTCTGGACGTCTGTTCAAAACGATCTCTCTTTTTCCTCCGTTTCCACTGCCAGGGTTGGAAGATTCGTCGGAGCATTGCAAACCGTCTTTGTTTAGTCTTCATAGGTGAAGGGTTATCAGAACAAGATAAACGTCTGTCTCTCTGACACACAGGAATATCAGTTTTCAATTTGATACACATTTTTAACTTAGTACTCTTAATTTTATTACATTTATAATTCTTAATTAGAGAACTCAAATCATTTCTAGTATTAAAGTTTTTAACATGTGGAAAATCATAACTAGAGTTTTTTATCACACTTGAAACATAAACAACAGTATTAGAATAAGCATAAGCACCTAAAGAGGATTCACTTTCATTCAATAAAACATCGCTCTTTGCGTGGCCTAGTTTCTTTATTTCAGCATATACACTGGAATGTATAATAAATTCTTCGGTCAAGGTCGGTGATATTGCCGTTCGAACACTTAAGCTGGGAGAGAGTTGATTAAGGGAAATATTTATGGGTTTAACTTCTACCATTCGCTGTTCGCCAAAACACGAGCTTAATGTTATGATTTCTTCGGAAGGTTTGTGCACTCTAATTAGTGAGGAATTTAGAACTGGGATCTGGCAACCTGAATCGATCAAGGCTGTTACGGGCTGATTTTCCACAAAAATGTTTACATATTGAAGTTGTGCGAACTCATCGCTATTTTGTTTTTCGCTCTCGACTTTCAAAGTATTCGCGTTTATTCTATTATGGATGTGGCTGTTAGATTCTTTAAGCTTAAAACGCTTCTCACAGTCTCTGGCGTAATGAGATGAATCACCGCATATATAGAAATTTTTATTTTCTCTTTCAAGATATTGGGGAGAGTTCTCTTTAATCTCTGGTTTAAAGTTTCGTGATCTATTTTTAAAGGGGTCTTCAGTATATCCACAAGCAATAGGAATTTCCTTACGTGATCCGTTTTTAGATGAAATATAAATATCGCACTCTTTAGCTAAATCAATAGGCCTAAACCAATCTTCTGCTTCTCGAATGCTTATATGAGTTGCGGTTTCCTTATTTAAAGTTTCAAATAATTTATCAGAAATTATAAGATCACATAGAGATTCAAAGGAATTAACTTTTCTTAACGAACAATAATATTGGAAGTTTGCCGTCAATCTTGCAGCAAATTGGATGTATGTCTCGCCTGATGATTTTACAGCATTTTTAAATGAGTTTAAACACTCGCGAGGGGTTAATTGGAATTCTCTGAGTACTATAGATTTTAGTTTTTCATAGTCATTTAATTCCTCCTTTTTAATATACAGTAAGACATTATGAGCTCTTTCGCCCAGAAGATTTATTAAAATTTCAGATTTATATTCGTCATTTATTTTCTTGGTTAAAAATGCGCGTTCTAATGATTGGAAGAACAGA
The DNA here is from genome assembly GCA_019973935.1 of Trichonephila clavipes. Lineage (NCBI taxonomy): Eukaryota > Metazoa > Arthropoda > Arachnida > Araneae > Nephilidae > Trichonephila > Trichonephila clavipes. The sequence goes on along the minus strand of BMAU01021254.1, from coordinate 65,187 downwards.
TTAAAATTTTCAGATCTGGTGGGAACAGGAAGGGATAAAGTTTTAATGCTTTTGATCATATTTTCTATGTTTGTTTCGAACTGTTTCTCTTCGATTTTAGCTGCAGGATTTAAACTTAATGCTTCATTTTTAGCCGTTTGAAGTTCGATTTCTTTTTCTAATTGTGCTAGCTGTAGTTTCGCGAGCTCAATTTTCTGTTTTTCTAAAGTTGCCTCTCTTTCGTTTCGCGATACCCTCTCATCTATACAGTTTTGAATTAAAGTTTTAACGAAATCTGGGTCACTCTCAAATGTACTACTGTTCTCAATTTTAGTCTTTAGTTTAGCTATAGTGTCCGTACTCTCCACAGTACCGTCTAGATCCTCAACAACTCTTATGAGATCCTCTTTAAGAGCGTTTTTATACATTTTAGAAAAAATATGGAAAGTTCCTACCTTTTTTTTCTAGCTCCCTTGTTGCTCGCACGTACGATGTATCCAATAATTGAAGAAAAACGTTGATTCCCCTGATTTCACCTCTTCGCAGGTAATATAGTTGAAATTGTTCGAATTGACACCTCTTCGCAGGTGTTTAGTTGATATTTCCAACCTCTACACAGGCGGAATTTGTCGATGGTTCCAACCTCTACACAGGCGGAACGAAGTTTAAAAATTCAACCCCTACACAGGTTATTTTGTTAATAGTTCCGACCTCTACACAGGCGGAATGAAGTTTAAAAATTCAACCTCTACACAGGTTGAACGAAGTTTCCAAAAAATGGCGGCGCGTCTCCTTCACGGACGCTGCTGTTCATTGTCCAAACTTTGGTTCAAATCGAAATTTTTTCGATCCCGGCCGAGCCCCCATAATTTGTGGGAGACAACAAGGGGTCCAAGACTTTTGTCTTTTTTCACATTTATTTTAAACTTTAACAAAAATTAATTAAAAAGGTAGCTATTCTAACAGATAAGTTTCGATGATGTGTTGACGGTAACGCCTGCTCGCGCACCTCCGTCGTTCCTCCTTTCCGCTTTCTCTCTTTCTCTAAAGTCTTAAAGTTTTGGTTCTACTTTCCCTAGTTCAAAAGTTTCTGTTACAGTTTCACTTAGCTGCGCCTGCGCGCGAAGACTGCGTGGCTAGATGATGAGAACGACTGGATTTCTTGGATGCCACATACATACAAAAATAAAGCATTTTTATCTAAAGTTAGTTGTTATAGTCAGCAGAAGACTTTGCGTACTTCAACCAATCTTAAATATTTCCCTGTATAATTACTAACCGCTAAATCTTCAGGTGGTCACCCCAAAATAGCTTGAATAGAGTAGGAGAGGAGATATACTCGAATCAGGTGAGATTGCTACTGAAGGTATAATATTAGAATTAGAAATTTGATTCTTATTAGAAGGAAACCTTAAGGTAACGATTGTTCACTAAAATTGAATTAAGGTTAGATTAAATGGGATAATAGATTAAATCCGTAATTAAAAGAAGGATCAAGTTTATTAGTCGTCTAATCGCTCACGTTTTACTGTCGTTGTCCCACTTTCACGGTTTTCATTGAGGCATTCTCCTAATATTATTAGATTAAATTGTGTCTGTTCCTAGTGGGAAAATAAATAGATTAATTGAATCATGTCGAGTGTTTCTTCCCTTCCCCCCACACATTTGGGTGCACGCGAGAGAGGCTCGAACCTCTTGCAACATCATTGTAATCAATTTCCATGTGTAATGGACGGCCCGTGCCGTTCATTAGCGTTAGAGGGTTGGAAGGAAAATTAGCCATATTCAAAACAAACACTATTTATTAGCAATTATCACCAACGTCCCAAATTCGACCACTCAAGTAAAGAAATGCACCAACTGATTAAATATGGAGAGCAGTAGCAAGGTAAACGAGATACTAGAAGAATTAACAATAAATCGGATCACTTACGTCCAGGCAATACACCTTCTAATTCAAGTGGACCTAATTGACCAAATTATCAATCTTAATATTAATCAAATAAGCTACGAAGAGCCCTCGCCTAGCTTTACATTAATCAATCTCTGCTATCAACTAGTAGTCCAACCTCTCTCTTCACTAAATCTCTAAATACAAGCCTTGATTTGCATAATCACATCTTCTTCGGAGGAAAGTTTTCGATGGAATAATTTTTATATACCCATTATTCCCCAAGATGACTATTAGTACAAAGAATGCGAATAGACCCCTTACATATGGTAATATCATTTTAAGTGCATAGCACTATCAACCTGTCAATTCCTGTCAACAAGTTTTTCATATTTTCCATAGTAAATCTCATTTTAGTCTTCCCTATTTTAAGGGCAGGAATGCTTCATTCAAGCCCATATCATCGATACGGCTGACACGACAGTAGCTATACGCCCCAGTATTTAAGTTAGTTATAAACAAGCGTGTAAAAGTTTGGACGCTGACATTTGGCAATCCTTCAATATAAAGCTTGAATATTTAACCTAGCGATCATATTTCTTTGAAAGTCTCCGGAAAATTTTCAAGCTGTAAGTATGAAAGAGAGGAAAATATTAGACAGTTATTCTGTTCTTACACATAATTGTAACACTTATAAACATTACCTTCTTTCTTTTTTTAAAACATTTTTCAATTAACAGCAATAACAACATTTGCATCTGTCATCACTCGAGAGCATTACATTTGAATTTTAATTACTAAAAAAACGAAAGATTCTGCTGGTTATGCTCTTTCCCCCCCCCCTGAATGTTGAAAGTATTTTTATGATCGTTTCATAGCATCGGACGTGAAATTTCAGAACGACGTGAAGTTCGAGATGCTTATTTCTCAGCCGGACGTGAATTTCAGGGTCCCTCTGTAAAGGAACTTCGAGCTGTTGATAAGAAAAATGTATGAAGTGTGATCAGCGTAAAAAAATGCCACAGGATCAATTTTGAGTTCTAAAAATGCTGAAATAAGCTTCAAGTATTTTCTGAAATTTTTGCACCCTATAGGCCTTATCACACGCGCATATTTGGAACAACTGTCTCAGGAAATTTTTCAAGAAGCTGTGAGGGTAAAGGGTTTCTGTACAAAAAACGATGCGCACTGATGTCAGCTGTACCCTATCTTCATATTGAAAAATTACTCGACGAGTTTTTGGCTTCGGAAAACGAACATCCGACATTATTTCTTTTATACCACTCGCGTCTTTGTTGACGGTCGTAAGCAGAAATGGATCACCATTCTATTTAAAATATTATACACCATAAAAATATGGCACACAATTAAAATATTATTTCTCATTTCTGATGCATTTGATGAAGCCGAGGCTGCCATCTTTACCACCATCTTGTTTATGATGTAGAACCCCACTGGCTGGAATTTCAAGCAATTTTTATTCCGAGCAATTCTTTCGGTTCACTGGGAAAAAATTGTTCGGAACCGTTGCAATGGCAATTAGGTAGAAACTGCCCAAAGTAGTTGTTTTCAAGGAAAATTGCTCCTAATATGTGTATACGTGTGATAAGGCTTTATAATGCTTAAAATCCTGAAAAATTGCTTCGAAGTCCATACTACCTTTGAAACGAAAATCTTGAATTGTCTTAGAAGATGCAGAAAAGAATTCTAAGTAATAAAGGTGTCCACGGCAGCCTAAGGGTTATGTTCACCAGCTCGCAGTTGGCGTGTCATGAGTTCGAGCCCTCGTGTCACTTAAGAACCACCGTGTAGAGGGGCTGATGATCATAAAATTGTCTCAAAATTCTCCGATGGCATGGTGAAGTATTTTTTAGAGGTGAATGTATGCCAGCTCAGGTGTCGCAGTCGTCACTTGACCGAATCTCAAAATTATGAAGTTCCTCACCAATAAGTTTCGGGTTTTATAGTGCAACGTTAATACACGCTCAGTCACTGAAAATAATGAACATTAAAGCTGACTAAAAAGATGTCATCGTATAACTTAAATTTCAGATTAAAATTGTTTTTAGAATATGCACTTATGCTCATTCGGAGTATTTAAATGTCATCCCAATTTTTTTTAAGAGAGTATCCATTTGGATACTCTCAAAACTTAAAATTTTGGTTACTTAACTGCATCCGTTTCTACTGCACGTATTAATGGTGAACAGTGGCGCACACAGAAATTTTTCAAGGGGGGAGGTGGATCCAGGGTCGAAAGTTCACCAGTCTCGTATCAGGCTCAATACGCCGCCCAATATATTCTTTTGGTTTTGTCGATTTTCGGGAACAAAAGACAGTAAAAAGAATAATTATTGAATAAATAATTAGCATTAATTATTAAAATTAATTATTAATAACAAATAATTTATTAAATTTTGTGTACATAGGAGTATAATCAATCGAAAAATAAAATCAAAGGCTGTGGGTTGGGGTCAGACCCGCGGTCCCCCTTTCTATGCGCCACTGATGGTGAGTTTAATTAAACACAAAAAAGTTTCAATTCAAATAAATTCAAAATCTGTTTATTCTGAAAAGAAAAAAATAATAATGTCCTGATTTTCATTATTTTTTAAGTATTCCATCCATTTTCCCGTCTAGTAATACGAAACTGAATGTCATCGAATTTCAAAACGATTCACAAAACTCTTAAAATTAATTTGATGTGATGGAATGAAGAAACTGAGAACTTGTGGAAGATATTCTTTTTTGTGATCCAAGGAATCGATAGTTTTCGCGTGCTCTTCCGATTGTCACAGACGCCTGTCGATCAAGAAGTCATCCAGCCAACGGATGAAGAGCAAACGATAGTTGGAAGCGAGAGGCGTGGCTAGGATTCGGGACCTCTCGAGTTCCAAAAGACGCCGATGTCAAACGCGGTAAGGGCCACGAGAAAAAAGGAAATGAGACCTCCAAGCTGCAAGACAAAAGGTGAGATTTTCCCTATTCTACACCCATCACGTTGTTCTTATAGTTTTAGATATGTATCGCAACTGGAAAGATGATCTTTTTGTTATCATTTGGTAAATTATCTACTTTAATAACAAATAAATAAATCTCTTCTTATTATTTGCTTTTATGTTACTGATCCTTCTTGAAAAATTTCCCACCTATAATTAATTCTAAAGGCTTTAATTTTGTTTAAATAAAAGTGTAAAATCATACTTTTGAATTTATTAAACAATTTTGTATATGCATTGCTCCTTTTATGTAATGAATTTGATGCCTTTATGAAGTTTATAAATCTATAAATGTTGTTATATATGCCTCCTCCTTTGTATATACATTTTTATAGAGGTTTTTGTTTTTGAATTTTAATGACAATTTTTTTCCAGTTAAGGTCGCTGACTACGTTCGAAAGAGTGATTTTGAAAAAGCTTGTAAATGAATAATTTTTTTGATATTTAGTGTCACTTAAATTATAATATACATTTAAAATTGTTTTACGAATATTATTACAAGAAAAAATATTTAAATACAATTTCGGGGGAGGTTAAGAAAGAATGACATATCTTGAAAACATTCTCCTTTTATGAAAAATACTTCTATAATAATGATATTTTCCCGAAATATATATAGATAAGACTTTTACAGAGCTTGAAATAGGATTTTTGAGATATATAATTTAGGAATGAATTTGTTCATATTTTTTAATATATAACAGAGAACAGCAGTTTTAACCAAAAGCACGTGTTTTTATTTCAATTGATCGCAAGTTTGAAAATAAGGTGAATTTTTCAAAACTTTTGATGCAAGCTATGTTTTAGTTATATATAGGCAGACTACTTTTATTATCGAAGCATTTTTCATAAAAATAGACTGTTTTGAAAATATATAATTTCTTCTTCATTTTTTGCCAAAAAAAATTGCATTTGAATAATTTTTTCACGTAACAATATTCTTAAAACAGTTTTATACGTACATTCTAATTCAAATGACATTAAATATCAAAACAAGTTACTCATTTATACGATTTTTCAAAATCACGGTTCCGAACGAAGTCAGACACCTTATAATGTTTTGTAACGATTGCTTTCATATACAATATTCTTCCCTTAAATTGGCTAAAACCAAGTTAGTCTTGTAATTCAAGTAATGAATTAAATTCCTCAGGTTGTAAAATATTTTTGAACCATTTTAAAAATTTCAAATTTTATTACTATTTTCAGGAACTAAAGTTCTATATTAAATACAAATAAATCCATATATTTAAATCAAAAAGTTTTGTTCGATACTTTTTTTTTCCTTAGGTAGCAATCGCGAGTAATTCGATAAACTTAAATAATAAAAGCCACGTCATTGAAAAAAGTTTAATTCTGAAATTAAAATATTAACAGGATTCCAGTGTAAAAAAGTTAATTGCTTATGAGATGTACTTTTTACGTATAAATGCATTCCATGCTTTTTTTTCTCTTTCGCCATTCATAATTTTTAAATTGTAATTTAGTAATTAATTCGAATTGCACAAAAAACAACTTAGCAATAACTAATACAATAATTATAATTATAATTACTATAATTATTTTAATATTCTATTTAAACTATAATTTAAAGTATTTGAATTATTTAATACAAAACAGGATGTTATGTTTGGGAAAAAAATGTTATCTGGCATTTATTTAAATTTTATTAATATTGATGTGCAATGGATTTTTTTAGTGTCAGAGAAAAAATACAATAAAAATAAATTATTGATAAAAACGCATTTCATAATAAAAATATATTAACGATGCACATAGAAATCTCCATCCCCCCTCCCCTCTAAAAAAAAGAAAAGCTGAAACATTTCTTAGTTCATATACATTATAATTGATATTTAATAAAGATGATGTCCCAGTGTGTGTGTGTGGAAATGTGAATCATAACATACAACAAATACTTTTTTATGCATTGTTTTGTATTGTCCTTTTCACAACATTTGCTGTTTGTAAGCTTGCAACATTTGCTGTACATGTTTCTTTACAATAATACATTTCAATATAAATAACCCTGAACATCCAATATTAATTAAAATTGTTAGCATATAACTTTTACCAATTTTATATTGTTTTCTCTTATCCCAATAAAATTTTATTGCATTGAAGAAACAGAAAATGGTATTAGAACAATATTAAACTTAATAAACATCGATATGAAAAATGAATGGTAAAAATACATTTAAGTAAAAGTAATGAAACTTATTGAGTAGTTCATCTGAATTGTTCAATGAATTTATTGGTCAAATATAAATAAAATCTCTTGTATTACTGTTACTTTTTTTTATTTAAAAAACTGTGTTCGTTAATTTACAGAAATATTTTGTTAGTTTTCAGTTATTAATGTTTTATGTAAATTCAAAATTAATGTAATACAAATTTATTAAAAGACTATTCAAAAAAATTCTATATATTATTTTTTTTATTTCACTTTCATTCTAAAAAAATACATGGAGAACTATTACATGCAAAATTTTATGAGAAAGTTATCAAAACTGTGAAACAAACAATAAATAAATTCATTGCTTTCAACAAAAAAAGAACTAGCGATATAAAAGTAATTTGTTTAATTTCTAAGTTTTTGCAGTTATTTTTTCACATACCGGTCATATATATAAATTTAAGTTTGTTATTATTTTGCACACTGAAATACTTCTCAGTTTTACATAATTAAATTTATTACTATTTAAATTGCAAATTAATATGATAAAAAGATTGTGTAGTTGTCCAAATAAGATGTTAATAATATGAAGTGTATAAAATGCAATAATCACATAAAGAATCTGTAAATATTCGATATTTACTCAATATAAAGCACAGTTAGAGCATTTTACTGAATATATAAATTTTAAAACTTAATACGTAAATTCTTTTATTTTTGCCCTAAACAATTGCCGAATATTAGAAATATTGTTAATAAACAAAATTCAGTGGAATAAAACGTATAAATATTTCGAAATCTATATATCATGCTCGTAGCCATTTTAAATCGTTATTTATTGTTTTAGGTGTTTTTTTAATGATTTATTCAGAAAATATTAAGAAGTCTATGAAACACTGAAATGTTTTCTATAAATAGTAATATCATGAGATATAAATTACTTAAAAAGGTAATAATTTAAATTTAGAGATAAATAATAGAAATAAAGTCTGAATTGTTGTCATGATTTAAGTTTCAAAACAACCGTAATAGGAAAATTTGGGAAAGATTTTAAAGTGCTTTTAAGTATTATTGTTCAAAACAATTCATCAAAAGATTTTTTTAAATAGTTTAATAACTTTTATTTATTATTAAAATTTTTATTCATTTTATGATTGTTAATTTTTATTTTAGGCATATAAATGTATATAATTTTTAATAAACTCTTCCTGTAATATAGAATTAATGTAAATATTAAAAATTAAAGAAATATTATTGGGATCTTGAAAACATAAATACATGATTGTTGCAGTATTATAAGCATGTAAAAAAGTGGCTGAGGACAACTTTATAAAAAAAGTGGGCTTTAACCAGTGTTATGGCTAGTCAACCTTCCCCTCTTTCTATTCACAATATAGAGCGAAATCCTACGAAATTTTATGGATATAAGTTCTAAAATCCATTATTAAGAAAAAGGTTACAAACCTAGAGATGCATTCGAAAATGCAAAATCAAGCACGAATCAAATAACAATAAACGTTATTGTCATATTTAATGATTCAAAGACATATTCAAAGCTTGAAAAACAAAAGGCCCAATTGTAGCATTATCAATAACTTTCAAGCTCTGGTATGTAATTTATTTTACCATATGATGTAATGCACATATCAGAGACACTAAATTTATTTTTCGTAGAAAAGGCTTTTAATATCGGTAATTAGCAAGCAAACAATAAATATAGAATAAATGAAAATAAAATGAGGAAGTTGACATTAATGTCCAACTGATACCATTTGAAGCATGCAATAATTCAAGTGTCGTACAATTGCTGACATTCGAACGGATAAAATAAAATTTGCGTTGATTAACTTAAAAGCATAATAATTCAAGAAGATACAAAACATACTCTATTTCCACTTTTCATTTACACTTCTCTAAGGAATTTTTTCACTTCAACTTAAGAAGTTTAAGAATTCACTCAACATGACCTTCCAAGATGCTACACACATATTAATGAAAATAATAATTAGTTACTAATGTGCATTTAGTCAGAATAATATGTATCCACAATAAATTATATGAGTTCTCAAAATGAATTGTTTCTACCCATATATTCAATAACGTTTAACACGAATAAAAAAATTAATTTTTAATGCGGTTTCGGATTCATGTGGCCACGGTAGCCTAGTGGTTATGTCAGGGGTGACCAACATTTTGGGGAAGTGTGCCACTATCTGATTTAAAAAATTGTACGTACCGCTCCTAAATTTTCCGAGAAATAAAAGAATATCAAAAAGCAAAATAATGTTACAGACTTATTACGGGATTTTTACGGAAATAGCACAATTTTTTATGCAAGTCTAAGTAATGGAATATTAAAAATAATATTATAAGTAAGACAAAATACAAATTTAGGTTAATAAACTTGTTACAGGTTTGATCATTTAGATTAGGTATAAAATAAAAATGCGAAACTGGAAACATTTAATTCCAAATAATTACTGTCAATTGAAAAGTCAAACTGAAAAGAATCAAACCTAGCAGTGAATGAATCCTGCAAAATGGATATTAAATCCTTAAACCTGCAATAGCTCGGAGCATTTTTAACTTTGGTTGATAGTTTCAGCGTATTAATGTGAAATGTATTCATCATTTTTCTTTCAAATCGGGACAAAAAACTCAAAAGTTTGCTCACAAAAAAAATATATACTACAAAATAGGGCAGGAAAAATAGAAACCAGAAGTCAGAAATTTAAATTACTTAAATGTATCATAATATCGGTATGAAAAGCTAAATCCCATAGCCAGTCTTCAATTTTGAGTAGCAAGTACGCATTGAGCAGTTCATCGTTTTCTTACACATATTTTTAAACACGCTCTCTGGAAATCCAAAATCTCGTGAATGCATTTAATTTGGAAATCCAACGTACTCAGTAATGAAGAAATATGTGATAATGATTTGTTGCTATTTGATAATTAGGGATTGCAATACCGGTATTTTGAGCCATTTATACAATTTTGTAATACCGGTATTCCCAAGCTTAAATACCGTTTTTCGGTATTTAATAGAAATTTTTAAAATTGTCTCTACTACACGTTCAAGGATCGCCAACATATAGTAAAATAGTATACGTTTTTGTTTTAATATCTCGCTAACGGGCGAAATTATTTAGACAATAAATACAAAGTTACATCGTGCAATCAAGAGAAGTGATAAAATATGTGAATCATCCAAGGAGGTGGACCAAAACTATCCTAATGCAGCTTAGAGCGAAACTGCACACGCACAGGAACCGTAGTCGGATATTCGTGTCTGTGAAAACAAGGTTGTAGTTGTGAAGAAAGTGCGTAATATTTCGATATTTTCAAATTGGTGAATTTGTAATTCACATTGTATTTGCATATCATACTTTAGGGTACAAAATATTTTTCAGATTTATTATATATATATACTCATAAATAATAATCCATAATAATGAATAAGAATAACTTTAAAGAACATATAAAATCAGTTGATAATGTTTCAGTTTGGTATCATTATTCATATGATGAAAACCATGGACCACAGACTGAATAGTGATATTTACACTCTTTTTTTGTGATTTAAATAAATAAGATGTAACTTTACTTTTTTGTGATTCCTTATATACTGTTATAATTTATAACTTACATATTTTTTGTGATACTTACACTCTCTAATAAAACTGGCAAATAAAACAAAAAACCTGTGTTTTCCTTATTTTTCCTAAAATTCCTACTACCAGTATTAGAACCGGTATCCCGGTATTACGACCTAAAAAATATCGAATACCGGTATTTAGCTTTTAGTCCGGTATTGCAATCCCTAGTGATAATGTATTTAAAATAAATTTTTAAGTTTTTTTTTACCTAAGACAACCACATTTAAATAGAATTGTTTAAAAAAATGTTATTTGTGTTTTTCATCTTTTCAAAATTTTCAAATTTTTGAATAAGTCGTCGCGCGCCACTGTTACAACTCCACGGTACCACACTGTGACACGCGTGCCATGGGTTGGCCACCCCGGGTTATGGTTACGAACTCGTGGCAGGGGTGTCATAAACTTAGTGCCACTGAAGACCCGCCATTGTAGAGGGCGCTGTTGCATGTTAAATCTATCGAGGCTCAAACGTCCTCCAGTTGGTGTGGTGTGAAAGTTAAGAGAGAATGAAGTGCTAGCTCAGGTGTCGTCCTCGTCACTTGACCATGGTTCAAAATTGTGAAATTCGTTGCCAACAGCCCTCGTGCAGATTGAAAGGATGACGTTACTGTAACTCTCAATCATTCATTCGACTCACTCGACCTGTATTAAATATGTTCAATTCAAATTTTTATTTCAGAAATGTGTTTTAAGGTATCCGACTACGTTCGGAACCGTGATTTTAAAAAGGCGCATTAATGGATATTTTTCATGATATTTAGTGTCACTTAGATTAGAATACATGTATTAAATTGTTTTAAGGACATTTTGACAAAAAAGTATTATTTAAATACAATATTTCGGCAAAAGTAACTTAGAATACCCTTTTTTCAAAATGTTCTCCTTTTGTGAAAAATGCTTCTATTTTAATAATATTTTGCTTGTATATAGCTGAGACCTCTGTACAGAGGCTCAACTATGACTTTTGAAAAATTCACATTATTTTCAGAGTTACAACATTTGAGAAATAATTATCGGCGTTTTTTTCTTAAAATTTTTCCTCTGTGTTGTCGTAAAACATAAATAAACCCACTTCTAAGTTATATATTTCAAAAATTCTAGTTGAGCCTCTGTACAGAGGTTTGAGCTATATTCAGGCAAAATATTATAATAGAAGCATTTTTCATAAAAGGAGAACATTTTGAAAAAAGGTTATTCTAAGTTAATTTTTTGCCGAAACATTGTACTTAAATAATTTTTTATTGTAATACACTGGCCTCAAAAAGTTAAGGTACAACATGTTTTTCGAAGCTCACCATAAAAAAAATGGCAGTAACAATAAAATGCATAGTTTACATGAATGATAATAACGAACTTTAAAAACATTAATGCAAAAACGATTGCTACCACTTTTATTTTATAGAAAAGAACGTATATTTATGAGTGAGAGAAAAATATGCAAATATCAAGCTTTAGTACTTTTGTGTGTAAGTTGTGTTGATTTTCAACAGTTGTTGGCAGTTTCGGTGACAATAGTCAATAGAGTTTAGAAAATGTCTCAGAGACGTCGTTTACCCAATTCGTTAAGGTGGCGGGCAGTTGGATGGATGGAAATGGGATTGTCGCAGGCTGATGCTGCTAGACGTCTCAATGTGTCTCGTAGTGTTGTTCAGCGACTTTGGGATCAATACCAATCCGAAGATTCTGTGTCCAGAAGACCTGTTCCAGGCCGACCACGAGCTACAACACCTGCAGAAGACCGTTTTCTAGCTCTTTCGGCACGAAGGAGAAGAACCACTACTGTGCCGCAGCTCGTTGCAGACCACTTTCAAGCATCAGGAAGAAGAATCTCCACTACTACGGTGCGAAATCGTCTTCACAATGCAGGTCTGTATGCAAGAAGATCAGTTGTGTGCGTTCCCCTCAACGGACGACAGCGAAGGAACCACTTAAGCTGGGCAAGAGAACATATTTCTTGGACGCAGCAACAATGGGCTTCTGTGCTGTTCACAGACGAGTCCAGATTTACAATGGAGAGTGATTCAGGGCGTCTACTGATCTGGAAGGAACAGCGCACTAGATACCATCAATCCAACACTGTTGAAAGACACAGTTATAGAGGTGGTGGAATCCTGGTTTGGGCAGGGATCTCGCTCGGTGGCCACACTGACCTACATGTGTTCCATGGAGGAACCGTAACTGGTCTTAGATATCGGGATGAGATCCTTGATCCATATGTCCGCCCATATGCTGCTGCTATTGGTAACGACTTCATTCTGATGGATGATAATGCACGACCTCACCGAGCTCGGATTGTTGAGGAGTATCTGGAGGATCACGGTTTGGAACGAATGGAATGGCCAGCTCGATCTCCAGATCTGAATCCGATAGAACATCTTTGGGACTATCTTGGCAGAGAGGTTGCTGCTTTAAATCCTCCTCCAAGTTCGTTACATGAGCTGAAACAAGGCTTACTCTGTGTCTGGTCTTCGCTTCCTATTCCGGTGTCTGACAACTTAATAAACAGCATGGGAAATCGATGCCGCCAATGCATTCAAGTTAGGGGTGGACACATTCCTTATTAGAACCCATTTTTGTATTGTTTTTATGCCATTTTACCACATAACGATGTGCTGTTTTCTCCAAGAATGGACTTTTCCGCAGAGATTGCTTTTTTTGTTATAAATCGTTTTTGCAATACACTTATACAAATTTCTATGACGCATTCAATAAAAAACTATTTAATGCACATATCCTCCAAATTTTTTGTTTCTACATTCATTCATTAGCAAATTAGACACAAAAACCCGGTTGTACCTTAACTTTTTGAGGCCAGTGTACTATTCTTAAAACATCTTTATTTACATTTTCTAATCTAAGTAACATTAAATATCAAAATATTATCCATCTATTTTCGCTTTTGCAAAATCACGGTTCCCAACGTAGTCGGATACCTTAATGAATTATGTAACGCCTTTAATGTAGCTGCTATAAATCTAAATGTACAATACTTCATATTTACCCACGAAGGAATAATAAATTTAAGAAATAATTTTCCGTTCAATTATCATTTTGTGCTTCAAGGAAATTCAAAGAGCATTGTATCGCTATTTTTTTTTCATCTCAATTTCAGTACATTTTTATTTTTAAATAAATAAAAAAGCTGAGACAATTAAAATTAGATATGGTAATAAATACAGAATGTGTTTAAGGTATCCGAACACGTTAAAATGACCCTTTTCGATTGAGGCACACATTTTTGAAATTTTTATTTTATTGAATAGAGGAATCTCTTAACTGTTCACAAAAAATATATTATTTAGTTTCTGCTTTACATAGATGCCGAATTACAATAAATTGTATACAATTAGAAAAACTTGGAAATGGGCTTTTAATTTACCAGAAGTGGGTAGTTAAATTGTTCGAAATCTATCGGGGCGAACCTAACAACTCAAAATATTATGTGTGGTCTATAAAATTTTTCACAAACCCGATATTTATGTTATTTTCTAGGAAATGTACTAAAATATTTCGTATTGTATGAATGTTTTTTGAGTGATTTTCAGTAGTAGCCTCATAAATATGTCAGATAATATTTATTCTCGATGAGCTTTTAAATTTTTATATTTTAATAAAACATTAAAATTTTAGTACATTCTATAGATGTAGTTTATTTTAGTAATGCTTTTTTATTGATATAAGTTTATTACATTTTTCTCTTAACTGCATAAAAAGAAAAAATTAAAAAATTGCTCAAATTTCACTTATAATTGTAATTTTTGTAAAATTTAAATTATTTATTTTAAATATTGTTGGTTAAGTGTTAATATTAATTGGCATTGATGCCTAGTAAAAGGTCTCAGGGGTTTTAACTTTGTCTCGAGGGCTGAAAATATAAACAATTTTCAAATAGATATAATTCTTTTAAATTAAAATTAAATAATTCGAATCTTTTTTTACATTATTTATAAAGGAATGAGGCTTTGAAAAAGTGCAGAATGTTTAAAGTGTAATCAAAATTTTAAAAATTATAAGGATATGAAAATAAGAAACATTTCTGTAAGAAATATCAATTACGTTTTACGTTGCGCGTGGTATTTTCCAAAATAATAGCTGTAATTACTAGCGATAAGTTGATTTATAAATTTAAATGTATTACTTATTACACTGTAGCCTATTTTTATATTATTAGAGCAATAAATCATATTTTTTAAAAATAAAAAAAATAACATTTTTAATTTTTTTTTAAATTTCAATATTTTTCAAATATTTTGAAACACAAAAGAAATATAATACTAAAATTAGGTAGGATTTAAAGAATACGATACATTTTTTAATTCTATAAAGTTTTATACATCAGAGGGGGTACTATTTTAGAAAAAAGCGTACGCGACGTAATAATTACTTAATATTTATTGCAGAAATGTTTCTTAGTTTCATATTCTAATAATTTTTAAATTTATGATTATATTTTCAATATTTTGTACTTTTTTTAAATCTTATATCTTTATAAATAATGTGAAAAAGATTTTAATTGTTTAATTTTAATTTCCAAGAATTATATCTACTTGAAATTAATTAACATTTTCAGCCTTCGAGACAAAATTAACACCCCTGAGACCTCACAAAGTATTTTTAATGTTATAGTATGCTATTTTTAAAAAAGCACTGTGGAGGTGTTCTTATATCTTAAAACAAATACTTATTTCTACTATACCCAATAAATATAATTAGCAAACGATGTGAATCATATTTTTTATGAAAAAAGAAAAAAAACTTAAATTCTATTTCTAAAAAAAAGTAAAAATTATTTGATTTTCCTGATAGTTGGTGAATTATACCTATTTGTTGAATAAACAACTCTAAAATTGATTTTAATAAGCTCATATTGAAAATATTTAAAAACATTTTTATAACAAAATATTTTCAGTATTGTTATTATTCCGCCTATTTTTTAAAGATATCTGCTTATAGGCTGTAAATATTATGATCAAACCCATAATATCGGGAAAGTTCATTAAGTTGAAACCTAGGCTCCCTGCTGAGATAAAAGGCACCCCGCATCGTTAAGAGGCAAATAACTTTTAAGTGTTGAAAAATATTTGAATATCTGAAGATTACGGAGACCTTCTAAGGATTTATGGGATATTTAGTATGTATAAATTATACTCCAATAAATTTATTGCAGCATCGTCGTAAAATATCAATAAATATAATGACAAATTTCCTCTTTATATATATACATAAATTACAAAAAAGTAACTTAATATTTAGTTTAGTATGTAACTTAAAGTGACCTAACCACGTTCGGAATCCTGATAATGAAAAAGTGTATAAATGGAGAATTTTTGTTGATATTTAATGTCAGTTGAATTAGAATAAACATATAAAATTGTTTTAAGAGTATTCTTACTAGTAAAAATTATTTAGAGGCAATTTTTTTGGCAGAAGATAAAGAAAAAAAGGGTATATTTTTTACACATTCTCCTTTCATGAAAAATGCTTCTATAATCATAAAGTCAATATCTAAGAGACTTAATAGTGGGACTGAATTACGATTTTTGAAACATATATTTTAAAGTGGATTTATTCATGTTTTAATATATCAGAGTAGAGACATTTTAACAAAAAAAAACGTCGGTCATTGTTTCAATTGATCGTAACTCTGAAAATATAATGTGAATTCTTCAAAATTCTTAATTCGGACTCTGTATAGAGGTTCTACCTACTATATATAGGCAAAATATTCTTATTATAGAAACTTTTGTTAAAAAGGGAATGTTTTCAAAATTTGTCATTCTTTCTTCATTTTTTGCCAAAAAATAGCATTTAAATTATTTTTTATTGCAGTAATATTCTCGAGACAATTTTATGTGTATACTTTAACTCAAATGACACTAAATATAAAAAAAAACCACTCATTTATACGATTTTTTTAAAACCAAACTTAGCCAATAATCTTAATATCTATCTAATTTAACAGTTGTTTAAATTTGATTCTGTTATTTTTAGAGGTCTTGTAAATGCAAAGGTTTGTTTAACTTTTACATGTATTTTTCTCATTGCATGTGATTTAAGATCCTAAATTTTACTTATATTTAACTACAAGACCTCTAAATATAACCGAATCAAATTTAAGCAACTGTTAAATTAGATTAATATTAAGGTGATTGACTAAGTTTGTTTTGATTGAACAAACTTCGAAGCTTAAGAATACTTAAAATAAATAAATTTGAAATGAAGAAATTTAAAAAATAAAAACTATTTTGAAAAAAAGAATTTCCGTTCTATGAGAGAATAAATGGGTTTAATTTTTAAAATATAATTACCATACAAATTTTCTATTTTTTGTTTTGATTTTTCAATATATAAGAATGTGAAAACTATACTTTCCATGTGAATGCGTGTTTATTAGAGTCGCACTACAAAGTAACACGAGAGCTATTGGCGACGGACCTAGTACTTTTGGAATTGTGACGAGGATGACAACCGGAGCAAGAACCCTTTCTCCAAACTACCACACCATGCCAACTCATCCCCTCTACAAAACGAGTCTTTAATAAAACCGTGGCTCAAACTTCTGTCATGCTGGCCACGAGTTTGTGATCATAACTCCAAGGACAACCACGCCCACAACTATGGGTTCTAAGGAATTCTTCATTCCAATATATTTTAGTTCATAGAACTCTTGTACCGTCAAAAATGTATTTATATTCCAATGGCATTTGTTATACATACATTTACATTATTAAAAATATGCATTATTTATTAAATATTATTTTATTTTATTTCTTAACTCACTCTTACTACTAAGATTAAAGCTTTCAAAATGGAATGCAAGATGGCCTTTTTCAAAATTCCTTCCCATTTATTTTTAACAGAACATTACATTAAAAAGCTATTCTGGTGAGATAGTGCAGGTTTAAAATACATTTTAGAAGTATCTCGAAATAATTTTCTGTATTTATGGGTCTACTTGAATGCGCATCAGTATCTCATTCTCGCACGAACGTGTTTCAAGAATATTCTAAATCAAACGTGTCAACTTACAATGATTAAAAATGAAATGCATGTACTTACTTATCCTGTTTTTGCATGCATATTCCATTTCACTTTCTATATAATTCATATTTATCGCCCAAATTACCAGAATTCGAAGCTGAATTAACAAGAAACTTGTCAAAATGGCGACAACTTTCTTTCGAATAGAAAAATGCGCGGGAGAAAAAAAAAGTCGCTGGAATGGACATCGTAATTAATGTCCGGGTTCTTCAAAACCGAAGATTGGTTCCACAGAGGAAAACATCAAATCTGAGGCTCATTTAAAGCAGCCTTTTTACGTTGTGGATAACATTTTTTTTCTTTCTCTCTCTAGCTCTGTTTGCCGTTCTAACTCTGCTGCTATCCGTGTCTGAAGCTGGCCATCCATCTTACTGCCAGATCTGGCAAGCTGATATCATCAAGTCAGAAGGTGTTGTGAAAGTATCCCGCAATTACAAAGGCCTGTGGGTCTCGGAAAAGTAAGTTTTTGCTCTTTATCGCAGTGCGCCCATCTTGGGTAGCGTATTTATTGCCGCCCTATTGCAATCTGTTGAGCAGAATTTCAATTACTGTTGTTACAGCTAATTGGATATCGACATCTAATCATTTGGTCTGCCTGTTCACGAGGATGTAAGTCCGTGTCAGGGCCTCTGAGGGCTCAGGTGAAGTTAGGTCGTTGATGATAATGGTCCATTCATGATCTAGGCCGGGGGTTGCCAACCCCCGTCACACCCCCACCGCGTGCCACTGCTGCAATTCCATCGTGCCACAGTGTGGTACGATGGAATTGTAGCAGTGGCACGCGAAGATTTACTGAAAAAGTTTTGAAAAGATAATAAATAACCATTTCTTACAATTTGATTGAAATGGTTTTCCTCAGATAAAACACCTCAAAATTTTGATCAAAGTATGTTTGTTAGTGAAAGTTTTCCGCAATTAACATAATAAAATAAATATCACACGAAACTAGCTGATGTGAACCTACAATAATCTAATTTTGTCAGCATTTGTAAGAGCTATTCCTATTATGGGTGACTTAGTACAAATAAGTAGTAATTTAAAAGCCACATTAAGTAGATACTGAGCATTTAATAATTAATTTGAAATAAATGATTCAATTTACTCGTTTTTATTTTATACCTAACCTAATTGATTGGACTTGTAAAAAGTTTATTAACAAAATAAAACCTAAGTTTGTGTGTTATTATATTATTTTTATATTATTTTTATTTTTATTATATTATTTTTAAATTTCGACTTCATAGACGCATTTAAAAATATTGTCCATGTTTGTTGGAAAAGTTGGAAGTGGCATACATAACTATATATATATATATATATATTATCAAGTAGTGGCACTCTTCCCAAAAAGATTGGTCACCCCTGATATAGGTATATTGGCATACCCTAGGCGAAAGCTCATAAGTCCAAGACACCTTCAAAAAATTAGAACATAAGTACAGTACATAAAGAAAAGAGACAATCTTTATTCAAAATTCTTTTTTTCATGAATATTATAAAACTGGAACTTTTTTTTAGCCAATCAGAGGAAAAAATATCTAGGAAAAAAAATATGAAGGAATAAAATTCAATAATATATGACAATCCCTCCTTTTTTCTAATAGAAATGGCAGATCTTATAAATTACGGTCATTTTATTAAATACAGATTTTCAATACTAACACAACACATCGATACTCTTTATGCAGTTTTAATTATAGATTATTATTATGCATATAAATAAACATTACTAATTGAATTTTAATGTAATTAATAAATCAATGAAGTGTATCACATTAGTAAAAATGCATAATAAACAAGCATCTACGTTATTTGTAATTATAACATTGATTTCCGTAATAATTATGTTACAAATTAGAGGAGAAAAGATTTGGTACTAAATTGAATTATTTTAATTTATTATTAATCATAAAATAATAAAAAAAATTAAACTTTATATAAAAAAAAATTTAAAATAATGCTTCCAAGCATAATTCAATTACGCTAAATTATTATTTATTTACATGATCAATGTGATTGTTCATATTATTTTAAACTAATTTGGATTTTTCTTCTGAAAATTATTTTTAGGAACGTCCTTGTACAAATATTTTCGTCCTTGATTGAATAATTTTTCAGATAGGATTATTAAAAGGTATTCATATATTCCATGTTGATCCTTCACTGCAAATTTCTAGATTCAATAGCTTCAGGCAGTGAATGATTACCACAAATTTAAAAAGGAAGAACAAATTTGCTTTGGAGGCAGATATAAAAAAAAAGAATTTAATTTTTACTTTCATATAATTAAAGGAGAAGTAATCGAAATATGTCTTAGGCGACATTTTTCAATATTCTTTGTGCTATGCGATTGCGGAAATTTAAGAAAGGCTGGAAAAATAATGTTAAATAACCATTTAGTTAAAAAAATAAAGTTTTCAAGGGTACACATATGCATTAGAATTGAATAAAATTATTGTTACGAGTCATGAGTAGTGTAATATATATTTAATTTAATCATTTTGAAATTATTTCTTTATAGCGTAGCGTTCAGAGATTAATGTTGTAAGAATATATATAATAATAAAAAGTACCGTAAAAAACTCTAATCTTTTGAGGATAATTTAATAACTTTAAACTCATTTTTGCAGTTCTGTTGATGGGCTCTTTTTAATAATAGTTTTTAAATATTCAAAAAAAAATATTCTTTATTAGCATTACTGAATTCGTCTTTCTCTCTCTGTGTGTGTGTGTGTGTGTGTGTGCGCGCGCGTGTGTGTGTATGTGTGTGTGTGTGTGCGTGCGTGCGTGCGCGTGTGTGTGTGTGTGTGTGTGTGTGTGTGTGTGTGTGTGTGTGTGTGTGTGTGTGTGTGTGTGTGTGCGTGCGCGTGTGTGTGTGTGTGTGTGTGTGTGTGTGTGTGTGTGTGTGTGTGTGTGTGTGTGTGTGTGTGTGTGTGTGTGTGTGTGTGTGTGTGTGTGTGTGTGTGTGTGTGTGTGTGTGTGTGTGTGTGTGTGTGTGTGTGTGTGTGTGTGTGTGTGTGTGTGTGTGTGTGTGTGTGTGTGTGTGTGTGTGTGTGTGTGTGTGTGTGTGTGTGTGTGTGTGTGTGTGTGTGTGTGTGTGTGTGTGTGTGTGTGTGTGTGTGTGTGTGTGTGTGTGTGTGTGTGTGTGTGTGTGTGTGTGTGTGTGTGTGTGTGTGTGTGTGTGTGTGTGTGTGTGTGTGTGTGTGTGTGTGTGTAATAGAGAGAGAAACTTGGCTTTAATCTATTTAACTTGTTTTTGAATTGAAGCTTCGAGGGAAAAAAGGTATTTTAACGAGAATGAGTTTTTAATATCTCTTCGAAATCATTAATTAGTAAAAGAAAAAATATGTTTTTAATGTTGTTATTATTGTAATTTTTCTTGAGTAAACTATTTTTTTAATTTTATGCATTGCATATCCATGTATACACAACATATATTTTCGCACAACAAAATACTATCTTAACTTTGGAACCTTTCGCAACTCAAATGTATTTGAGAAACGTTATCTCAAAAAGTAAAATCGATTATTTTTATAATAGCAGGAAAAAATACTTATATATGAATCTGCAGTATGAAATTGTTTAATATAATTTACTAAAAATCAATAAAAGGAGCTTTTTTGAACATAATATCAAATCCAGATAAATTAAACATGTCTTTATTGAAAATAACTCTTTTACCCATTTATAAGTTTCATGCAAGCTTCTTAATAGCAAAAAACAAACAAAAAAAAATACTTTGCTGAACTGAAGAGAATTGTTTAGACTCTTAGATACAATTGTATCAAAAGATATGTATAAATGAAAACTTAATTCAATTTCTTTTCTATTTCGTAACAAAAGAAAAATAACTAAGCCCAGCAGATGAAAGGAAATTAAACGGTTGAAGTAGATTTTTTTTTATGTCTTGTTCTTAGCAATTAAAAAAGATAATACTCCCATGCGATAGTTACTTTTTGTTTGCACGTGTATTTACTGTACTTTATTTTCACGAATCTGGATTCAGAACGAAAATGAAAAAGCTTATTTCTTATCACATTTTATAAATCGATATAAATTGGAAATTATCATAATCGATTTTCTTTGCTCTTTTGCGCTTAACGCACATAGTTTGTGTGTGAGTTCGGACTTAATTATTATTCTTATTTATGAATAACCGTTCGCCTTGTACAGAGTGTTTTTTTTTTCAGGTATAGAAGTTTAAGTTGGCATTACTTTCCAAGATGGCGACCGATTTAACAGCTGTCAAGGGATTTATTCTCAGTTTGGTTTGGCAATTCATCATGAATAGACTCACGCCTGAACAACGCTTTCAAATTGTGCAATTTTATTTCGAAAATAATGGTCGATTTTCATAAGCGAATTTTGTTTAGCGATGAAGCGCACTTCTGGTTGAATGGCTACGTCAACAAACAAAACTGCCGCGTTTGGAGTGAAGCTAATCCACAAGTGTATGTCGAAACACCGTTACATCCAGAAAAACTGACTGTTTGGTGCGCTTTATGGTCTGGTGAAATCCTTCTTCAAAAACGATGAAGGCCACAACATTACAGTCAATGGTGATCGGTATAGAGCCATGATTACTAACTTTTTCATTCCTGAATTGAACAATCATGATGTCCAGGAGCTGTGGTTCCAACAAGACGGCGCAACATGTCACACAGCTCGTGCCACAATCGATTTATTGAAAGACACGTTTGGTGACCGCCTAAATTCACGTTTTGGACCTGTGAATTGGCCTCCAAGATCTTGTGATTTAACACCGCTAGACTATTTTTTGTGGGGCTATGTAAAGTCATTGGTCTATGCGGATAAGCCACAAACGCTTGACCATTTGGAAGACAACATTCGCCGTGTTATTGCCGATATACGGTCACAAATGTTGGAAAAAGTCATCGAAAATTAGACGTCCAGATTGGACTACATCCGAGCCAGCCGTGGCAGTCCTATGCCAGAAATCATATTTAAAATGCAATGCCACAAGATTATGTTTCGAATAAAAAAAATTCATGTCAATCGAATAATACATCGTTGTTTTATTGCAATTTAAAGTTCTATACCTCTCAAAAAAACACCCTTTACAATTGTATAGATCGCGGCTATGGGGGGAGAGATCTTATTAATCAAGCCCAGCTATGTGAAAAGTTTTTCTATGGTACGGAGATTAAGAGAATAATAATTTTAAAAAATGTATAATTTCTAACTTTAATATTCCCACAAAGGGGTTGAATTTTCGACAATTTGGTAACAAACTTAATTTTGGTTAGATGATTTTAGACTCAAAATAAAATTATTTTTTTACAATATAAACAACCGAAAGCGATAATTGTTTATTAGTGAGTACTGAGTAGTACATAGTACAACGTACATCTCTCATCGAATCAGTCACATCCAAGCTTTTTTCCGTTTTTCGCTTTATCCTACATTGTAATTTCGACGGTAGGCTTTAAAAAAAAATCTAATACTAAAGAAAATCTCAAAATGTACGTGAAGTTTTTTCTTGGTAACTCTTTAGCAGGTGTCCTATCATGGTAATAAATGTTAAAAAGCACTACAATGCCTGTTTCACTTTAACAAACAATAATTATACTTTTTACCATAAAAAATGCTGAAATATCATAACTTTATTCTCCTTGTGGAAGTACTTTACATAAAAATTATTTTTTTTATTTTATTTTTTTCTTCATCTATGCACCAGAGAGCATCTTTTCCGTATAGGTAGCTTCAGTGGCACACAGAAAGATTTTTCAAGGAAAGGGAACCGGGGTCGAAAGTCGACCATTCTCGTATCATACCTCAGTATGCCCCCGCCAAACGAATTCTTTTGATTTTCTCGATTTGGGGAACAAAAAAACAGTAAAAATAAATTATTGAATTAATAATTAGCATTAATTAATAAAATAACTTTTTCATTAAAGTTACTTATTTAAATTTTACGTATTATATACATAAGATTGTCATCGATCCAAAAAAAAATCAAGGGTTATGGGGGATGCAGCCCCGTGGATCCCCCAACCCTCCTCTTGTGTGCGGCACTGGTAAGTTTTGAAATTCTGAAAAAAAATGCACAAAGAGATGTTTCTTAACTTAACTCTTAACAAACTTATAAATCATGTTAAAGCAAAAGTTTTAATGGAAAAAAAAATATAAATATATTTTTAAATGAAATCATATAATCAACCAATAGTTTCTTTCATCAATATACTGAAGAACTCAAATGTCTTATTACTCGGAGAAAGGTTTAAAAATAAAAAATAACTTACCTTACTTAAATAAGATAAGTATGGCATTTAATTTTGGAAGTAGAATGTAAACATTATAATGCATTCATATTAAGACTAATTAGGAATTTTAAATAATTATTAAAGACATTTCGAAATGGAAGAAGAACGCGTTCGCTACCACTAAGAATACGATGTGTGTGGCCGCTATAAAGAAAAATGGGGCGAATTCTTGGGGTCGGCCGCAGCGGTGAATTACCACCGTGAGCCCTACCCTCCTGAATACCTGCGGCGTGATGTCACGTGTCCTCATAATAAACACGTCAATCAAGACCCGAATGACGTTGACATGTGTCAAGTTCCGAATGGGTCTCGGCCATACTTCAGTGTTGCGATATAAAACTATTTTGTAAGGGATTTTGTGAAATTCTCTGACTGTCGAACATTACACGCGTAAGGGTCAAATCATTTTCGTTTTTTGTGTCTTTAGTTAATGATAAGAGAAGTTAGTCTCAACTCTACATGAATGACTATACACATTATTATCAAAATCCATGTTTTTTATCATAGATCAACGATAGTTATCAAATAAAACTCTAAACAGTTTTTTCATGATGATAAGAGTTAATGATGACGAACTTCAGAGTTAAAATGATATAGCTGCTTGCTTATTCATGCCGAAAGAGCATTTAAAACTTGAAATAAAATACAGTCGAACCTCCATATAACGAACCTCTATATTGCGAATTTTTCTATACAGCGAACTTTTCTCTGGAACCAACAACATTTTACGATTTTCTTCTTTAAATAGCCTCCCAACAGCTAAGTAAATTTTCGATATAACGAACTTTTTCTCTTGGGATTCAATTCTTTTTCTCCCTAATTTACAATTATTTTTGGAAATTTCAACTTATTCTCTCTTTTAACACATTTTATGGTAGTCATAAATCTCAAACTGGTTTTATTTGGTGTCTAACTCACCAAGAGCAATAGAATTCTGGGCATTTCATCCAAGAAGTGCAAATTTCAACCCCCACTGTCCAGTTCACCGAAAACATCTTCGATATTCCCTTTTACCCTCAGTGGAGTCTCGTTCTTGAACTAGTCTCTGTTCATTTGTATTGCTTATCAGTCGTACTGGTAACTTCATTCCTAGTAGCTCAAAAATGTCAAAACGTAAGTGCTTAAGAATCAAAGAAAAAATATAGTTCTTCAGAAAGTTGATAAAGGGGTCAAGAAACTTTTCGATCAGTTTTTCTTTCTTTTTTTGATAGGTAAGATATATAAAATAAATGTTTATTAATTTATAAAAAGGTGTCAATGATTACTTTTTTAAACACACAGTGTTTACGAATATAAAATTTGTTTTATGTGGTTTATAAAGTATGTTAAATGATGAACCTCTATATAGCGAATTTTCCATATAACGAACTTTTTTTCGGAATTTAGCGACTTCGTTATGTAGCGGTCCGACTGTATTATTACATAGATTTTGAAATATATTTCATACTTTAGCAGTCTGATATCAATGGGTTCTGCTCAGTGGTGTAGCGGGGAATATTATCGCCTCCCTTCAAAGTCAGATTTTGGGCTACAAGGCAGAACTTACAAAGGGCCGTCACGACTTGCCATAAGTCAGGCATTGGGCTCCTTAGAATCCTGGCCACTTCGCGATGCGGGTGTAGAGAGAATGTACGTTACACCACTGGTCCTGTTACAATCAAACGATGATATTCGGGGGAGTTGGAAGAAGAGAACAAAAAATTTGTAGAGTTGTGAGGGGCTCATGCGTCTTTTCTTTAACATGTCCTTTGGGTTCTTTGGGTCAGAATTAATGACAATAACTCTTTTCCAACCAAATCCAAGAAGTGAAGTGTGAATGAATGAAAAATGCAAATTAACAAGCTTTTAAATATCGGAATTTAGAGTAAGCGAGATGGCAATTTGTGGCAGTTGATGGCAAGTAGAGGAATGTTAATATAGTTCATGGTTCAAGTTTGGATAAGGTTACGTGGCGGTGATTAGAAGTTATAAGTGATAAAGATATAAGGAACCAAGGTGCATACCAGTGCACGCAAGTGAATACAAGATTGCCCTTATGATACTAGAGATTGATTTTTCAGACTGCAACAAGGTAGAATTGACTATTTAATATTAGAATCAGTGATTGTATTAGAATTGAGTTTAGGCGATTCAGTTATTGATAGTGGTCCGAGTTAGGTTAAGTCATTATTATCTATATGTATTGTGTGTTGCGTATTTTGCCATCGTAGATTCTCTCATATTAATTATTAAAATTTAATGTGTTAGAAGTTTAAGTTGAAAATTTTAATAAAGATATATTAAAATTATGTATGCCTCTAGTTCTTCCGTTAATCCTACACCTCCAGCTCACGCTGACACTCCTAGAGATATTCTCCCAACGGGGAGGGGGTATCACAGAGTGATATTTTTTGTGTTCCTTATCTTTATCCTAAATCCATGCTGTTCAACTGACATAAAGCATACTTTTTAATAAAGTGAAAGTTACATTAAGGTCGCACTATACAGCAACTCGAGGGTGGGCGGTTGGCAACGGACCTTGTAATTTTGAACCTCGGTCAAGTGGTGAGGGCGACACCTGAGCTGGCCTGACGCAACCTATGCCTAAAGTAAATTGTTTAAAGCAATCTACCATGCAGCGTACCACACAGAACATTTTTGAAAAAATTCGATTCCTGCGATTGTGCAAGCAGAGTTAGAGAATAGAGGTTAATACTATAGATTAGCATCTTTATTATATATTATTTTTGCATCATGTAATAATGTTTCTTAGCATGAAAATAAACAGGGTAAAATATATAACTATTTCTTCAACAAAAACAAAAAAATTAAAACTGTTCATATATTATGTATTTTTAAACATATTTATTAAAATAAGAAATGGATAACATACAATACAAGTACTTCGCTTAATTATAGTTAAATAAAAAGATAAATAAAAATTTTAATGCAAACCTAGTGCTTGAGCAGTTCTTTCATATCGCAGTATCATAGGTATAATTTGTGACTCAATTTGACACGATTTTAAGCATTCAGTTGTAAACATTCCCCCCTTTGTAGACTCGAAATATATTTTTCATCTGAGGAAAGATTTCTTTTACTTGGCTATGTAGAACCAAAAATGGAAAGCAGAATACATGCAATTTTCTCTCTTCACACAATTAAATCTCTCCAGCAATGACCTTCAATAATTTACAAAATAACTGTAACTTTATCTTTAGAGTTATCTTTCATATTTTTCGTAATTCCGTAGTTATCCATAATTCTGGACATGTTTGTCAAGTAAGGTCCATTACAAGTTTATCTACTAACATAGGTATAGGCCCTACCGACTACTCTTAAAAGTTGACAAATTTGTTGAGTAGTGCAGAGTGCCACTGAGAATTGTACCGCGTGCCATAGGTTGCCGACCCCCGGTCTAAAAAATAAACAAATTTCAATGTATTCTTAATTTATCATTGCATTTATTGATTAATTTTTCGAATTCCCAAAATAGCCTTAGGACTGTTATTTAAGTCAAAATATAAATGGGTCTTTCAGATCATGAAGCATTTTATTTGTGGCCGCGGTAAGCTTAGAGGTTATGGTCACGAACTCTTGGCGTGGGATCGAGTCTTGGTGCCCTTGCGGTAGCCCAGTGGTCAAGGTATCATATCATGGCAGCAATGTCAAAAGTTCGAGCCCAGTACCACTAAAGACTCGCCGTGTAGGGGAGCGATGCACGTTAGATATGTCGAGAGCTCAAACATACTGCCGTTGGCGAAGTGTGGTAGTTAGGAGAGGGTGTCGTCCTCTTCACTTGACCATGGTTCAAAATTACGAGGTCCGTCGTGAAAAGCCCTCGTGTAGCTGAACAGTGCAATGTTAATGTTCACTCACTCACTTGGTGCCCCTGAAGACCCACTATGTAGAAGAGAGATGCACTCAAAGTTCTCCCATTGGTGTGGTAGTTAGAAGTAGGGGTGAGGCCGTGGTAGCCACTGGTCAAGGTAACCAACTTGTGGCCGGCGTGTCATGAGTTCGAACCTTATAGCGCTAAAGACCCGCCATGTATAGGGGACCGATTCACGTTAAATATGTAGATTCTCCAACGTCCTCCCGTTGGTGTGATTAGGGGAAGTTAGAAGAGGGAGGCACCATCTCAAATGGACCATGACTATAGTTCAAAAGTACGAGGTCCATCACTAAAAACCTTCTTGTAGCTGAATAGTGAGACTTTAATATTCGTTCACTCACTAGAAGAGGGTTTGCGTTCGTCACTTGACCAAAATTGCGAGGTCTGTTCCCAATAGCCCCCGTGTTGCTTCATAGTGCTACGTTAATAAAAGGTGTTTGCAATAAAACAACGATGTATTATTCGATTGACATGAATTTTTTTATTCGAAAGATAATCTTGTGGCATTACATTTTAAATATGATTTCTGGCATAGGACTGCCACGGCTGGCTCGGATGTAGTCCAATCTGGACGTCCGATTTTCGATGACTTTTTCCAACATTTGTGGCCGTATATCGGCAATAACACGGCGAATGTTGTCTTCCAAATGGTCAAGCGTTTGTGGCGTATCCGCATAGACCAATGACTTTACATAGCCCCACAGAAAATAGTCTAGCGGTGTTCAATCACAAGATCTTGGAGGCCAATTCACAGGTCCAAAACGTGAAATTAGGCGGTCACCAAACGTGTCTTTCAATCAATCGATTGTGGCACGAGTTGTGTGACATGTTGCGCCGTCTTGTTGGAACCACAGCTCCTGGACATCATAATTGTTCAATTCAGGAATGAAAAAGTTAGTAATCATGGTTCTATGCCGATCACCATTGACTGTAACGTTGTGGCCTTCATCGCTTTTGAAGAAGTACGAACCAATTATTCCACCAGCCCATAAGCGCACCAAACAGTCAGTTTTTCTGGATGTAACGGGGTTTCGACATACACCTGTGGATTAGCTTCACTCCAAATGCGGCAGTTTTGTTTGTTGACGTAGCCATTCAACCAAAAATGCGCTTCATCGCTAAACAAAATTCGCTTATGAAAATCGAGAACAATGGCAATCTCGTTTTGGGCCCATTCGACGAATCTACGCCTTGCTTGATGATCGTTTGGATGAATTGCCAAACCAAACTGAGAATAAATCACTTGACAGCTGTTAAATCGGTCGCCATCTTGGAAAGTAATGCCAACTTAAACTTCTATACCTGGAAAAAAACACTCTTTATAAACTGCTCTCTCTAACTTCACATTTTATTCAAAAATTTTATCTAAAAATCTCCTTAAATTAAATATTTTAGTCCTTAGTTTTCATTTACGGAGGAAAACTATGCAGTTAATATTGATAAGAAGAAAAAAAAGCCAAGTATATAAATAAACACACAAAAAAATACAACTGGAAAAAGTTCTATCATTGTCAATACAAATACACAGACCCTTCTACTAAGCTATCTGGCAACAACAAACACTGATATTTAATCCCCAAAACATTAAAAAAAACTATCCTTCCCATCAAATCCTCACAAACTAACCTTACAAAAACACTACACTCAAGATACGCGAACAAATTACATATGAACCCATCAGGAAAAGATCGTTTCTTCCTATAGGTAGCAAACAAATAAGAGAAGCAACAACAAAAAAGGTCCCCAAACCCTCCTGTGGAGCGTTAACAAATGACGGAAAGTGCGAATCCCCGTCATCCACTCCAGATAAGTTGGAGAAGTATCACTCGAGCCATCTGTTTGCTCACTGGGACTACATCTCGTCGAAGAGAAGTCCATATAGACTCAGGCCTTAACGGTCCCCGGGATCGGACGATTTTACGAGTGGGGATCAAACAGGGGAGGATTAGATCATGCGCGCACCCCCTTCGGAATTAATTAACACCAAATCTTCGCAGGGACACGTTTGCAGGAATCAATATCTTGGGAATAGTTTAGGTAAGGTGGCAGGTGTTGGTATAATAGGGCGAGTTTTTGTTCGGGTCAGGAATGATGAACTTAGTGTCACTGCTAAAACCGAACATGCTGACAGTGTTGCAGTTTTTAATTTTGTTTTAAGTTTATTTCTTAATGGTTTCTGGAGTATAAAGTTTGCTTAAGGGAGAGACTTTACCAGCTCTCTTTTCCTATCTCCATCAATGAGACTACTTTAAGGAACGTGTTTAAGAAATTGACTAATTCATACGATCACTAATTGTTTTATGTGCGTTTATTGTATTATTACTATTATTTTATTTAGTATAAAATCAATAAATTATTTTTTGAAAATTGCATTGAGACAGCGTATTATGTTTTTATTCTGCATATTTTCAAACTATAAGTCACGTATATATTTTTCAATATTTATTCACTGAAATCTTTCACCTTAAAAATAATCCGAATAAAAATAAGTATTTGTTTTCAAAAACTCAATCAAATCTTGATTTGAAAGTCAGAAAAAATTAACGATAAAGTATATATATTTATGTAAACCTTCCGTGTCAACTGAACTTTATATATATATATATATATAATTTATTAAGAAACACAATTTGAACGCATAAGCCCATTTTATTATTGAAAATATTTACTATGTTTCAGGGGTTTTTTTAACAATATAGAGGGTATTTTTTTGCTTAATTATAATTTCGATGAAAAGGAAAGGGGATTCTGAAATGATATTTGTAATCAAAGAAAACTATAGTTATATATACTGATTCTATACTCGTGTATATATAAATCATGATGTATGTGTGAGTGAGTGAGTGAGTGAGATAAAATAAATTATTACGTAGTTATACCGATCTTTCAAACCAATGAATTTCATTTTATTCATTCTTATGTACATTTCATACATGTAATGTAATTTTATTTAAAACTAACAAAAAAATTTTTTTAATGATTTGTCACTATTTTTATATTTTAAGGTTCAGTTGCTGTATGTGTATCTGCAACAGCGAAAAAATCGCCAACTTCAACAATCAAATTACAATGTTATTTAAGGTATCCGACTACGTTCGGAACCGTGATTTTAAAAAAGCGCAAAAATAGATAATTTTCATGATATTTAGTGTCACTTAAATTAGAATACATGTATAAAATTGTTTTAAGGACATTTTGACAAGAAAAATTATTTAAATACATTATTTCGGCAAAAAATTAACTTAGAATAACCTTTTTTCAAAATATTCTCCTTTTATAAAAAATGCTTCTATAATAATAATATTTTGCCTGTATATAGCTCAGATCTCTTCACAGAGACTCAACAATGATTTTTGAAAAATTCACATTATTTTCAGAGTTACAACACATTGAAATAATTATCGGCGTTTTTTTCTTAGAATTTTTCCCCTCTGTTGTCGTAAAACATGGATAAACCCACGTCTAAGTTATATATTTCAAACATTCTAGTTGAGCCTCTGTACAGAGGTCTGACATATAAACAAGTGAAATATTATTATAATACAAGCATTTTTCACAAAAGGAGAATATTTTGAAAATGGATCCTTCTATGTTCATTTTTTGTCAAAATATTGTACTTAAATAGTTTTTTACTGTAATACTATTCTTAAAACAATTTTATACACATTTTCTAATCTAAGTGACACTAAATATCATAAATATTATCCATCTATACGCTTTTGCAAAATCACGGTTCCGAACGTAGGCGGATACCTTAATTCAATATTTACATATTTTCATTTGCAACACCCGATGTATAAAAAAATAATTCAAATAAACAAAAAAGTAATATAAGAAAAAAATTTAAGTCAATTCCTACTTTGAATGAAATAATAGAAAGTATTTTATTAACGATTGAAAATTTGAACAAGATATATATATACATAGGGAGAGAGTGAACTAATAGTAGAATTGAAAAAATAATAATCTACACAAATAAATCCCGATCGACTTACATACTTCTAAATATACTACCATACATTGCGAAATAAAAACTTCAATAATTAACAAACCGAATATAATGCCTTTTAAAAATAAGCTTATTTACATTTTTTAAAGAGTAAATGCTTACGACACTGATCCCAACAAATGATAAAGAGCAATTATAGAAGCTAGGCTCAAAGTGCTTTTACTCTTGGTATGCACTTGACATTGTTCAGGACAAAGAGGTGGTTCGTTCCATCATTCATTCTCGGTTTCGAGAAGTAAGCAAAAACGCATTTGTTTCTGTTGTTTTTTAATTTCTTAGAGGAAAAAATGTAGCAAATTTATCATCAAAATTCTGATATGATCTAGGATGCTGCCTTAATCGTTAAAAAATGACTTGTCTTTTCAAAACGTTATCAATTATTTCCAGCTTGAAAATAGAGACATCAACAAGAAAAACAACTTGCAGGCATGCTGATTAAAATACAGATGTATGTGTGAATATGATTTATGAGCCTAAAGAATGAATTACACGCACATTAAGACTGTGATTAATCGTGTATATATTGGACGTGTCCGCCCCGTTCTTTCGATTTTTTCACATAACTACCATTTACTAAACGCCAAATGGAATATCTTCGCTAATCTAATCTTTCTGAAAGGATGCAATATAATTACATTTGATTTATTCATCATATCTTTTGAGTCTGGTATGTCGAGACTTATTTGCATTGAAATATTGAACACTGTCATTAAAGTTATGAAGTTAAAGACCGTAATTAAAAAAAAGTAAATAGATTAATGAAGACATCAGATTTCTTTTGTTAAAAACAGTTTCATTTAAATAATCGAGAACATTCTATGTATAGTTTCTTAGTAATAGGATATCATAACTTGCTTAAGGGATCCAGGACATTACACATTCAAAAAATCGATTTTTCAATGTTAGTATTAAAAAATATTGCATATTTTTCAAAATCTAAAAATGTATAGCTCTTCTATGTTCGTTGATAAAATAACCTTAAATATGAAAATTAATTGACAAAACTGTAAACAAACGTTTAAAAACTTTTAGTTTTTTTTCACTTTTTCTAAAAAGCATAATTTTCTGCTTTAGGTACACTTTTAAAAAAACAATTGCACTATAGAGTTCCAAATTTTTTATACTTCTATACAGGATACTTGTGCCTATTTTTTTAGTCTAAGTATGTAGTACATAGTTTTTTTAAAGAAAAATTGCTTAATCTATAGAACAGAGGAAAAAATAAAAATGTTCAAAGTTACAAAAGTTTTATAATTTTTTAAAAAAACTATCTTAATATCTTACTTAAAAATAGGTTTATTGCATTTTGTGTATTGTTTTTGTATATGTGCAAAAAATATTTTACATATTTAAGAGATACTTTTTTAAAAAATAGTATCTAAACATAAGCATGTACTATGAGATCTCAAAAATTATGTCCAACTTAAATTAAACAAAAACAAAAAAAGTTTAACTAAAAAATTGTTTTTGTATTTCTTAAGAATGTGATTAAGATATTTCTAATAAGATCACAAAAAAATCTAAGCTCTGTCGGAAATTTTTAAAGACATACGTATATCCCATAAACAAAGAGACATATTTTTGGCATTTTACTCTTTCGAGCATGTCCTGGTACCCTTAAGATATTTTATAGATTTGCAAATAAGTAGTTCGAAAAACAATATCATGAGAAAAATTATCTCAGCAGACTTATAGTATAGCTCAGCAGACTTATAGATACTCTCAGAGCTCTCTTATAGTATAATATCAATAATATTATACTATAAGTAAAGAATTGTAGAAATAAATTAATGTAGAACAGTGGTTGTAAATTTACATTTTATTAGAAATTTTCTTAATACTAAGCCTATTTTAATCAAATTTTCAAACATATTTTGAAAAATATTCGTTCTGTCTTTCCACCAAAACCTTATTTTTATCGGTATGAAATTCTAGGATTTTATTTCTTATTTGTTAAATATAATTTATAAAAGAAAGTTTTAAGACAAATTGTTTAAATCCTTTGTCTTAAATTCTGTTTGTTCTTTTTTGTTGATCATATGTCATAAAAATTCAAAGACTTTTCACACAAAAAATAGGCATATTCTAAAAACTGTTGATAAAGTACGCATAATATATATAAGTTCAATAAAAGCTTTCGAGAAAAAGAAAGAAATAACCCTAAAGAAATTTAAATAAAAAGTATTTATATAAAAAAAATTTTAGAAAATTCAACAAAATTTAGTAATATTAATGAAAGTTTAGAAAGAATCTTACTGAAAAATGATTTAGGAAAATATTTTTTAAATGTAAAGATTGAAAAAAAATGATATTATATTTAATTTTCTTGAAATTTATTTTATTTAATATACAATTTGAGGACCACATGCATAAATTCCTTTAAAAAAGATATCAAAAAGGTTCGATATTTTTTAAAGTAATATTTTAAAATTTATTTATTCTTATATGTTATTTATCTAAATAACTAATCTCTATGCCTTTTTGTCAATGTTATAACGTTTTATGAAACAGTTTTGTATAATTTTTATTTTTCGTTTATTTTATTAACTGTCTCATTCACACTCGCAGTAAGTCAATTAATAATCATAAGTATATGTAACTTTATATACGGAAATTGTTCGTTTAATATAATTAAATAAATTGTTCCCGAACAATTATTACTTATAGAACTCTAACTTATATTTTTAATAGTTAAAAGATTTATTAAATTTGCGTTTTTCTTACCAATAAATATCTCTTATCGAATATGTTAGAAAACCTTAAATACTTGTATATTTAATATTGACCAAACGATTCTGAATCAAGTTATTCCAAAAAATTATTTTGGCCAGATTTTATAATACATTAACGCCGAAAAATTGTAGAATAATAACAGACGGAATTATAATATTTTGTTCAATGAAGTGAAGTCATTCGAAACGAAAACTCCGGGGTTAGTAATTAGAGTTACGAATTATGATTCGATGACGCAAGCTAGAAAAACACTTATGATAGATTCATGTTCTAAAACGTAAACATATTGTGTATTAGTAAGGAATTCGAATTGTATTATTTATATCGTAAAAATGGAATTAAAAAGATTTTTATTAAGGAAAAAACTCAGTCTCTATAATTATCCTAATTATTTATTTAACTGGATTTTTCCCTTTTTTCTCACAGAGAAAAATATGTAAAAAGAAATTGAACTATTAGAAGAAATAAACTTATAAGCCTTTACGGTCAAAAGAAGTGAAAAATCATAGCCAATTGTAAACAAGAGTTTAAGAAAACAAAACATCTAAACTCCTTTGAGGATACAACTTTTTATATCATCTGAAACAATATTTTAATTAGCTTATCAGTCTGCTATCTCAATCTAATTAAAAGGACTATTTTCGTGTTCTTTCTTCACATAAGCCTTGTTTCTTGATAATAAATAATAATAAAATAATACATCCATTACATCTTTGCTTTTCTTTTTCAGGTTATCTGAAATTTATTGAAAACCATTTCTAAGTTCCGATACATATTGAACGAAAACATACAACTCAACAATATCGCGTGCGATACATAAATACAATCATCTAATCTTTATTCAATCTGAAGCATATGTTAAAAATTAATGAACAAATCATTTGCTTTCACTGCACCCGTATCCCTCTCGATGAAGCAAAGATAATACTCTGTTAAACCAGCTTGTCATACAAGAAGCTTCGCTATCCTTCTTTATGGTAAACCTTGTAGAAATTGCTGCAGTCAAAGCGATAAACAAGGATTATGTTAGAAAGAGTCTTCCTCTTTTTCAAAAAACTTTTATTAAAGGATTATTGAACATATGATTCGGGTTTGTACCCAAACAGCATTTTATCGTCTTTGCTGTAGGTTGTTAGTGATGCTTTACATTTTATATCATTCTGTTAGAGAGATAGATTTGACTTAGCATGTTATGATGTTAAACGACATTGTAATTCTTTCCCTTGAATAAGTAAATTTACTATTAACTCGTTTAATATATACGCTGGAAACCAGTTCTTATGCAAAAAGAGGATGGTAGTTTTATAAATTACTTTCATAACTCGAAACTTTGAAATGAAGAGACGGTTTTATTTCTCAATTTATAATTCGCTATCAAGTTTTTGAATTAAGTTGATAAATGATTCGAGATAAAAATTGTCAGAGGCACACACACACACAAACAATGTTTTCAGAATACTTTTTAGAAAAGAATTCATATTATTATTTTATTGATTTAAATGTTTTTAAACTGTTTTTAAAATGTTTATCACTAAAAAAAATGTATGGATTTGAGATTCACTTTTTTGTATATATTCATGAGATATATTATATACATTCTAATCAAATTAAATTATCATTCAGAATGTAGGTAAAGTACATTAAAAGTTTTTAGATTTACAAACGTGGTTTTGCACGAATTCTCTGTTAGCATTGGATTGAGACGCAGTTTGTCAAACATCATTGTAGTGAAAATAGATTTTGTTTCAATTTTATATCAATTAATTTAGAAGAAACTAATAAATTATAAAATTCTATTCCTCCTGAATGTTGCCTAGAACTGAACCGTTTTTCTTAAAGGGCAGAAACTTCTATTGTAATATACTATACAAAATACTATCTCAAAGAGTAAAAACATTATACTTCATCTATCTTTAGCACTCTTGTATCTTTCCTGTCTTTTTTTAAATTTGTTAATAAATTATACACTTACTTCGCTATAATATTTTTTATTTGTTATTTAAGCATTGGTCTTTCTTACATAAACAATATATACTTTTTCAATTCCTACTCTCTATTATATATAGTTACTCTCTCCCTATATAAATATACATATCTTATTTAAATTTTCAATCGTTAGTAGAATACTTTCTATCCATCCATTCAAGTTCAAATACATTTTTTAACTTGTAGTGAATGACACTTGATGTTAATACAGTTTTTTTAAATGTTAATTCATTAATTAAATTAAAAAATGAATAAATAGTAACAAAAATACTAGTCCAACAGCATATATAGAGAGGAAATTCATTCGTTGTGTCCCTGTAGCGCAATGAATAGCGCGTTGGACTTCTAAGCCAAAGATCATGGGTTCGAATCCCATCTGGGATGGCTAATTTCTGAGAATTTGATTTCTTTTTTTACTATGTTAATGTATTAGAATAACTGAATTTTTAATTAATGAATAAATAGTAACAAACAATGAATAAATAGTAAAAAAATAGTTCAACACCATATATGGAATGGAAAATGGCAAAGAAAATCACTTTCTACTTTGTCACTTAATTTTGTGATTTTGTTATACGTATATACATATTTATATTAATCGTAACTATTTGATAAAGTAACTGAAATAAAATTTTTCTTTATTGACGAAAGTAGGAATTGACTTAAGGTATCCGACTACGTTCGGAACCGTGATTTTAAAAAAGCGCCTAAATGGATAATTTTCATGATATTTAGTGTCACTCAGATTAGAATACATGCATAAAATTGTTTTAATGACATTTTGACAAAAAAATTAATTTCAATATAATATTTTGGCAAAAAATTAACTTAGAATAATCTTTTTTCCAAATGTTCTCCTTTTGTGAAAAATGGTTCTATTATAATAATATTTTGCCTGTATATAGCTCAGACCTCTGTACAGAGGCTCAACTAGAACTTTTGAAAAATTCACGTTATTTTCGGAGTTACCACCCATTGAAATAATTATTGGCATTTTTTTTCTTAAAATTGCTCCCCTCTGTTGTCGTAAAATATGAATAAACCCACTTCTAAGAAATATATTTCAAAAATTCTAGTTGAACCTCTAAACAGAGGTCTGAGCTATATACAAGCAAAATATTATTCTAATAGAAACTTTTTTTCACAAAAGGAGAACATTTGGAAAAAAGATTATTCTAAGTTAATTTTTTGCCAAAATATTGTATTTAAATAAATTTTTTTGTCAAAATGTCCTTAAAACAGTTTTATGCATGTATTCTAATCTAAGTGACACTAAATATCATGAAAATTATCCATTTATGTGCTTTTGAAAATCACGGTTCCGAACGTAGTCGGATACCTTAAGAAAAAAATTTTTATATTACTTGTTTTATTTTTATTTGAATTTATATACATGTAAATAGATAACGATATAAATACAACAAAAATATCAGTAAGAAAAGTAATTATCACTTGAAAAAAGATGTATAACTGGCTTTCAGTTTTTCGGGAAAACCCGAATTTTAGGGTTAGGTAAATTTTAATCAAAAACCAGTTAACCAGTTTGCGAGCCCTAGTGTGCGTGTGCACTATCGCATTCAAGAAATTATATATTTTATCGCAGGAGGGATATTACATAATTCATTGCAAAACATGGAATCGTTCAATATTTATTTGTTGTGCATCCGACGTACAATAATAATACTGAATAATGTTTCTGAAAATCTATATTTCCGTATTTACTCGAATCTAAGCCGCATAATTTTTCCGCTGTTAATTCTACTAAAAGTCGGGTGCTGCTTAGAATCGAAGGCAAAACATTTGCGGGATGGGAAAAATTGAATTCCCCACCCTTTTCTAAAAGGAAAAATGAAACCGTCCATTCTGGCCTCTTGCATTGATGACTTATCTCATTCAGTAGTTAATCTCCAGTATTTAGTGTATCTTAAACATCGTTGTCTGCTAGTATTTTAGGAAATTTTTATGCGTGTATACGTTTTCTTTTAACATCCTAAACCATTAAAGACATCGGTAATAACATCTATACGAGCTCACTATGACGCAAGTATGAAAAGGCAGGCACACACACACACACAATTTTACATGCAGAAAAAAATAGAAACAGAGTAGAGGTCACTGAAATTTTGACGCGTATGAAACAAATGCACGTGAATGAATTAAACAAACACATAATTTTTGCTTGTAAGTGTTCAACAATCTTTAATAAATTCTTTTACATTTTTCTATATTACATTCTGTTTAAAAAAATGCTGCATAGCAAATGCATTGGATGGCATGGAAGATGACACCGTAAGGAGAAATGGCGACACCGGCACCAATTCCGAAGTCAGCAGTGCCAATTGGAGGAACGAATCATTTTCGAAACATGATTTTATTTTAAAATTTCTGAAGTATCAAATATTGTGATGAACCTTTTACACATTTTATTTTTATTTTTTTTCTCAAAAACGAGTGGAGAATCGGGGGGGGTGCGGCTTATAGAATCGAAGACAACATTTTTTCAAAAGAACATTTTGAGAGTTGTGGTGCGGATTAGATTCGAGTATAAATACGGTATATATCATGTTTATTTCTTCCAAATCTTTTAAGAAAATTCAATATAAATATGTTCGTAATATTATTATTGTTCAATTATCAGATGTGAAATCCATCCGGGACCCCGCTTCATCCTCCGTCGTTACCACGTCCATCACAGCGGTCACTTCACTCTGACTCGGTACCACTATCTGGATCCTTGGTGCACCGAGGCCACTTTCTCGGTATCCGCCGTAGGAAACTTCGTGCCATCGCCGGAGAAAGCGACTTCGTCCTCCGCATCGTGGGTAGTGCCAGGCGGCATCGAGCTGGACTACACTCTCCGAAAAGTGATCATTGTCCCTTTCACATCTAAGAGTGCAGATAGGCTAGCGCAGAAGGTCAATGAATCCTGCCCGGGTGCTCTGGTGTCCGAATGGAAACCTTTGAGAAAATACAGACTGTTCAGCTATGACCGGAAGAGTGTAAAGTAAGATATAATACTTTTGCCTGAAATTTATAGAGCGAAATATAATGTAACTTATAGTTCTAGAACTCCAACTTGTCAATAATAAATGTTATTCGATAAGAAATTCAATTTGCATTCGATTTCCAGATATGTGATCCGGGACACTCTTTACAATCCATATAATGAAACAATAAGGGAATTCAAACACGAAAGCAAAAACAAGTAATGAGAAACAGGCATAGATCGACCACATAGAATTTTGTTGATATTATATGTGTGACATGATAATAACTAAGTGGAATCCGAATAATAGTATGGCTACAGCATGTTACGTCCGATTTCGCTTAGAAAAATAAAAACTAGATCAAATGATGATGCGACTGTAATTTTAAATTAGGGCGAATAACAAATAGTTTTGTTGTGTGCCATTAATACTATACGAATTCAAATTAAGCTAATTACCATATTACTATCTTTTCTCTTTTGCATTAACAAAAATGTGTCTTAAAAATAATTTACACTGATATGACCTTCTATCATCGTGTCGGACCTCCTTTTGCCGCCAAAGTGCAGCCACTCGAAGTGGAAATCGTTAGAGGTCCCTTGCAGAAATATTGAGTCAAGGTGCCTCTATAGCCGTCCATAATGACGAAAGAATTGCCGGTGCCAGATTTTTTTGCACGAACTGACCTCTCAATTATATTTCATAATGTTCGATAGAATTCATATAGGCCAAATCATTCGCTGGAACTGTCCAAATAGTTCTTCAAAACAATCGCGAACAATTATGTTCCCGCTACATGGCGCTTTGTCTTGCATAAAAACCCATCGTTATTTGGTTACAGGAAATCAATGAATAAATAACAAATAGTCTCCAAGCAGCTAAAAACCAGATGGACCGATCTGTTCCCTATAAAAACTGCCTACATCATTATGGATCCACTACCAGCTTGTACACAGTCTTGTCGACAAGTTGGGTCTATAGCATTGTGATGTCTAGGCCACATACGCACCCTTCCATCAGTTCTTATTAACTAGAATCATGACTCATCTGATCAAGCCACGGTTTTCTATTCATCTAGGGCTCAAATATTGTCACGAGTCCTGGAGATACACTGCAGGCGATGTTGTGCTTTTAGTAAGGGCATTCGAGTCGATTTTTTGCTGCCATAGCTCATCAATGCCAAAATTCGCCGCACTGTCCTTACGGACCTGCCCGTCGTACGTCCCATGTTATTATTGCGGTTATTTCACGCAGTCTTGCTTGTCTGTTAACACTGACAATTCTACGCACAAGTTTTCCATGGTGGAAGTTATACCTAAGATTAGGAAGTCGCTTTACTGTATTTGAATGATGTAAATATCCCAAGAAATTTACATAAAAAAGGCTCGCTTCGAATCTATACCTCGCTGCAAAATGTAAAAAAACTATTAAAATGTTAGCGATTGTGCGTGTCATTTTCAATATTCTAACTTCAACTTCATTCCGAGAAGCTCTTTAATAAAATATACGTGGAGGATAGAACTCTGTATCTTCTGATCGGTTAGCACGTAACTTACCGTTTGATCAAAATGATCACTTCAGTCTGTGGACTGTTATTGGCTTATATCGATACCACCGCTACATGTATAACAAATAAAATGTCTACCATGAAAAATTGCTATTGGAAATGGTTGAGGGTACTCTATTGTATTGTTGTATTCCAATTACATCTTACGATTATTCTATTTTAAATTATTCTTGCATTCTTGTTAAAATGTTTCTTTTAAAATTCAGCAGGAAAAGCAAAGTTCGTCTGGATATAGGATCCTTAGATAATTCCGACTGTACGGCAGCTCTGAGTATCAGCTTTCACGAACTGCAACTGATGAGATTGGAATACAGGATACCATTAAATTTTAATGGTTATAAACGAAATTATGAGGAAAAATCACCAGACGATATCACTCGGCGTTACCACTCTTACCTTTTCCTTGGTGCGGAAGGATTTCCAACTGGAAGTCGTCCAACCTATTACAAGATTCCCCTTGTTCCATCGCAGGTAATGGATTCCTTTACATATAGAAAGATCTATCCGAATCGAATGATAATATTCTGACTTATCTCACATTGAAAATTCCTACGCAAAATTATTTAAAGCGTGTAAATTCCCGCATGTAAATGTTGTTTTTGTAAACTGCTACATGAATGTTAAGATGTTAACGCCGAAACAAGAAAAAGTTTTCTGTAACTGTCACATTGTTTATTATTTAGATGTTAAACTACCTTTGAACTGTAAATAAGCAACTCGAAATCAATGGACTAAATTCATGTGACGTCATAGTCACATGATAACTGAGCCACGTGTTTTCGGCCAATCAGTTCCTAAATTAATGCGACGTCATAATTAAATCATAAATATAATCTCACGCGTTACCAGCCAATTAGTTCATGTGCTTCACTGTTGCCAACTTTTGCTTTTTGCAGAAACTTTCTCTTAGAAAGTACATATTTGTCAACCATATAATAACGCACATCGTTAAACAAAATGCACTTAATTTAAAAGTATTCGTATAATGTATTTTTTTTTAATTTTGAAAACTGTTTGAAGAATTTTAACACACGTGAACTCCTTACTCTATCATTAAATTTTAAATGCTATCTTAACTTTACAAGTTGAACTACTAGTATGTCAATTTTTACTCAATGGGAAACACGTGATTGCTGTTATCATGTGACCATCATGAATTTAGTTCATTCAACTTAATACTATATTTCTATATATTAGCTGACTAATTTTGGAACTTATTTAAAGTACGGATTCATTTATCTAGAAAAGAACGCAGAGTAGGAAAAAGGATGGGGGGTAAATTTTCTTGCCATGCCCAAAAGTCTAGAATTTTTTAGTTTTTTAATTGTGTTTTCAATTATTTTTTTTTCTAAAAGGGAAAAAATATTTAAA
This sequence comes from Trichonephila clavipes, assembly GCA_019973935.1. Taxonomy (NCBI): domain Eukaryota; kingdom Metazoa; phylum Arthropoda; class Arachnida; order Araneae; family Nephilidae; genus Trichonephila; species Trichonephila clavipes. The sequence continues at coordinate 22,631 of BMAU01021254.1, read as the reverse complement.
TTCTTTAAAGTCAGAGACTGAATCCGAGTTTGCGAATAGTTCTCAAAATTTACATTTATTCATTGGTATGTCTGAATGACTATGATCATCATACAGAGAGTTTTTCCTCCAATCATAAAACATAGATCGACGATCACGAATCGTGTACGAATTTCTCTCTCCGCACACTTTCCAAGCAAAAAAAATTGCATAAAAAGTTTAAATAGCACAGATAGTGAACAAGATAACAAATGAATGGAAAAAAATATGTTAGCTTCTGATAGGATTACCAGAAATAAAAAAATATCGTCATTGGCGCCTGATGTTCTACTTTGCAGTAATTTGATTGCAAAAATATTCACCCCGTTTAATAAAGTTTTCATCTTTATGGTGACATGTTTGAAGATTACGAGATTCCCCCTTTCGATTAGGCTTATAAACGAGTTTCGAATTTTGGATCAAAGAAAAATGCATTATCAGCTTATACACAAATCGGTTTATATTCAGAAATGTATGGCAGTTCAAAAGGTTACTCAGAGACCTGTTATTTGTTGAACCTTACATTCAATATGTACAGAGAAATTTAACTGAAATAAAAATTGAAAGATATAGCTGAACTGATGAACCAATCAACAACAATTGCAGTTCGCATTTTCATGAGGAAATAGGCCTTTTGTTTGTATCTGCCTTAAATATAACGTACAAGGTGTGACACAAAAAAACGAGACTAAGTGTGTAGCTTGAAAAAAGAGTGAAGTTGGCAACAACTGTTTTGGTCACGTCATCCCACACACCTTATCCATCCATGTGGCCAGTTTTACCTTAATCGTTAACACCAGTTGGGGAGCACTGCATCATTGTGTGAACATTGGCAAATGCACTCTGCCAGGGAAATATCGAATCAGCATCAAATTTCAAGTGAAACTTAAAAAATCAACCACGAAATCATTTCAAATATGAACCGAGGCTTATGGAGATGAAACTGTCTCGAGAATATGTGTTTGTATGGTATAAGAGGCTTTTAGGGAGAAGGGCCAGTGTGGAAGATGATGAGCCTGCTGGGTGCTCAAGGTCAGTGATTACAGACCACAACATAGCCAAAATTCGTGATATGAGTGGATTCCCACTCACATCAGTGGTCAGACTGTTAATCAACACTACTACATTGAAGTACTAAAAAGGCTTCATGAAAAAATTTGAAAAAAGAAAAGGCTAGAATTTGAGAGTTATGGATGGCTGTTGCACCAAAACAATGCACCCGCTCACATTGCTGTATCTGCCAAGCAGTTTCTGACCAGTAAAAACATTACTGTGATGGGGCATCCTCCTTATTCGCCTAATTTAGCCCCACGCGACCTTTATTTATTTTTTATTTTTTTACTGTTAAATCTTGCTTAACCCAATTTACCTCAGTTGAAGAGGTTCAGGCCAAAACGGAAAATCTCCTAAAGGTACATTCAAAACCCTCGTTCCAAAAATGTTACCAGAAATGACAGCACCGAAAACAGAAGTGTGTGAATGCTGAAGGGAACTACTTTGAAGGTAATAATGCCATGAAGAATTTATTCTGTAAGTAAAATCATTTATTATATCAGCGTGTGTGCGCGTGTGTGTGTCAAAATCAAGGGCTTTGGGGGGGTCATGATCCGAGGACCCCCTTATGTGCACCACTTATATGTGTATATATATATATATATATATATATATATATAATTTTTTAATAAACTCTACTTATAAAAGACTGAAGTGACTTGAATATTAAAGTAAAAATGTATCTTTGATGTTTTGAAAACATACATTGATGGATGCTGCAGCATTATAAACGTTGTTCACTGAGGACAGTTTTTAAAAGTTATAAAAAAAGTGGGTTTAAACTAGTTTCATGGCAAGCCAACCTTCTCCCTTTTCTGTTCGAAATATTAAACTATATCCTATGAAGTATAATGGATAGAAATTTTAAACCCATTATTAATAAAAGAGTTACAAACCTGGATATGCATTCGAAAATACGTAGATCGTGCACGAATCAAAGAACAATGAACATGTTATTGAGCGATTCAATGATCCAAATACATATTCAAAGCTTGAAAAGTAAAGGTCAAATTGACGTGTATGTACAAAAGTTCATATATATCCATAAAAACGTGCATTATACCTATTATACACAACAATAGACTAAATTCATTTGACGTCATAGTCACATGATAAATGCAATTGCACGTTTCCAACCAATCTGTTCATGCACTTCACTGTTGCCAGCTTTTTTTTTGCTTTTTGCAGAAACTTTCTTTTGAAAAGTACATATTTATCAACAATAATTACACACATAGAGAAACAAAATGCGCTTGCTTTTTAAGTGCACGTATAATTCAAGAACTTTTATTTACTTTTGTGAAACTTTTTGAGGTAACTTAATATTTGAATATCTTTACCCAATTATCAGATTTTAAATTTGATATAAGCCTTGCAAGTAGAACAACGAAGTACTAGTCTAATGTCAGTTTTGAATTCAAAAGAGGTCGTGTGATTGTATTTCTCACGTGATCAATCGTTATGAGCTTAGTCCATTGTAAAACTAGAAATTAGAGTTAAAAAATTGATTGTAATTGAATACACATGTACAATACATACTAATGCTACGATAAATTAATCAGTTAATGGAAGAATTATTTACATTATAACCATTGTATTCGGTGTCGAAAGCATTCGCAAAAAAATAATCTCATTTTCGCCTTCATTTCTTTTTTCTACATTCATAATCAACAAAAAGAAATAATTTTTTACTTGTTATAAAAATTTTTAATAATTCGACTTATGATATATTTTCCTGGACAACTATTATGTGTCTATTACCTGTGCTGTATAATACTTAAGATCCAATGGATCGATGCTCTGGTACATAAAGCGAAGAAGGCATTCCATTTTGACAGCAAGAGATCCATACATTCGAAAGATTTATCTTTTAATGAATTCTTCGACACATTACCCCTTTTCAAGCTCATCCATATTCCACGGACACACACTGCTTTTCGTTCTGGCAGAACTGTTTCCTTTCCGATGAATACCTCTTCCATTCTTGATGGTTATAACAAAACGGCGAGTATCAAGTTTCCTCAGGGGCTACAGACCGCCTTTCTCATGTCTGGCTCCCAATCCCTTGTTCCGAGACCCCCACTAAATTCCGCTTAATTGATTCCTCTCCATCTCATTAGCTCGAAATTATCTCAATGGTCCTCGAGACAGCATCGAAGCAGCTGGATGGTGAATAAAATTAGTGAACTGTCTAAAGATGTCCGTCATATTGTGGTTATGAGTCTTTCGTATCGATTATTCTAGAAAATCGCCTGTGATTTTGTTTGGAGTTGACTGAAATAAGGAAATCTCCGGAAAATCTTCATACAGTCTCATAAAGGTTTTCAGAATTATTGTTTTAGCTTTTACACGAAGATATGAAAATTTTTCTGAGTTGACCCTTAGTATAATTAATCATTCCATACTAAGCAGAATTTCCTGCACGGAATATTAGTCGAAAAAGAAATGACAATGTTTCGAAATAATTAATTTTGTGTAATTTTTTAGTTAAAATATTATTTATAATGTGTGAATTATGTAGAAAGAAAGAAAATATTACCATACTAAGTAAAACATTTTAAGAAATTGTATGCCATTTTTTATGTATTTATTTTTATTTAAATAATTTTGTCATTTCTTTTTTAACACTGACATAATTAAACTTCAATTAGAATTTAGAACTAAAATTAGACTTATCCATTTTAGAATTTATAAAATCAAGTATTTTGAGCTTTGTATTGTTTTATTTTATTTAATTAATTGCCAAAAACAATTTTTAAGCACATTCTGTAAAAAGTAGTTTAAACATTCTGTACCTATCGATATATATTTTAAATAAAATCATTCGAATTCAACTAATTCTTTCTCCCTCCAGTTGGAAGTAGTTTTCTATTCAAAAATTTAAGACTTTTTTTTATACTCTATTGAAACAACGTTTGATGAACGTAAATTTTTTCAAAGAAATTGATGATATTATATAAATAAACATACAATTTAAGTTATAAGAAGTAAAATTTATTAATTAAATCAAAAAGCATTGGTATACTTGCCATTAATTATTATTTTTGACCAAACGATTTTTAAAAACATTCGATAATCGATTAATTTCTATTAATAAAACCATTTTTATTTTAATTTTTAAATATTTTTGTTTTAAAATTGAAACAAATAACCGTTTAAAAATATAAACTCTTATCGAATAATTAATTGAATAAGAAAGTGAGTTAAAACAATGTGCTGGAAAAAAACTTTTTTTTTTTTAATTTCAGTAAAAGTGCAAGTACGACTACATATTCATAAAATCAGAAGTATAAGAATAATATTTTGTGAGTCACACTAAACGTATAATTAAGCCTTATCTAAATTAATTATACCTCAATTGATTATATAGAGTATCTAAATTAATTTACTCTAATTATAAAAGTTTTTTTCAAAGCTCAGTTTAATCGAACTTATTTTATCCAATTCCGGAACCCGTGCCGTTTTATTCTGCTTATTAAGAAAATATCGTCTGATATAACCTTGCTCGAATGTCATGATTAAATTTATAGGCTACGCCTTCATTATTTACGAACGGATAACGACGTCGAACATGGCGGGGAAAAAAAGAACTTTTTTTCCCTTCAAACTGTTGAACGGAAGATCACCATTTATATCCACGTCCTTAGACTCCCTCTCAGTCAGAGAGCTTTATCGTGATCCGAACTTTTGATACTTTTGTTGGTTCTGTGATCCGAACTATATACTTCCACATGAAAGGGATTACGATGAAGTGTCGTTTCAGAAAAGAACTGGAGATCAATTTCATATTTTCTGAACGACATTCTGACCCTAGCAGGTGTTGGGTTTCCGACGGTAAAAGCCATTGTGGCTCGAATTACTGTGATACATAACTCATAGTACGAGGAGAGGTCGAAATACAATACAATGACAATTCGAATAAATTTTATTGTTTCTTGCAATTTAGAAAAACATTGTAAAAAAAATATTTCAGTCTTTTTTACTGAAAATTTTTGTTAATTATAGAAATTTAAAAAGGTTTTCAGAGGCAATCTGGCAACAGTTTTTATTCTATATAAGAGATGATGATTTTCAAAGGAGAAATAAATATATGTTCTAAGTCTTTTGGTTTCTCAGTTGAAATTATTTATGAAAAGAGAATAGGACTTCTTATATGTGTAACATGTTTAATGGAAACTTTGAGATCTAATTTTTCAATGATCATTCTGAATATTTGCTTTTATATTCTGTTTAAATCTCTGTCAAATAAGAAACTTTATATTTAGATAATTTGGCGGAATTAGACTGTTATACATATAAGCTATAACATTTTATTTATTGCATTTCTAATAAATATCAAACCAGTAGTTTCTTTTCTTTGGAAGATTACTTCTCTTTTAAATAAAAACATATTATATATTAGAAATATTTCAAATTTTGTAGTTCAGTTTATGACTTTTTTTTCGAAAATTCAATTATTTTGTCCCAGTAATTTCATTTTGCGATGTAATTTTTTCTTAGTATTTTATTTAAATATCTAGTTTTAAAGAATATTTTTTATTTGTTTTGGGAACTTTGTTATATAAAACGTTTTGTTATTTGTGACGTTAAAAAAATTAATCAATCAATGAATTGGAAATTTGTTTTTATAATAATTCACAATAATACAAACAAAAACACATCATTTCATCGCAAATTTACTTCATTTAAAAAAAAGAATTTAAAACTTATTATTTAATTTTTTTCACCAGAACTTTTCTGTGTGTGTGAATTGAAATCCTATAAAATTTTAAAATTTAAATAATTTATTTATAAAAAAAAGGTATTTTTTCGAAGTTTTATGAAAAGTCAAATTGATATTCTCGCGTTAGAATCTATTAAAATGGAAATGTATTTATTCTAAGGCAGAAAATGCTCTTAATTTTTAAAAAAAAATATTTATAATTAAATATATATCTTTCATGACTTTTTTCATAAAATTAACTTGAATTCTTTTTATGCTATAGAATATTTTCATTGTTCCTGTCCAAATAAATTTTTGAAACTTAAAACGTAGAATTGATAGTATTACACATATAAAGTAATATTTCTTCAAATGAAACAGTACTTCTGTCTTCAAATAGTGGTGAGTGAATACCAGGTGGAGGGTATAAGACCGAGATAAACATTAAGTCGATCGCGATCGATTTGTGGACCGCCAAGACAATTTGGGTGACCGCCTTTACTAAGACCTAAAACGCGCATACTAAAAGAACCATGTTTAGTGAGCACCGACGTCAATTAGATTGGAGAATCGGCTTTACACAGCTGATATGACTATGTTCACTAACAAATGATTCGATGAACGTGTAGATCAGTGATTCCCAAAGTGGTCTATATGGACCCCCAGGGGTCTATGACGACCTACAAGGGGTCCACGTCAGAGAAAAAATAATTTGGGGGTCCATGAGGTATAAATTGGGGTCTATGATGATGGTTCTCATTAAACCAAATCATGATTTTAATTTTAAAAGAATATTTAGTCAAGTGGAAACCAGATTTTATCTATTTAATAGATTTATTTACTAATTTTAATAAAGTTAATTTGCAGTTACAAGGTGACAGCATAAATTTTATTAATACAAGTGCCATGTACGCAATTTTGGCTTTAAAATGACTACCTGCTATTTATCACGAATTATGGAATATCGTGAGAAAAATTTTTAATTACTTTTCCTAGAGAGAAGGAGTTTCAACGGGGTTGTCAAACTCCAAGACAAAAAAAAAAAGAAAGGCGGAGGGGGGAATAAGGTCTGGACGCTACTAATCGAAGAGATTTAGCATTAAACCTAACACGATTGATTCCAAATGTTGAAAAATTGTTATTGAAGCACCAGACTTATTCCACCTTTAAAAGCATTTGTTTTTGTTGTTTAGTTATTTTATGTATTAATTAAATTTTAATTTAATTAGCATGTTTTTCTTGAGTTATAAACATCATACTTCATTTCAGTTAGAAATTTAAATCGCTTAAAGTAAGTAGATCTATACCAGCTGTCAAAAAGACATTTAAATTCGTAAAATTGCAAAAAAAATCCAATTTTAGGTAAACAGGGGTCTACCCTAAACCGAAAAACATGGCAAGGGGTTTATGAGACAAAAAAGTTTGGGAACATCTGGTGTAGATATACATTTATCTTCATTAGAAGCGCATGATGATTCTTGACACGTTTCGCTGTAGCGGAAAAAGGGATAAATCCAATGCCAGCCGCGCGTATAAATGAATTTTTCATCACACACCGATTAAAGAAGAGAATAAATGTTGATGATCAGCTCTTCCCTTGATAGCACGGGATCGGCTATTGGGATATCATCTCACATCTCGCGTTTTCATGAATTCTGGTTTTCGTGTTGATATCATGTACCGCAATGGCGCGGGTCTCAACATCGAACAAATTAAGTACATACGTTGGTTTTAGATACATCGGTTCACGTATGTTGGTCGCTGCATTGAATGCGTCCACTCACAACGCTCTAGTAGTCACTCATAGTAACTCAAGTATTCAACTAGATAAATTTTGTGTTACTTGTGTTTTTGTAGTAAAAATAGTAATCTGTCATTTTTTTAAAGAGGGATACAGTGTCGAAAATAAATATTAAGAAAAGTATACACATACAGTTTTAATGCAAAATTACCACATCTACGCCACTGAGTGGAACGCAACACCTTAAAAATATTTGAAGTAGACCGAAACCCTGGAAAAGTCCGCCCACCCCTGGTATAGGAGCATAAGCCTAACTAATATTTCTATGATAAAAAGTAATTTGTTAAGAATTTTTACTCCAGTCTAAAAATAAAATTGCATTAGTAACATTTTTATTGTGTTAGGTATATTTAAATTCTATGCATGATAATTATATATTATTAAAATATATAAGGACTGATTATATTACCTATGCAGTAATTATAAATTATATATTGAATTTAAAAATAATAATAAACTTTTAAATACTGTGTGGGAGGACTGATACATGAAATATATGTTCAGCTCCAAAAATAATCTATATGTTCTCATCCACCTAGCTCAGTGAGTCTCAAACTTTCAATATTTGCGACCCAATATTCAATCATAATTTTCATTGTCCTCTCCTCCATACAATAACAATGTATTTATTTCAATAAACTACAATTCTACTTTAACCTATTAAGTACCACCAGCGTATATAAACGTCTCGCTCAGCCAAAGTCTTAATTGCCAAGGACGTATATATACGTCTTTCCGAAGTACAATATTTTCTGTGCACTGCTATCCATAAAATTATTCCGAAGGTTTTGGAATGCAATAAAAGGACCTTTGACGAGCGAATCTCGTAACTTTTAATCGGCATTTAAAGGATTAATAGTAAATGGAAAAAAATTATCAAGATAGGTGTTAATTCTCACTAATAATTTTATATACGACAAGACCATGTGTGGACACTGGTAATTATTAAACTTGTTCATAATTTAGTATTTTTAAACTAATTATAAAATACAATGTGCAGTACTGATACTTTTATGAATGTAAATGTGTATTTTTTTTTTTTTATTATGTCAGAATGTATTGTTTGTTTACTTTCAGTAAATTAAAAACTTTTTAAAATAATATTTTGTGTTCGATTTTTTAACATGCTCACGCCCTCTTTTAGAGTTATCACCCCTCCCTAGGGGATCATGCCCCACAGTTTGAGAAATGTTGACCTAGGCCTTACTGATATACTGCCCGTCTTTATACTTTGCAACATGTATAGCAGTACCGATGTTTTGCTTAAGTTCAGTCTATGATCAAGGAAAGCAGGAGGGGGCAATAGCTTAGCTCAAAGACTGTATAATAGTCACTAAGTAGCAGTGGAACATTAGATTTGCACTGGAAATATACTCCTACCCTTTCTTTTAAACCGACGAATAAATGCCTCAAAAAATCTCCACGGAGCTAAATTGTGGCTCCAACTTGAATCATGTGGCCTATGAATCTTGCATAAAAGGTTTGAAGTGTCAGAAAAGCTAAGAAATTTATCTTTAATTCGTGTTCTCCATCTTTAGACGAAAACTCACACTTTAAAATAAATACTAAATTTTCAATTCCAATATGATAAAACCGTTTGAATGTCTTTCTTGGAATTTTTTTTAAATTATTACTAATAAAGAAATTTGACTTTTTTTCAGACACCTCAATGTCCCACGTGCCTTGCTGTGACGAAAGCCACCCTTATGTCACCACCCATCCTATCTGCAGGTCCTTACAACACCGACGTGCCCTCTGCTGACCTTGGCGGTCAATGGATCAGTATGCGATGCGAGGTCAGACCTTATGGACTGTTCCTCCGACGTATTTTCATCTTCGATGCACAGGATAACCACTGGCAGGCTCAGCACTCCTACTACAAAGACCCACATTGTCACAGCCCCATGTTCATACTGAGCGCTAAAGGTATCTACTTCCGGGGATTGCCCTCCAAGGTCGTGCCAGATGCTACAGAGTACGACTTCCATATTCAAGAAGCATTCCTCACCCCCGAAGACGTCCAATTTGCCAACAACCTCAATGGTCTATACACGTGTGGAACTGGATCGAATTGGAAAGTTGGCGAGAGAGGGAATCTGACCCGTTCTGGTGGTTGTAGGGAATTGGGCATCATGGTACCATCAATGGAACTGGATCTGGTGAAATTCGAAAGATCCAGTACTGGTATGGTATTTTTGTTTCTTGGCGAGACCACAGAGGATAAAAAGAGACCCACAAGCTTCCAGCCGCCATTGATTCGATGCTCTACGCCAAACGACAAGGTTGTCGAGGATTACTTTCTTAACTATAATGAACTTCGTCCTTTGCCGCTTGTGTCTGGGTCTACCATGTATCATGTACCACTACTGATCGGTGTCCTCAGATATTTCTTTTGTTATATTTTCTTAAAATTCTTTGATATAGGCAACATTCGTTAAAATTAAGCACTACAGTCGAGATAGTGCTATTCGTTTGTCCTTTACAATCGAGAGAAAAAGAAGTTTCTAATGATATTCAAAATCATGCAAGGAAAACCGTGAAATGACGAGGCTATTGTGTTTTGTTAAGCACCAAAATGATTTAAAAATTCAAGTGCAACACTATACCAAGAAAAAAAAGAAAAGAAAATTTCTATACTAACAATCTGAGCTTTACCGTGTAAGCTCTAACTGCACAGTTCTGATGTTTGTGAACAGATTTAGCTTCGTACCTTAAGAAAAAAATAGGGGGTAAAATGTTCGCTTTATGTGTAGGTCAAAAGAATATCGAAATAAGAAGAAAAATCAGACTATTACTATTATTTATCAGTTGAATCTGTAACTATATAAATTATCTATTTCAGTCTTCATTAATTTATTATGAAAAAACATTCAGCATGCAACCATTCCTTCACTGTTGAAGTTCCTGAATGTGAAAACAAAATATGGCTTCCAAACCGTTGCCATTCTGTAGGATCTATTTTTTCACTAACTTATTGCCTAGATCTTGAACAGGAACGACCTCTTATCTGAAAATACTGACATTAACCATAGAGCCTGGTTTGATGGACATCTAATTGTATTAAAAGGAATCCACAGTCTTAATCTATAACGACATAACTGTTTCTTCCATAAAATATCAATTGTTTGAATTGAAAAGACATCTTTTTAAATGCAGTATTGGAGAGACATTTTTATTTCATTTCATTTTTTTTTCTAAACATGAACATTAATACTCAATTCTCATAAACTTAAATCAGCTGACATTTTGTTATTTTTTGTTTACACAACAGCTATTCCATTGTAAAAACTAATTTTTTTACCTCACTAAATGTTTAATTTATCTCGAAATCACAGGAGACAGATTGAGATTAGCACTGTTAAATTTCTACGCACTACTTCTTTCTACTACGTTTCTACGTAAAGCATAAACGTTCTGTTTTCTCTCTCTCTCTCTCTCTTTGTTTATAAGCCATATTGAGAGAAAATTGGTCCCACGGTTATCATTACAAAACGATACAGAAGTAATTTTTATTGATTTTACAATTTTATTTTTGACTTATAAAGTCGACATAAAAAAAATCCGAAATTACGAATGTTCATTATGTGTTCCCAAATAGGGCGAAATACTATTGTGTAAATTGTTAGGTTCTGAGTTTTTTTTTTTTTTATTTAATATATTCCTTAGGAGTAAACTAGAAATAATCAATGTTGCGGCTATGAAAAAGTTTCTCATTTATTCCTCAATAAATACATCATACCTCCCCCCCTAGAAATAGTGCAATGGCTCCAATATCATCTCCTTTTTTATTTTTTTTTCTCTTTACAATCTACATTAGTTATATAAAAAAAAAAGAAATAATGAACTGCTATGTGAATAGTAATGTTATCCTTTCTTTATGAACTTTGTATATATTGATGTTATAGTGTGAAATTTGTTTCAAACAATAAATATTCTCTTTTTTTTCCTAGACGCTAATTTTCTTTCCTCTGAAAAATATTCTGCACTGCCTGTTTTTATTTGAATTCTGGGTATCTATCCCTTACTTGATACAGCAGAATCTTTATAATTTAAAAATTATACTTATCGGGTACATGTGTAAATCAATATCAAAGCTAATTTATGTTATAAACAAATAGATTGATTTGATTTTAATTTATGCCACACTCTGAAGCAACACGAGGGCTAATGATGAAGGACTCGTCTATTTTTTTTCAATTCCTACTATTAGCTCACACTCTCTATATTATTTATTTATTTATCTTCGTGGAATTTTCAATCGTTAATAAAATACATTTTAAAGCGCTCAATCGAGCTGAAATTTTATAAGCATGATTATTTTGGAAGACAATGCAGTAATTTAATTATAATTAATAAAAATTAATTGATTAAAACTAATTATTCAAAGAATTACAAATACAGCCACGATGGTATCATTTTTGGCGACCCTTTTGGAGACTTGTGTCAAAACATGAAAAGGCTTTTTTCTCACATTTTAAAGCGCTCGTTTAAGCTGCAATTTTCTGTTCACTATTGCTTTGCGTAAAAATATGATAATTTAATTATAATTAATTAAAATTAATTGACTGAAACTAATTATTTAAAGAATTACAGATACAGCCACGTTGGCTTCATTTTTAGCGACTTGGGTCAAAACTTTAAAAGATTTTTTTTCTCGCGTTTTAAAGCATTCAGTTGAACTTAAATTTTATATACACGATTGTTTTGGATGACAATACGATACTTTAATGATAATTAATAAAAATGAATTACCACTTAATGTTGTGATTCTGTCGTATGTATATACATATTTTTATTAATTGTAACTATTTAACAAAAAGTAGCTAAAATAAAATTTTTCTTTATTGATCAAAGTAGGAATTGACTTAAAAAAAAAATTTATATTACTTTTTAATCTTGGTCAAGTGAGGAAGATGAGACTCGTAAACTAATTTGATATTGTACTACGCGCCAAGCAGGTCTTGTTGGCAAGTAATATGGAATACAAGATCGCGTCTCAGCCGTAGCAAAGCGTCAGAAAAATAATTTTAAAGAACTTATTCAAATCTATTTCAAATGAAGATTTTTTGGAATAGATAAAAAATAACCAATATCAATCAATAACGAATATCAATATAATATAATTAAAAGTACACTGCTGGACAATTGCTAAGGACGGATAACACTATCATCCATAGCAACCACAAAATAAAAGGAAGCAAAATGTGGAAAATTAGAATAAGTGCGGGATATTAGTAAGAAGAAGTATGAGTATGCAATTTTTTTTCCACGTCTGTTCATCACGTGATAGCGCTCACAAGAGCTTTAAAGGTTTTGACGCGTGTGGACAGTTGTTGTTTCAAGTCAAAGTTTTACAGGAAAGATTTAATAGACGAACTTAAAATTTTTGGCATGTCTTCCTGACATCACATAGATGATTTTATGCGTGGCCGAATTATTGGAAAGATCGAAGAAGGGCGAAAAATAACAGATGTTGCCAGAGAGTTCGACATCGCTCACAGCGTTGTTTCACGGCTGTGGAAGTCATTTAAAACTACTGGAATGTGTAGTAGACGGCACGGGGGAGGTCGTGTTAGAAGTACGATGCCTGCAGAAGACAGATATATCGTCCTATCAGCAAAAAGGAACAGGCGCGCCACAGCTCAGCAGGTGGCAAATCAGTTTCTTGCTGCCTCAGGAAAGCAGATCTCCCGAAAAACTGTTGCCAGACGTTTGAGGGGAGGAGGACTATACGCACGCAGACCTGTTGTGTGTGTCCCATTGACCAGACAGCACCGTACTGCCCGTTTGCAATGTGTGTCGTGAGCATCACAATTGGACTGAACAGGACTGGGCATGCGTACTATTCTCAGAGGAGAGTAGGTTCAGTCTGTCGTCGGATTGTAGACGCCAACTGATCTGGCGCGAGAGTGGTACTGCTTATCGTCCAGAAAATATCCAGGAAAAGGACCGATATCCGACATGCAGTATCATGGTGTGGGCCGGCATCATGATCAATGGCCACACGCGCCTACATGTGGTTGCGAATGGGACTATGACGGGCCAACGATACATTGATGAAATTCTACTTCCTCATGTTCGTCTTTTCCGTGGTGCTGTCCGTGATAAATTTGTTTTTATGGACGACAACGCAACATGTCATTGAACACTCGCTGTTCAGGATTGTCTAGACAGCGAGGGTATTCAACGTCTCGTATGGCCAGCGCGTTCTCCAGATTTAAACCCCATTTAAAAATGTGTGAGATGCTTTGGGGAGGCAAGTTGCTGGTCGAAACTATCCTCCGACAAACAAGAACACCCTCATCCGTGCACTCACAGAGGAATGGGATAAATTGCCTCAACAGCTGCTGGATAATGTTGTGCAAAGTATGGTACGACGTGTGGAATGTTGCATCACACTCCACGGTGGACATATCCCGTACTGATACCTTTCTTTAAGGTGCCTGCTGACTTTTAGAGGCATTGTTCTATTTCTCCATACGCAGATCAAATGAACATTTTTTTTTCAGATGTTTCACAGCTTTTGTACTTTCCAGAACAATAAATATTTTTTATTCTAATGTCTGAACAGTGTGGCAACTATATTTTATCCTACTAGGCCTCATGTCTCGCTTAATGTTATGCTACATAGCAATTTGTGATGCATCCTTAGCAATTGTCCAGCAGTGTATATGTACTAATAATTATATTATATAATACATAATAATAATCATATAACATAAGTTAATAGTTTTAATTATACAGAATAATAATACATAATTTAATAGAAATTATTAAATAAAACAATATTCATATAATAAAATATAATAATAATTATTATACATAATAATATTCGTATAATGTAATAATAATTTTACTGATATAATAATTATAAATAAATAACATAATATGTAATATTTATGAATAAGTATAATAAAAAAAATTATCATTATAACTAAATATATGATAATTATTATATGTAATAATTGTTTTTATACTATATTATAAGTAAATTATTACATAATATATATTAATATTAAAAATGAATATCAATTAATAAGTGCTGATAGCTTGCAAAAACTGCGAATTCCTTTAATGCATTTCAACGAACAAGGAACGTTTAAAAAAAGGCATTATTAAAAAGTAAAATAATTAAAGCAGTAATTAAAAGCACAGCCTTATTCTCTTTAAAAAATATCTTGGTACTCACCAATGATATTAGAAATATCCATATTCGAAAATGGACAAAATACAACAAAAGATTGAAATAGTAGTTTGTTGAATAAATGCAATGAAAATGGCTAATTTTTTAAAGAAAATTTTTTTTTTAATCGTCTGAAATTATAGTTGGGTTACTGCGGGAAAAAGGACAGTAAAAATTACCTCTAATATATGTTATCCCCATGGCAACCACATTACCACTCCACACGATAAAAATATCAAAACTATATTGTAATATTATCGCCCATCTTGGCGAAAAAAAAAAAAACAACTTAGCGTGTAGCACTCCTACTTCAAATTAGCACCGACACTCGAACTGAGACCTCTCTCCAAACTTTCACATCACACCAACTGGAAGACTTTGATTCCTGATAATAAATTCACAGAACAGAGCCTTTAGCACCTAGGGATATCTTAAGATCTTTGGAGGCCCAGAGCCCCTTTGTAAAAGTAGGCCCTACCGGTGATCATTAAATATCTTTTGCGTACATTATCAAACACTTGTAAAAATGGTAATTTGAAATAAATAAGTGTGCATGGCATCCACAATCTCAAAAACTCAGGCACTAACTGGCTCCACCGATGGCCACATTTCGACCAAATGAATTGAATGATTGCTTATGGTATTGGGCCTAGACCTAAACATGGTCAACGGTCATCACATAATAATACTTGCCACTTTTAACAGTTTACACATGCAGTTTAAAATCCCTATATTTTTCGGAAAATATGTGTGTACGGGAATAATTTTGACCTTTAAAATTATCCGTATCATGATCTTATTACGACTGATCCGAGCAAAAAGATATTTAGTGGCAAAAAGGCACAGAACAATTATAGATTATACGTTGTGGTTATACGCGTACTAAATTGAATTCAGTTTAAAGCACAAAACATTTTTAAATAATATGCTACACAATCATGTTTCTAAAAATGAAAGTTTCTAAGAACCAAAGAGTAAATTTATTATTGCTTCATATTGTAATTTAATTTTTTTTCGAAAGCTATGACGTGTTTAAAATTAATTTGTATGTTTTGAGACTTCTCCTTTGACATATTGATGAACATTTATATCGAAGCAATAAAATACAATTTAAGAACATATAGTACCCTTTTTTAAAAAATTTTTGTGGGGGCAGTACCAGTAATTATAATTTTATAATGTATGTTTCATATTGTTACGTAGATTGGAGTTCGAGGATTTTATGCTATCAGTCTCAAAGAGCAGAACAGTTCTTCAGAAGCGATGAAAATTTATTGTCGAAAAGCAATCCTTAGAAATGCAGGATACAACAGTAAAATTTGCAAAATAAATCCAAGAAGGTCTTAACATTTTCTACAGCTCTCAGGCACAACTATCAGTGTCTAGAAATACAAATACATAATGTATTCGCAAGCAATCGCTCGATCTATTCAATAACCGAACTAATCGATGGTCGACTCTTTAACAGTCAAGACAATACTAACTCAGTTTAGGCGAGCGACTCCCTTTGTATAAATAGGAAGGCTGCACGGATCTTTCGAGAAAAGATCCGCTTTCGTCATTGATCGTGATACTAATAGATTTCTCCAATAATTTCTAGAAGCATCCATATGATCTCCGCCAAAATGGTCACCAACAGAGTCATCAAGTCACCAAAAATGATGCCAACTTGGCTCTATCCCCAACACTTTGCCAAATTTCCATTGAATCGCCATTTAAAAAACTGTGTTGCTTACGAATATTACAAATTTACATAGCATAAAATAAATACAACAGAGAGTATTATTAATGTATTACGCATACAGATATAAACTATTTATACTATTTTAAGCATTTGTTACTCAAAATTCCTAACACTATTCAGATTATATTATTAAATTGATTCTGAAAATAAAAAGTCGATTTGAAAAAACATGAATTTTTTTAAAATATTAATTTTAAGATTTTCTAAAAAAAAAATAACCAAAGCTCTCAGACTAAAATCCATTGTAACTTTTACAGAAAATATATTTGGGAGAACCAACAAAAAAATTTCTAGATTCTGTCTTGAACAGGAAAAAAAAAGCCTTAGGGATTAGAGAAAACACATTTTCAAAATTAAAAGTCTGAGAAAAACACATTAAATGTTTTTAAAGACAACTAAAACTTAGTGACGCTAGAGCCCGTGAGGGCTAGAGCACACTGTGCCCATCCCAGTATACCGGCGCTGACCATTGGGCGCTGAGGTGCATGAGCAGATGCCCCGATTAGGTGGTCAGCCTGAAGCGAGATCCCCAGCGCTTAAGTCCCCAAGCAAGCTTGGTTCTCATTTATCGACCCACTAGAATAGGGTTGAAAGGCTGAGTCAACCTTGCCCAGCTCAGGAATAGAACCCGGCCCTGTGGTGTGGAGTGCGATACGCTACCACTCGACCACTGTGGATTTTCTTTTAAAGACATAAAACTAATATTGCTCTTAAAGCTCTAAATTTTTAATATGCTACTTTCTAATTTATGTTCTACATCAAAACACTACTTTAATTAATTACGACTGAAACATTTTTTTAATTAAAAATATACTTTTACATAATATTGATAGGTTTGTAACGACGACAGATAATTTAGCTTAATATTTTCATAAAAGTTTTAAAAACACAAAACATTTATTCAAATTAATAAAGATACAAACTTAAGCTACAAATAACCAAGTTTGTAAACAATACTTAATTGTCTCTCAGTTTTAAATCGGGCAGTTTACCAAGTTTAAGTTTTTGTTGCGTGACTTAAAAATACTATAATATAGTTTTAAAATGTACTAATATTATTTTAATGTAGTTTGGTACATCAAAGAAATATTCAGTTCTTGCTGCAATATTTGTATTCAGAACATTTATATTTTCTAATTCTCATTGAGGTATCAGCTGAAGACTGGATTTTAGATTTATCATTTTCAGTAGAATTCCATCTCTTCCAAATTTTATTTCTCATAGCAACCTGGGTACGTTTCGGCCGTGGCATTTTCTCAACAGGAAAAAATTAATAAAAAGTTTCTAAGTTATATAAACTATGTGTAAAAATAAATATTGGTCTTAAAATCAATCTTAATTAAGTAACAATGAGAAAACTCAAAAAATTCAAAACATAAGCAAATAGAAATGATTTTAGTAATGAAAACTACCGTTACACACACACACATCAAAATAGATTGGGTTACAAAAATATTTTAATTAATTCAATTTAGAAATTCAAAAATGCTTTAAAATGAAACCGAAACTAAAATCTAGACTCAGAAAATTTCAAATATCTTAAAAACTAATCATTTTCAGATTTGAAATTTCGGGCAAGCTTTCTAAATATGTGGGTCATAGAAAAATTCCCCCCAAAAAAATCGGTATTTTTGTTATTTTTGGATACTTATGTGCCTTAAGTTATAACTTAATATAATTACTGATATCACTTTCGTTAATAACTAAAACTTTTATGCTGTGCTCTTTTTGTTAATATTTATTGTTGCTCCTGCAAAAAAAGTATTTGCTTGAATTATAATTTTATATATAAGAAACCCCTCAAGTTCAAGAATTTTAAAAAGGCTTGTTCTATTCTTATAAATGTAATGCTTATATATATATTGATTATAATACACAACTTTTTTAATCTTATTGTATTTCTATTTATGAAATACTTTAAAGAGTATTTTGTGCGTATAGTATTACAGAAAATCACTTTAGAAGAATTCACAACTTTTTTTGCTTGTTGTCCTTACTTTATATGTAGAGCCTCTTTATTCCATGTATATGAGTGTGTAGTATTCCTAAATTAAATATTCATTTACAGAATATTAAAGATTAATAATAAAATAGTGAAACAATTCCTAAGTGAGATATTTGTTTGTGGGTTATTAAAAGATAATAGTTATAAAACGTTTAATATAACATAGAAAAATGTAATACCAAATTTAGAAAATGTTAATTATTAAAAGACGCTTTTACTTACAGAAACAATAAAAAGAATTCAGCATACTGTTTCAAACAGTATATACAAACTTAAGCCCAGAGCTATTGAATAAGGACTCGTAAAATAGGCAGGTCCTACTGATGAGACCTTGTAGCTAATGTTTTGAAATTAGAATATTAATAATTGGTTTTTCAAATTCACTGTGAGTCAGACAAAGATCACCTCTTTCATTATGTGGTTTGATTATTTTGTTCAAATGTGTTATGCAATTAAATTAACTATCGCGAACGAAGCCAAAGATCTAGTTACTTTTGTAGTTCAATTTAAGTGGCGCTGCGAACGCAATCTTTTCTCTTTTTTTTTTTAACCTTTTTTTTAGTCTGTTTTTAGTAGCAGTTGTGTTTTTGTCTTAGAATTCAGAATATGTCAGTTTTTATTATTATTATTATTATTATTTCTTTTTTAATCAAATCATTTTTGCATCACACAAAAACTCTCATTCTTAAGAGTTGGAGTACTTATGCTAGAGAATATAATCGAACTTTAGGTCAAGCTCATCCCGGAATTTAAAAACGAAGAATAACGTAGGGGATATGTTGTTTTCATTCGTTAGAATTTTGAAATCGAAAATTAATTTGCAACTATATTTCACAAAATAAGATGATAGTGGTAAAAGAGGTATGCACAAGGTAAAAGTATCCTGTAACCGCGAATTCCAGGACTTCTCTTAGACATTAACCCCTTAAGCGGTGAATTATTTTTCCCAAAATGCTCCAAATAAAAAAAGAGCACTTTTTTATTGCATATAATTAAGCATAAACAGAATGCGAAAATAGAAGAACTTAATTTTAATTATGAATTTTAAAGTTTTTACACTATTTTTTATTTGATAATTGGAGAACAAAGAAAACCCTTAAATGTTTTTTTTTATAAGCACACTCTGCATGCTGTGAAGAATGCTTCTCATATATCTTAAGAGAATTTCTTTCACTTACAAAAAAATTTCATGTACGTATCTCTTTTTCAAACGGTTGAAGATTTTGTGTGTGCGCACGTATATATGCACACACAATTTGAAGCATGGTGTAATACTAAGTCTTATATAGCTATGGGGCAGAGAAAATATCGGTTTTTATGCATTATCATTCCATTTTCATTTCTTCAGATTGCTCATTGCCTTGCCAATCCCTGTTTTTTGTCGAATATTTTTAAAAATCTATATTCCTGCCTTCAATGAAAAATTCCCGCCTCCGCCACAAAGAAAACCCCAAATGAGAAGTATTTCAGTACCATTCACAAACTACATTTCTTAAAAACACTAGCATTAATAATCTCACTATAAGAATTCAACATATGTGCAAATCAAAAGCACGGGCAAACCGGTTGTGACCAGCTTTCGATAGCCCATACGGTGTACGGACAAACCAGCTAAGGGATTAATTTATTATATTTTTGTTATTAAATTTTTCTATAAATGGATTTCATCAATAAGTCTTTTGTTCATATTATGGACCCTTGTACTAAATTCATTTTCTAGTGAATTTCCTCAAAGCTTCTATGGACCTTTGGGGATTCATGTAGGTCTTATTGGGAAGCGATGCTTTAGGTAAATGATACACAATGTATTTACTCTACCTCTGGGAAATTATATTTAAATGTATAAAGCCTTTATTACTTTCTTAAATACTTCTCAAATCAATCAATTCAAATATCATTATCTTGATTAAATATAATTCTCTTGATTAAATACAAATTACCTTGCTTATCACTACGATCAAATAACAATCAAACTACAATGTTCGTCGTGTTAAAACACTCCCAAGAGACAATCTCTTATTACGCCAGACCACGACCTGCGGTCGCTCTGTCAACGAAGGACTTCCATTTCCTTCGGCCCAAAACAATTCAATGCTTCCGCTTCCGCTTCCAAAACAAGGGAATCTCTCCCTCTCTGACCGTACTCTCCGGGGTCAAGCAACTCTCACTCCAAACACTCTCTGACCCGTCACCTGAGTGGGGATGTCGCTAATACCTTAAGAATCTACCGCCAAACAGTACGCCAACGGTAGTCAGACACTACAAAATGAAAACATGAAATGAAATCACGGCATAAAAATGAAGCGTGAAAAAAAAAAAAACATCAATATTTAGAATCCTGGTCAAGTAACAGAAGACATCACCTTGAATTTCTTAGCTATTTTATTGTAAAATAAATGTGTGATTTGCAAAATAAAAATATAGCGTCAAAAATGTCAATAGCAATAAAAACTCACATGAAGCAAAATTGATACTTTTTAATTTACAAAGTTTTCAAAACGTTTAATTATCCATCATTATTAAAATTACTCCAAATGCAAAACATAAGTTATGATACCAAAATTACAATTTTAAGTGTTTTAATTCAGTACGGAATGGGCTTAAATAACCTATTATGGTAAAAGCACATTGCAAATTTTTACATTAAGTGATAAAGACAATGTTATGGCAAGATTAAATTTCGAAGTGTTACTATAATGGATTTAAAACTTACTTTACTCTTTCTACTGAATTATTAGAATTTATTTAAAAGAGCATTTTAAATCATATCAATGATAAAAAGTAATTTTCCATTTTAAAAAATGGAGATTTCATTAATTTAAAGCACAAAGATATATTTACTCCATACAAAGTAGATGTTATAGTACATAAAAAAAAAGTATTCGCTCAGAAAATTACGATAATTATGGTCTGCATAAAGTTATTAAAATTTAAAACAAATAAATCTAATTATAATTTAACTCTTAAAGAAGATTATGTTAATTATAATCTTTTTATATAAAAAGCGAAAAGCGACTCATTCATTCATTCATCGCGAGACCTTCAAAACTATTACTACGATAGATTCGAAATTTGGCACACGTGTTTCTTTTGTTAAGTAAAGGTCCGTGAAGAATATGCGTTTTGCAGATATTGACTCCCAATAGGGTTGCAAGGGCATTACATATTTAAAAAATAGCATATGAACTGTGTATTAAATCTACAGATTTGAAGTTAAATAAGCATGTTTATTTTATTGAGTAGAGATCACTAAGAATGAGTTTTACGAAAATAGACCCTTAATGAGGATTGTGGGGCGTTATAGATAAATTTTCATTTTTGAACTATTAGACCTAAATATATGAAATTTGGTTAGCATGTTTATTTTGTTGATAAAAGATAGAATAAAAATGTGTTTTATTGAAATCAACCACAAGCAGAGGGTTCATGGGAGCGTAAAAGATGAATATATTTTCGTTTTAGAAATTCAATTTCCGTCCTTTATAAATCAAGAGGCCAGAGCTATAAGAATTTTTTTCAATACAACTGAATGCTTAATGTTAGTAAAACTTAGATATCGATAACTAAAAAACAGTAAATAGTCAAACAACATTATGAAATACCCAGCGAGGAGTGGATGGATAACTGATAGTGGTAATATGTATTTAAAGAATTAAAGACTTGCCACAAAGTTGAAACCTGCTAGTGATAGTTTAGCCAATTTAGCTGATGTATAGTTCAGTTCAGTTCAGTTCCGTTCTGTGAAATCACTGTAATAGTGGAGACTTGACTAACGCCTTATGCTCCGATAAAATTTTGATTAGTTTTTAATCCAAGTTGTGATTGCATTGTCTTTTAGTAATTTGAATTATCGCCTTGTGCTTCATCTGAGATTAATGGAAGTAGAGTATTGAGAAACCATTAGTTGGAATTTTAGAATCTATTGGTTGATGTCAGAAATTTTTCAACTTTTTGAGCATGCTCTATTGTTTTACATTTCGCTATTGAGGAATAAGACCATTCTCCATGGTTGGAGATAAAAAATTTCAAAATTTCACGCTGCGATTTGTATTTGATACAGTTTAATATAAAATGTTCACTAGTTTCTGGTACTTGACAATCTGTACACAAAGGAGAATGTGTTTG